>JAOTQP010001286.1:118394369-118408458 GCA_026413545.1 Cichladusa arquata | reverse complement strand
AATTCTTTTTGTGTTATTAATAAATTTCTTCTTATACCCTTTTAAGTTTTAAGCCTGCCTTGCCTCTGCTCCTGAATACTATCTCTAAAGGAAACTAAATATATTAAAATTGGCAAACCCAAGTCACTCCCCGACAGTTCCAAAGAAGAAAATGGACATAAAGTTAGTAGAAGTAGGGCATGTCAGGTTGATTGAAAGCAGGAGGGACTCACTTCTCAAAAAAATCAGCATCTGGAATGGCTGTAAAGTCTCTCCATGCCCCACAGGTCTGAAAGGCAGTAACTATAAAGTCCAGAGGGGTTCTCATCCTATCAGCATGAGCAAGAGCAGGGAGACTTGCCTTTCTCCAAGAACCAGTTTTCTCAGGTATGCCAGTCTTGTGCACTGTGAAACATGAGCCACTGTGCTGCCACTGGAACCTGAGCTCTAAGGTTTACAATAAACAAATAAGCTAAGGATGTTTAGGGTAGTCCTGTATTATCCTCACACTGACATGGCAAACAAGAAAGTAAGCAATTATCTCAGCCCACCAAAGATTGCTTCAGTCTGGAGACAAGCACATGTGAGGTTAACACTGGAAAGAGAACCAACTTCCCAAACCTCTCAAACTTCTTCTAAAATGACTAACCAGAGAAAAATGACTTAAAGAAACTCCGTGGATATCAGATAGTATTTGTTTCAGTTCTTTCTGTGTACACTTCATCTTATTCCCACATGAAACCTGAAATTACGTCCCTCAGATCTTGTCTCAGAAGATGTACAGTGTTCCAGTTCTCCTCCCTAAAGACTTTTCCTTTGCTCAGGGTTATTCAGAAGAAGCCTGGAACCCACTGGGGTAAGAACTGTCCAGATGTTAATGGTTGCAATTCCATGGTCAAGCCTACTTCAGTAGAAAATGGAACCTATATAAAGGAGCAGAAAAGCCTCACTCAGAATATGGGATGCAAGACACATATCAGAACTTAAACATGTCTGGTATCATCAGTATCATATTTTCTGCCCATATCTGGGTATAGAACAGACTTTTTGTTTTTCCAGGCCATTATTACACCAACTTGCAAGTTAACCATAAGCCTTTCCAGAAAAAGTAAAATTGATTAAAAAAAAAAAACCATTTACATGATTTAAAGAAAATGGATTAGCCTTCTGACTTCTGTGCATTTGGGCCACACATTTAAGTTTCTTCCTGCAAACAAGACAGCCAGAATATCACTTAAAAATTACAGCAGATGTTCTAACTTGTTATGAGCTTTGTATCACTTGTTTCTGAGCTTTTCACAATGAATATCATAAGGTTTTCAAACAACTGGGAAGATGCAGCAACTTTGTATGGAGCACAACTTCTCAATTATCCTGAACTCCCCTTATGAGTCTCCAGATTCTTTGGCTCATTTTTTGAAAGTGCAATACCAAGGAGCTCCCTGGATATGTGTGTGGATTACAGATTCTTAAAAGTGGTTTTGTTGTGAGAAGCAGTTCAGTGCCCAGAGAAAACTAGTCCTTCCATAGCTGCAAAGTAGGCAGGTGAGTACAGTCTGCCACTCCAGCTTGGCACTACACAATACAATTCATGTGTTTCAAAAGCATCACCTCAGCAAACAGTGCCAATCATTTAAAGGTAAAGTTAAAGGGATTTAAGTAAAAATCTTGGACACTTCACTCTGAGGGATTCTTCAGGGTCAAGGCTCAATGGAGCTTTGAGCAACATGGTCTAGTGAAAGGTATTCCTGCTGCTGGCATGGAGGGTAGACCTAAGTGATATTTAAGGTCCCTTCCAACCCAAACCATTCTATGATTCTATGATTGATTCTATGATTCTGTGATTCTATGAAATATTAGCTGAGAGCATGTGCAGGATTAAAAGCTCAAATATGAGAAACTTAGGTGTAATTTTATGTAATGGATGCAATTTCATATACAGTAATAATAGCTGAATTATCAAGAGGCCAATTACACATCTCAGTGGTCATTTGCATTTGCAGCAATTATGCCTACAACATAATCATAGTAATTAGCCCTGCTATTGTCCCCTATCTAGCTAGGTCTACAGCTCTTTTTTCTTTAAACTACCTACATGCAAATCAAGACTTCATTTATACATCTATCATAACTAACCATATCTTTCTTTTATAGCATCTGATACTACTGTTCACAATAAGGCAAAGTGACTAACCTGAAATATTCTTGCCTCTCATGATGTATTGCAAGAAAAGCCTGTAAAGTTTTTAGAATTAAAATTAAGTTCTTTATGTGCACTTAGAAAACTATCAGTCTTATATATTTGGAGAAACACAATAATCACCAAGAGCAGTGCTTCTTTGCAGATTCAGTCACATTACTTCTTGGCGATTAGAGAAAATAAAATATAACGTCAACATAAGCTCATAGGAGATCACAGGTTTAATTCAATTCCACCAGAGTCAAGGGGAATATTTTCCTTGGACTTGAGGAAGCTTTGGGCTGGATTTTGTGGCATGCCTGCAGAGTTTCCCTATGTGAGGGTCTGAGTGGGAGATGGGGAATGGTGCTCACCGACACCAGCCTCTGCTTCAGCACTGCACCAAGCTCAATGCACGGCGGCAGGGATGCACATAGCAGCCCTATTTCCCTCCTGCTGGAAACCTGTGGCATTGGAGCTGTCTGGGATGAATCTACTGAATCCAGTGTCAGCTGTTCTGCACTGTCTGAAGCCATCAGGAGATTGGTGGTGTTTGTGACACAGCTGGCCCGTATGTGTCACACGCTGGGCTGACCCAAAGGATGGACTCACATCTCACCTCTCATGTGGTTCCAGTAAACCCCACAACTCCTGCAGGGCTGAGCTCACACTCAGAGAGAAGAGCTTCAGACAAACCTGGCATCAAATGCAGATTCAAGCCTATGCCAATGTGCATTATGGATCTGATGCATACATTGCCTTGCTGGACAAGCTTGAAGGGAGAGTACCTCCTTCAAATCTTGGAAAAGGGTAGGATCCTGCCTTTTTAAAGGAAGAGCATGAGATGAAAATGGGAAGGACACTGTCTTTTTTTTTTTCCTTTACCCTTTACACACTTCACAACTAGCTGGATTTTCTTCTCTTCTCTGATGACTCTCATCTCCTGGGACCATAGGAATAGTTTATTTCAAAAAACTGAATTTTAAAGGTCATAAATATTGAGCTGTCTTTCCAGTTAAAAATGCAGAACCACTGAACTTGACATTAAAGGGTCATCCAAAACCAGCCATTGATTTTTAGATAGCAGGTGGGATTTTTGCACTCAGAAATGGCAATGAGACCACAGAAACATAAATGTGATGCTGAAAGGATTTTGGTAACTCCCCTAGACATTAAGCAAATTTGGAGACTGATATTACCTAAAACGAGAGGAAGCAGGTTAATCTGGTTTTTCTGTTTTCATAATTTTCTGCCATATTATGCAATTTTCAAACTTTTCATCAGTTTTTGCAGAATTTCTTCACACTTAGTTAATTTTTATTTTTTACAGAATTTACAGAATTTCTCATTTCCATTTAATCTGAAAGATATACTTAAAAGAAGAATGACCATTTTTAATACGTTTCTACTGAAACACTGTTTAAAACTATTAAAAACAACATCTGAAAGAGCTCTGACATTTTGCATTTCCCATTTTTCCTTTCAAATGTTTTGGCTAAGTCTGATGCTACTACAGCACTTAAGTCACTGCAAAGTTTCATTAACGAATGTTTCAATATTCATTATTGTAAAGCTTTAAAGAATACTGATGAATACAAATCATAATAACATAGAAAATTTATAATTGATTTCTTTGCCCTATGCTTTTTATCCTTAAATCTTTTGGTCCTCTGAAATTCTCCTGTTGCATATATCTCTCATGGTAGGAAGGAGACAGGCCATAAATATGTGTCTGCATTTGGTCAAATATCTGGTGAGGTGGGATCAGAAGATGCTACACTTAATGAAATGCTTTCCACAGAGACTGAGTCAGGTCCATATTTTCTACCTCTATCTGTACAAGCCTGGAGGAGAGGTACTTTCAACCTTTTTACTACCAATGCTTAGAGATGGCTGGAGGAAGGTCAAAATATTCAGCTCCATGAGCTCCCAAAGACACTGTGAGGTGATCCCACGAAGGTCCTTTGGGCCATGGAGTAAAAAAAATGGGGAAACCCCCCCACTTTTGCAGTGGTTCAGCGTCTGACATGCAGGCAAAGCTGTCAGCCCTTTGGACCTTCCTTGGAGGAAGGAATGTCCTTCCCTCCTCTGACCTAGGCTGGCTGGAATCAGTCACCATGAGCTGCCTGCACCACAGCTGGGTAAAACACTGGCTAGTGATAGCTCACCTATTTTGCAACTCTAATTGCTTCCATGTCTGCCTCAAAATATATCTAAATGAAGCTCAAATAAATCTAATGATTTAATGTCCTTGTTATCATGAAGCTCAAACAATGACAAAATGATGAATAGCTGCATGTTGCAATTCAAACTGTTATTATAAATAAATTTCACAACACTACCCTACTACAGTCCATTATTTTTATATTGCCTGTTTTAACTCTGCTTTTAAATGGTTCTCATAAATCTGCAAAAAGACTATTTATACAGTTATCTTAAAAGAGTCATATATACTTTGAGCAGAAATTGGGAAATGAGTTAAAAGCACATGTATGTATTTGGTTTGATTATGTTAAAAAAATATACTTGGGTTGTAGACCTTTTATAAATGTACATTGGATTACTTTTTTCCTAATACAAAATATTCTTCCAAGTTGGACTGCAGTCATCAGTGGCATACAAAAAGAGTATGAGCACATTTGGAAAACAAAGGTGGCTAAGGGAGACAGAGAAGACTTGACAGAGCTCTAGTTTAGCAAGAGAACTGAGTTGATATTTACTGAAGAGATCCCTCAGTTATGACTAAAGGAGTACGTGGCACTTAGAAATACTGAAAATTGCATTGTTTTATGGGCATTATGTAATTACTGTCTTAAAACATAACTTTCACTTTTACTGCATTATTTACTAGGTCGGTTGTAAACTCTGAAATCTCTTTCTGTGTGGATTATATTTAAAACTTGCAAACTCTCCTGTAACATCACAGTTTACTAATGGTGAAGAGGGAGCTTTACCCCATCTAGAAAGTCTCTGAAGTCCACTGTAAAGACAACCCACTCAGAAAGAGGCTGGATGGCAATCAGGTGCCATCAACTAGGTACTGCAGTGCCTGAAATATGTGTTTCTTGCTCCAGCAGGGTGATTGACAGTTCTGGGATTAGCTGGGCACTTCCCCAATGGCAGGCAGAGGAGAAGGCACACACAGCTGGCTGACAGCATTCAGGCTTGTCTGAGCCAGTGCTGCAAACAGTGGGCTTTTAATTAAATCACTGGGTTATAACATAAGGTAAATCATGTTATCAAGGAAACTGCCTAACTAAGTGAAACTCCAAGGGGTAATATTGGTACAGCATCTTTGCCCACACTGAGTGCCCCAGGAAGGCACCCAAAAACTCCCCAGGACAAACTGGAGAGCTGCTGTAAGTTTAAGGATTCCCTGGGCCAGGTATTTGCTTAAGTGTCAGTGTTCTAGGCATCCTAGGGAGGAAAGTCCCCTTTTTTGCCCCTAAAATAAATATTCTTGGTTGGCTACCTCAATCCCAGAGCTGAAATGAGTATTTCTACCTGCATTCTTGTTGAATATGTTGTCTTCTCAATACAGACATAAATTTATTTCTAGATTAAATATTCATACATTCTAAATCTATAAATATTTAAAAATATTATATATGGATTTATACATTAAATACGTATGTCTATATATAGGTATTCATAAGGATGGATATTTTTTTCATACTGCTTCCCTGACAAGAAAAATGGTATTGAATATTTTTCCAGGATTTTTCTAATCTCTGATAAAGTATGTATACCTGACAGGCTGCATGTCTCACTGCATTGCAACCTTTGAAGACTCTGCAATGCTTTAGATATCACACAAATATGAGAATTGTGAGCTTGGGCAAGAGCTGGCAACATGCAAGCAATTATATTATTTTTCTCTTATTTTAGCTAAGGTTTCTTCTCAGCTGATTGGAGTTTTTTTATCCCCAAAGCTTCTAATGTAAAATATTTTCAAGTCTTCAGATTGTGACTTGTCATATCAGGAATTTATTTACATATGAAGGAGACAGTAATACATCTGCTTAAGAGGAACAACCTATCACTGCTTCTTCACATCCAAAAGGCAACTTACATTTCTTGCTGAAGATGCACACATAGGTCACAGCTCAAAGGCTGTCAGGCTCAGAGCATGTTTTTACATATATTTAATTATTATATAGTACTTAGGCAGCTTAAAGTATTTTGAAACAGGGCGAAAGGCCAGCATTTTTGCAACCCTACCATCTTATTGCTACACTTTTGCAAAGCAGAGCTATTTTCTGGGCTTGTTTTTGGGATATTGCGCATTCACAGCTGCTGGGTGGGCTGTTACTAGCTGGCAGAGTGGGATCAGCTGGATCTGTTCACTCTCCGTGTCACCAGGGGGATTCAAAATGTCTCTCTCCAAAAAAGGATGACAGATTTCAATGAGCACACACTTGTCCTCGCTGAGAGAAGGGAAAGAGAGGGAGTGGGGGAACCCTGTGTCTGGAGGGGTTCATTCAGAGGGAAGCTGCAGCCATCAGAAACACTTTCAGGGCATCAAGACAGAATGTCTAATACATTGTGCCACAACTGGGTTGGTGTTGTCATTACTCTTTTATGGGTGGCATCCTCCCTGCTGCCCATGCACTGGCACTGGCTTGTCTGGGTGTGCTGCAGCATCCCCTCGCTCAGAGGGGACCGAGAGGTGCCCCAGCTCAGGGCAGGGGTGGCCAGTGGCCATGCTGAACCCACTGCACAGGGCAGAGCCTCCATCTGGGGGATGCAGCAATGGGACATGATGCAGTGACATCCACTGTGTGCTCCCCAGCCACAGCAGCCTGCTTGTAAAGGCAAACTTGGGCAAGACTGGAAAAGGCCTGAACCAGCTCAGCAAACCATCCTCGAGAGACTGAGGCTTTGCGTGAATAGCAGGGACCAATGAATGAGGGCAGCCACATTTAAAAATGGGCTTAGGATGATATTTGAATCTCTAATCTACCTAATAATACCTGGTATTTGTATCTAATAAAATCAAATACTGTGCATTTATAAAGTCTTTTTCTGAGTCAGTCTGACTCTGAAAGATCTTTTGAAGACAATTAAACGTCATGGCAAATGCACCTTACTACCTTCCTTGGTGTCAAATCCATCAAGGAATCATAGAACAGTTTGGGTTGGAAAAGACTTTAGAGATCATGTAATTCCAAACCCATGCCCATGGGGAGGGATTCCTTCCACTAAACCAGGTTGCTCAAAGCCTCATCCAACCAGGCCTTAAACACAGTTGGGGGAGTTATAACTTTGATGTCACTTAGATTTATACAATTTATACAATTCCTTCAAACTCACATAATGTCAGAGGGTCAACACACTCACAGAACCACATGCAGATCTTACACAGGTTCTTGTGAAGAGGTGCTGCAGGCCTTCTCACAGTGCTGCTGTTCCCAATTTTAGATGCACATCTCCAGCACATGCTCTTTTTAAGCAAGCATTTCTCAATTCCTACTGGAGGTTTGATGTAAAGTACTGTGAACTGATTAAAAATGTCATGTAGTTGTTTTAAAATTGTATGATATTGCCAGAGGAATGGCTACATGGTAAGACAGCAACTTCCTTCATGCAAAAGTAAAAATGACCAAGAATTACTTGCTCTGAGTACAAGATACTCAGATAAATTCTTGAGATTATCTCCTGTATATAAAGACAGCCAGCAAGGTCAGACTGTTCATGTACTTTCATGATGGGGACAGGTCACATAGGGATCCTCCTGAGGACTCCTGTCACCCTCAGACATTCAACCCAATCCTTCCTCTACGCCAGGGGAAAGTCTAGAAATCAGAAGACTGGAAAAACTCTGACTACTGATCTGATGGACATGATGTAGAGATAGGAAGAAAATAAATTAGACAAGAGACAGGATAAAAGATATAAATGACAAGTCATGTAAAAAGAATAAATTCAGCATATGTTTGGGGGGAAAAACCAAAAGGGTATGGAAACTCTTGGAGAAAGACAAAGAGAAGATGACTTGCATTGGAGCAAAGACAAGAAACTGGGCCAATGGAGGACAATACAATCTGAAGAAAGAAAGGGAAAAATGAAGCATCAGGAGATAGGACAAAAAGGAAAAGAGAGAAAAAAAGAGGAAAAATAGGGAAAACTATACAAACAAATCCCTGCTACTCAGAGTATGCTTCTGTGGCTCCTCAGTGAATACAACTGCTTTCTCATGCGTGCTAGACTTAATTTGCCATGAATGATAGATTTCAGACGAACTTTAGAATTCAATATGTACTGTGAAACGTTCTGTGCTCAGCCACTCCTGTAGAGTGGGGAAATTGCAGGAAATCATTTTGAACAACAGCGAGTGTTATTTTGAGGGAGACATAATGGCTTGTTTGGTTTGACATCCCAAACAGATATAACTGCGACAAAAGCATTTAAATGCTAATCTGTCATTTACAGCTGGTAAACAAAAACTAACGTGCATAAAATCTGCAGTGCTTGTGGGAGAGTGCCCTAGAAGCCTGAAATACTGCTCAATTCAGAGAAGACAAGCATCTTGGCAGGCACAATTTATACCCAAAATATATGAATGTTGAGAGCAAATTTTAGGTACTCAAACCTTTCTTTTCTGGTGCTGGATTTGGATCATACATTTTGGGTCTCAGAAAGGAGTGATTTTTCATTTGCGGTGTATTTTTGGGAGATGGAAATATGCACGCAGGTGTTTTCCAGGAGCAATCAATACCTGCACAGTCCAATCAAAATGCACCCCACATGTGCAAATTTGAGAGATACAGAGAGATCCCAAATTCATCACAAAGTGACTCTGGGTGAGTCAGAATGAAATGTTTGCTTTTTTATCTTTTTTTTTTTAGTATTCTTTTCTTTCTATTATGCCTGCCTGTATACGGAAGTCTTCAATAGACACAAAGACAAATTACGAAAAGGCTCTACACTGGACAAAATGTGATCTATGACTTATCTCAAGCAGGAAAAATGACAGGTAAAGAAAGAAACTCAGTCACCTGTTCCTCCTCCTTGTAACATGGCATGATTTATCTCCTTACTATCTACTCACGTGGCTTTTGTCACGCAAGTCTCTCAGCTCCTGATAGCTGCTGAGTAACTTGTACAGAAACCATACTTCCACAGAACTAAAAAAATATTTTAGTTCCCAGTTGATGATTGACTAAAATATATATATATATATAAATTAGTGCAGTTAATAGGATATTCTGTAATGATCTGTTGGATCTGACCTTGACATGGATGGTCAGACACTCTGGAAGAACTGTTTCTACTTCTGGATCTTCACCTCTTTCTTTTGTCTTTTTCCTATACACACCTTTCTGCAATACAGGAACAAGCTCTTTGTAGGGAGAACTGCACTTTCCTGTGATATTGACATATCCTGTTCGTCAAATACATATTCCTGGAGTATAAATGTGAAACTTTTGTTGAGCGGGCAATTTCCCCAAGCCCCTCAAAGGGATGGTCATTTGCGCCATTCAGTACTTAGGTGCTGGTTCATGAGATGTCACCTTCTGAACATCCCTCGTCCAGAACTTGCTGTTTGTTCTGAGACTGAAAAGTGAAGAAGGGAAGGCTATGCCTGTCCTACACAGAGCCTGTGTCAAAATGCACATTACAGACATCTGCCTAGAAATCTGAGATCATAGTTGACAAGTTTAGAACCAAATCATCCTTCCCTTATCTTGAGACATGTATTCACAGAAGAAAGCATAACCACTCAATTACAAGTATCACCAGAGTCTGATGTTCTCTGTGCTATTCTACTTCTGGTTTTTATGGTGCTTATTTGAAAGTACATACTGGACAAAAATCGGCAGAATCTTTTCTTTTCCAAGAAAATTTCCAGCTCAGTTTCAAGTACAGAGCTTACAGGTATTCTAGAACTGTTTTAAAGGAAGCCAACATAGCATTCAATTTTATGTTTTGAGAGTCTGAGAATTTACTTACTCTGCTTCAAAATGCTCAGTTATGCCTGTGTGGGCTGTGACATTGCTCTTCCAGCCGACAAACATAATCTCATAGTGTGCCTAAGCCTCTCCACAGAGATCTCACAAGCTTTACTCTGTTGTCAATATCCTGCCTTGGGTTTCATGACCTAGGTTCAGTGAATACTTCAGGACATCCAGCACATGGCATCAGACATCTTGATGACACCAAACCTTGCCCACCACTGTTTAATGACCTCTTGTATTATTTTTGTCTGTTGACTTTCTAAACCCATCAAAGCAGATTACAGCCACTTACAGTGTTCATGTCTTCTGAGTACTCTGCTCAGCTTAATACAGCAAGGAAATCACCTTATCTGTCAGATATTCACTGTACCCCAAAATCTCTCTAAAATACATCATAATCCTTCAGTTGGACTAAGAAAGGATCTCTTTCAAAGGATAGTTGCACAATGTTTTAAACATCTTTTTTCGTTCTTATGTACAAAAAGGACCTGGTTTTACACTTTCTTATTCTATTTTGTGAGCAGTTCACTGATGCCAATGGTGTAGATATGAATGCAGACAGCAGGCTAAAACTTTTGGTTAGAAAGTTCTTCTAAAATTAGTTGAAAGTGATGCAACCTAATAACAAACAGAAACTGAGCCCAGGCACTACAGGTTACACGTATTTGTCAGCCATAATTCTTGACAGTCTTGCATACACATACCTGGGATAAATTTTGCTGTGATAAATACAAATGTGATTGTCTTGCTTTAGACAGCCATTTTTCTAATTGAGAAGACGATTACAGCAGGATTTCCTGATACTTGTTCTTGCATTCCCATCCTCTGCTGTTGCTAATTCTCATGTGAAGAAAAATTACCAGGAATAAATACACATTAACATGGTAGCAAATTCAATGCTTACCATTGCCAAGTATCATTTCACAATATGTGACTGGGATTGATTGTGACAAAGGAAAAATACAAGAAATATTTTTTTCATCCCTCCCTCCCTTTTTTCTTTGCTCTGTATGGTATAATCGATAACAACCACTTTATATTCATGAAGAAAAACTGAAGCTAAAGAAAAAAAAACTTTTTAAAGTAGCAGCTGATGTTCTGCTTTAGCAAAGGGGTTACAGTGAGCAGTATATTTAGTTGTTTTGTTTTCTCCTCAGAGAAAGATCACATGCTACATTTATGCAGGAAAATTTACTGCCACCTGACTAAAATTAGATAGTCCACACTTATGCTTTGAGTTTATGTCGTTATCCTGGGAATGGTGTGGGAGTTTAAATCTATAATCTGTGCATACACACGGAAAGGCTGAGGACTATTCTGAATAAATGCAACAGCCTTGGAAATTCAGGCCTTAGCATTCGAATCATTTTTTTTAATGAACTCTTTTAAAGCATAGGTGCTGGAAAGCAAAAGTGGAGGGGAGAGGAAGGACAGGTAAGCAAGCATACCATATGGGTACTTAATGTATCTGGCAGCCTGCTGCTTTACCACTCTGGAGCCTTGTAATAGTATTAGCTGACACAGACGTGTGACTGTGCTTATCAGACGTCACTGCAGGGCTAAGGGACACTGTGGTGACAAGCCCCATCACTCTGCTTTACACTGCACACTGCAGCTCTGGCCACTGCAGGGCTAAGGGACACTGTGGTGACAAGCCCCACCACTCTGCTTTACACTGCAGGCTGCAGCTCTGGTCACTGCAGGGCTAAGGGACACTGTGGTGACAAGCCCCACCACCCTGGTTTACATTGCAGGCTGCAGCTCTGAGTGGGCACTGCTTCAGCTCCTGCTACTCAGACCTTCAGAAGGCCAGCTACTTAAAAAATAACAGAACACTGCCAAGTCTAACAATTCTTGATAATTTTTTTATTTCCTGGATTTTTTTGGGTTTTTTTTAAGCAAGCTAAGAGCCCAGAGCCTTTGTAGACATCGACAAAACCCTACTGGGGGGCAGGGAGGGAGGTTGGGAAGGCAACAGCAGCTCCCAGAAAGTGGCACCAGCTCTCAGTAAATTAATTGTGGGTATTTGTCAGGCAATGACAATTTTTACTTCTCACTCTCAGACCTCTCTTTCTGTGGCAGCTTCATATAGTGTAGAATATTGCATGCTATCTCTTCTCCCTATGATAGGCTGTAAATTCAGAGAGTAAATGCCTAATCCAAACCCAGTGTCAGTTTTACTTTGCTTGGATTCTACCTCACTACACTGAATTGCACTCTTTTTCCAGAACTGAGCTCTTACAGTAAGCTCCTTAAATAAAAACCAGTGCAAAATAATATTAAAATGTAATGCAAAATATTGCCATTTCCATAGCATCTGTTTCCTATCAACCTGAAAAATCAAAGAAGTTTCTCACTCACCTTATATGTCTGTCTATATTTGTAAACCTCATATCCTAATTTTGAGACCTATCATAAGCAAATTGGTTTGAACTGTGACACAAATCTGTGTTGATGACCCTTAAACAGCCTTAAGGTTAAGTCATGAGCTTAATGAAAACTTCTTGCTCTTTTCATTTGCTCAAACATCTATGCTAAATTCTAAGAATATTTACAGGATGTAAGAAAGTTTTCAGAAATTCCCAAGATGCTGGCTCACATATTGCAAAAGCAAAAGCAATTATTATCCCAGAGAGCATATAAACAGAAACCATTCATCTAAAAGCCAAATTACAGCAAGACTCTATTATGAAGCCAATTCTGGATTAGTAAAGCCCTACTTTCTCCTTATTCTATATAATTTCTCTGTTTTCTTTCAGTCAGTATAAAGTCAGAGTAGGCCAGATACAGTGGTTGCTTGTTTTTTCCCATTAAACTATTAACTAAGTAGGCAAACAACTGTTGTGCATCATTTTTTACACATCTACATGTGTGTTCATGCCTATGATCCTGATAATGTCTTTTCAGTAAAATTAACAAGGTAAACCCTTCAGGACTAATTAGTTTTTCTTGCACAAAACTTTGGCAAGAAGCCAGCATTTCCTCCCATTTAACATTTTGGATTCAAATTGGCTTCATTTCTGTCCAAGTCAAAATCTAGCTTAACTGTTTTTAGCCACAATGGGAATTTCAGTCCTCAACTAAGAGTATATCTCTGATTCAGTGATTCAGTTCCCTGACCTGTCTTTTACTGTGCATGGTCAGGACAATGCACTTGATTTCAGTGGCCAGTTCTGATCTAGGCAGAAGAGCCACGATCAAGACAACTTGAAATATGTAGTAAATTCTAAGTTTGTCCAGAGTTAGAAAAAAGTATCGTTTCTGTGATTTTTCAGCTGTCAAAACAATTGCTCTTCTTCCATCTAGCAGGTGTTCTTTGATCTCTATCCACTATTCTGTTGTTTCCCTAAGCTTAGTATTTTTTTTTCCTTGGGTTAGGTGTCAACAAGAGAAGATTTTCAAGTTACAGTGAAATCTTCTCTTTCATGTGTCTTATACTGCCAGTTCAAAACACAACAAGTGTTAAGTCCTGCGACAACACATGATCCAAACAATCTCACAGCTAATAAAATAAAATTATAGCAATGGGATACAATTGAGAAAAATATAGAGCACAATCTGCCCCTATGCTGCTCAACAGAAACAGCAACAGAAAAGTTTATGCAGACTAGCAAATTATTCTTACAGCAGAAGACATATTTAGAGACTCTGAATTAAAAATGAGCACATATGCTTTTATTCCTGGAAGCGTGACATCCACAGTATTGGCAGTTTGGGACCCAGTGTAACAGATTCTTCAGCAGTTTCCACCCTTCTGGAGTACCAGATTAATTCTCCACAGATGAACACGATGTAAATATGAAACATTTGGCTCCAGCTTGAAGCAGTCAAAAGTGATTTGCTATCCCACTAGCATTTCAGGATGCTCTGAGCTACCTCATTATTCCTGTCAGCAAACCCTCAGGTGGCCAATACCAAAAATTTCTGTTTCCTTCCCTACAATGCAGCAACCATTTGTTGCTCAGAAAAAAGT
>JAOTQP010001286.1:118358880-118394341 GCA_026413545.1 Cichladusa arquata | reverse complement strand
AAAAAATCAATTAACTATACCAGTCCAATTTCAGATTGTGTCAGTGAAACAAAGTCAAACACCTCAGGGGATGGAGGACTTCTCTGTACTCTCAGTATTTAAATTCTGCATCAGCTGGGACGAGGAGCTTTGAGAACCACCATGATCAGCAACAACAGCCTGTAGGTGTGCTGCTTATGTGATGCAATATAATTTTTGAGTAGTAACTGAGGAGAAGAAACTATTATTTCCATTGCCAATCCATGCTTTGATTTGTAAAAATACCCTACTAGCTACTTCTGGGTAGGGCAGATTAATTTCCTAAGTTGACTACATAACAGAAAGCTTGAATATAACACTCGTGATAGAACTAAAGCACTGCAAAAATGACCAATCTATAAGGTCACTAGTCTTATTGGAGACCATTAATATCTGTATGAGAATGAATTTTGAAATTTTGTCCCTTAGGCATAACTTATACATTATGACATTGCCACAATATCTTTGTTCTAATTTTCTCCATGGTGTGGTAAACTTTTTTGATTTATCTTCTATTTCTTTGGCTGTGAGGACCATTTAAGAGAACTATTCTCCTGATTAGAATTCAACATGATTTGAGTTGGTTTTTGGAAATTGAAATTTTATCTTAAAGGCAGATGTATTACAGAATCCATCACATCTGTATGAAACTATCAACAGAATGGAGTTTGGATCACAAAAAAGGTGCTGTATCTCATCCCTGTTTCACCAAACCAAACTTTAGTGAAACATTAAATTTTAAGAGATGATTTGCAGTTAGGCACATGCAAGTCATCTCTTAAAATTTAGCATCCTAGTAATATGAATATTATATATAATACACAAGTAACATAACATGATGAAAAGAACAAGGTATTCCTTATCAATTCTGTAGACAATGTGATAATGAATTTTTATCTTCATTGTCATGGTTTCAAGGAGAACAACTATGACAGTTTATAAGAAGTGACATATTGTTTGGATGTCACCACATTTACAGCTTTAGCAGTACAATGCTGCAGCTCACAAGAAGGAACTTTGTGTTACTTTTTCTTCAGATGGTAAGGACAATTTAAATTTTTAAAAATCCCAAACTCAAGGCATAAATAATGCTTTTGCTGTGTTCTGGCTACATTTCTGTGGAGCACAATTAGTTTGCTGCTGGGTGCTTAAGTAAAACATTGTAGGACACATTAGATGATGGCTATCTTCTGAGACAAACTGAACTCCCATTTCTTTCAGGCACAAGCTGAAGATGCTGCTTGCAGAGGACCCTCGAAGCTTTGTGCCAAATCCAGCTCTTTTCTGTCAGCATTCTGGAAAAGCTGCATCTTCCATCCAAACAGCAGAGAATGTGAGAAGCTGCGCAGACAACTGACACTGCTGCTTCACCGGATGAGAAAATGCAGAGGTTGTTAGAGTAATGCAGTAAATGTGAAGCAGGACAACAAAACCTGTTTTGCTTTCCCTTCCTCCTCCCTCTAGTGAAGTCAGACATGCTGCTTTTAAGCTTTTGAGAGCTGTATTTGGTGATGCTGCACTGAAAGATGACTTCGCAGAAGTTTGCCCGTGGAGATGCTCTGCCTGAGGTCCATCCTGCTGAACGAAGGTGCCTACCTGAGACTTGAACTTCTCCTACAGTCACTGGAGAGACATGTTACCTTAAGCTGCTCTCAATCCCACTCAATCCCTGTTTTTCCTGACTATGGGACGGAGCTGGAGACAACCAGACTGCTGATCCAGGCACTGGGTGCTGGTGGGAAAAGGGATGAATCCTCAGCTCTCCTGCAACAGGACTGGGTCTGAAGAGCCAGCTCAGCTCCAAGTATAAGGACCCCTAATGACATGAAGGAGGGCTGAATTCAATCTCAGTGCTGCAGTCTCTTTGCATCTAGCTATTTTGCAGAGTAATACAACCAAGACAACTTTTCTAAAATGCATGGAATATCTCAAAATCAGCACCTAAACGGCACTTAAGCAAAATTCAATTAATGTAAAACACTTCAGTGTGAGTTTAGATGGATTTCTCTTCAATTCTTTACAATTTTTTACAAGTGAATAGAAAACAAACCTTGGAAAAAACACTCCCTCGTAATTCTATTTCAGCAGGAACTGAAAATCTGGAGTAACAGGAATTCAGCTACCAAGCACTTGTGGAAGAAATATGATAAAGTGGAACACCTTGGGATTTATGTCAAAAACATGTCTGAATTTTCCTCTTCGCCATAAGTGCTAGAAAGTGCTGACAAGTATTATACCTGAATATACATATGCATACACACATACACAGGCACATATACATATATATATATATAAACATATGCATTAAAGGACAGAACTCACTCATGGTTTGAAAGCTGGACACAAAGGGAACACAGGGTTTGTGTCAGGGCAGGGCTTGTCTCCTGGTCTGGGGCTCTGGGGGCCACCAGTGAGGGGCAGATCACGGTGCAGGGCAGGTCACCCATCCAACAGCTGCAGAAATGAGAAACTGCTCTCCTGGCATTGCTGTAGGAAACCTCTCATGCCCCCTATAGCTCTTTTGTGTCCAGAAATTATATGTAAAATCTCATTTTTGGCTTTATATAATGTCTCTGGCCATTGTAAGATGGCAGAATACTGGCGAATGAGATCACTCCCACCACATGAACTGCTGACACTTGGAATGCTCTTTTGATTCCCCTTTTATTTGCACAAGCTGTTAGACTAAAGAGCCAGACACCATATCATTTTCTCTCACACAGATCATCTCATTTCCTATTGTTAGAGAAACTGAACCACCACATATTGTGGCAAGAGACATTTCTTAAATGCTGTAAAATAAGGGAAAAACAATTTCTTTTATTTTTTAGATTGATACCTTGATTTTTGTTTCATTGTACTAAAAGCCTTAAGTCTACTGGGTAATAGATATTCCTTCTAAAAAACAGGGACTAAAATTTGCTCCAAAGACATTTGATTCTAAAGGACAAACAATTGAGATTATTTTTCTTTAGCAGATTTCCTAATCACATACTGCCTTTGCTTCCCTCAGTATATAATGAAGTTCTCTAACCATTGCCATATTTCATTATCTCTAGAATTCTGAAAGAGAACTTTTATTAAATCAGTGCCAAAAATTTGAAACACAAGAATTCAGATATGAAAAGTACAAACTCTCCTTACAGTATTTCAATTGTTCCCTTATTTTTACTCAAAGGTTTTATTCTATTCTAAGTACAGTACAAAAAATACAAATCGATGAAATGATTTTGAAAATGGTGAGGTGTACCTCTGGGTACAGGGAGTGAGGGGGCAAATTACTGGACTGTCATGTTCTTTCTCTCCAGGTTTCAACTTGTTCTCTATGGTTGTCAGACTGTATCCACCTATCTGAGAAACTGCAGGGGTGGAAGCAAAGGGGTAATTGCCTTCCAAAGTAGTCTTGGTGTTTAGCTAACCCCTAATACAATGAGCAGCTGGACAGAACGAGCACTGCTGCACAATGCAACAAAGAAGGCTTCAACATCAGCCTCGTCTGAAAGCAGTCCTGACGCACGACACTCCCCAACACGCGCCTGCTCAGTATTTGCTTTGCACAAGGACTATGATTAATGAAGGCTCATTTCTGCACTATTTGTCAGTGATTCACACCAGCACTCAAAAGAAAAAGAAATTCTCCTTTATTTCTCAATGCCAACATTTTGTGGCCTTGAGAAAGACTAGTAGTTAAATGCTTTCAAGCCACAAAAAAAGACCAAAATACAAAACACAAAAAAAAAAAAAAACAAACCAAAAAACAACCAACCAAACAAACAAAAAAAAAACAACCCCAAAGCCCTGAAAACACAGCAGCCTCAAAAGATCAAAACCTGGCTTTACTGAAGAAAAACAAGGCTATCTTGTGTGGATCCAACAGTGCAGAGGAGATAGTAACCAGCTGTGCAGGAGCAGCACAGCATCATCTTCTGTGCGCTGGACACGGATTCCAGCTGCGCTTCGTCAGGAACACGCGGAGCTGCTGTCGTGTGCGGAGGCAGCGATGGACACACGTTCCATTCTTCCTGTCATTTCCCTTGGGAGTGCTTTCATAACTGCATTTCTGTTAATTAGCTTCACCCCAGAGCTGGGCAGGGCAACTTGGTCCCCTTCAGGCTGCAGAGTGACAAGAAGCCCCTGCAGTCGTACCTTGTTTGATTTTTGGGTGTGAGCAGCACAAGGACACACAGGCTCACTAAACAAACTCAAGCAAGTGAAATAGCACTGTTTACCAGAAACAAGCAAACACAAACCTCAGCTAAGAGACCGTTTGACCTTCAAGTACTGAAAACACAGTGTCCTCTCACTCAGAAAACTCCCAGCACAATGCAGTGGAGGGGACGTGAAAAAGGAGTATGAGCTTTCCCACAGCTGAAAATATTCACACTAGGGCACAGAGCAACAGCTCACCTAGCTTTCTATCACACATCTGGAAGCACCCAATGCCAGGAAACACCTAAGACCAGGGACAACACAAAAGGGAATATCTCAAAATGTCTAAACATCTGCTCTTTTTACCACACCTTATTTTGTGCTTTTTGCATTTGCAGTCTTTTGGTTCCCTTCAGCTATTCACAACCCCTGTTCAGACCCAGACGGATCAGCAGACAGAAGAGTTGTAGGTTTTCATTCTTTCCATTTAGATCAGGGATTGTGGGTTCTTCTTGATAGTGTGAGTTCTTCACTCCTGAAGTGTAGGAACTTTACTCCAGTGGGAAATGTCCTCTGTCATTCATACATACTTTGTATCTTTGTATTACAGGATTTCTTTCCATCAAGGCTCTGAAACGCTTACTTGTCTGATATCCTCAAATAAAACTAGACATTCTTCTCCATTTGCCTTACTTTTTTAGACCTACATGGTTTACATAGCACCTTAACATAGATTGATTGTTGGTTTTTACATGTTTGCTTTAATTAGGACTTTCCTAGCACTGGGGGGGTTTTTACTGATATTTTTCCTACTCTTATTTAAGAAGATATTTTTATTTTTTTTTACTTTCTCTTGAGTGGATAATATCTGGATTTTTTGTGCTTCTTCACATGACATAATCAAATATCACTCAGTCTGCTGGTCCCTCCACAACGCACAGCAACACTGAAGCTGTCAGCACGGCCCTGCATCCACGTTAATAATTTTTGCCTCTTACCAAGGTGAATTAATATGAACATAGCACCAAAGGGTGATCCAACAGTCTAGCTTCCAGTCCTGGACTAGGGCAGCTGGAATTAATTTGGTAACTTTTGCCCTGCAACCCATTTCAGAATCTGGAGGAAGCTGCCTCTACCCATTATAAACTCTAGCTGTCCACAGGGTACTGGAAGTGTAGGCAGATTGCAGCACCTCAGAAGAGATATTTAATATTTGCTTACCAAAGCCAAAAGACCAGGATGGTATTAAGAATCAATGACTATGGATAGATATCTAAAGCAAAATCTGGATGCATTTGAAGACTTTCTTACTCTTTTATCTCAGCTCTTAGCATTTATTTTGGTTTTTCCACCCACAAAGTCTTTTTTATTGACTGAAATTAAATATTAATTCACTTTTCAAGCTACACTATAGAAATCTGATCAAAGGCAAATGGTTACTATAATAAGTAGTAGTTAAATTCTGTAAGTATAGAGCAATTTACAAATTTTCTTCTATACTATAGCACTGAACTAAATATGTCAACAGACTCTGGGACCAACTGACATGTACACCATTACATGGACACACCCACAATATATTAGCTAAAATAGCTTATTTTTCAATAAAGGGAATAGAAACAAGGCAGCTGTTGTAAGGCTTAGAGTTGTAAGCTTTCAAATTTCTGCCAGCATCATTAAATGAGAATGTTATTTAATTACTAATGATATGAGAGGGTAAACTCCGCCTGTTCTAAGTCTAAAAATATTTAAGACCAAATTTCCACAGAAAGAAAAGGTGTTCCAGGTGAAAGATCTGGATCCAGCTTCCCACTTTGTCAAAGACTTTTTGTGAGACCTTACAGTAGATGCAGTGAACCTCAGGCCTATATTTGTAAAACAGGACTTCTCTGGTCTGTCAAACGATTGTAAATCTCAAATCACTTCAATATTACAAGGAACTTGGTGCTAAAACGATGACATTAGGGACAGATGAGAACACACATCTACTTGTCTACATTTAATTTGTAAGCAAGGCTCATTAACTTTGCTCCTCACATATAACAAAATGCTCATGCTTTAATAGATGTCTTTTCACCCCAGAGGTAAGCTTGTGGCACTAAATCTTTACCAGGAGTGATTTACACAACAAAAAAGATGACAATATTCTCAGGCACAATGTCTGCCCCTCCCTGAGGTGCCTTGGTTTTGGGCTGGTGCGGTGACATGCTGATGTGAGTGAGCTCAGCACCTCACCTTGCACAATAATTTTTGCATGCATATGCCCAACACACACAAAGAAGCTGTCAGTAAACAGGCAGGAACAGCTGTCCCCAGCTTAGTTTAAAATTCTGACCTACACAGCTGGAGAAAACACTGCTCTGCTTTCACAGAAGGAATAACCTCACTCACAAGTAGGTTAGTCATCAGACCTCCCCTCTCAGGAGATGGATGTCACTACTCTGAAGCTCCTTGCTATGAAATAAGACATGGCAAACTGGAGACCCTTTGTATTGTATTGCCATTGTATTGTATTGTATTGCCTTTGACTGAAAGGTCTGAATAGAAACAGAAGTTATTTTACACACCGTGCTAAGAATTTTTAAAAGTAAAGGAGTACTAATGCCATGGATTTTAGGAATAAAACCCCTAATAATGCATTAGGATTTCAAAACATAGAGATACTTGCTGATTATATTTGTCTTATTAACTACCTTGCCCTTAGTCTTCTTTTCTGATGATCTCTTCTAGACTTAGGGAAATTAACTGGTGATTTGGACTGCCTATTATTTATTTTTTTTTTTTTACCCTTACCATATAAAATAATGCCAGCTGTACAGCTGACATTAGGCTACTTGTACATGGTGCAATTTAATTATCTAAATCACATGTGTTATTCCAGCTAACATGCATCTTTCCCCGGTACAGATTTCCTGCCTTTGACACATGACGAGCCAGCCAGAGCTCTGACACCCTGCTCTGTCCCCAAGGCAGCTTGTCCCCAAAACAGGCTGCAGCTGCCCCTTGTTCAGAGCCCTCCACTTGCCCAGTGGTGTTCTCTAGTGGGGCTTCATGAAACACCAGCTGCAGTGCAGAGGCTGAGCTCTCATCATCACCAAGCCTGGTGGCCTTGAGGGTTTCCCATGGTCAAAAGGTAATATGGAGATACACACTAGTGTGCAGAAGAACCAGAGTGCACTTGCACAGTTGGCACTACAGATCTCGTGTGGAAGGGGAAGGAAAGACTACTTTTGCTGTTCAGACATGGCTCGGATTTTTATGTTCATTTTGATCTCACTCCCATTTTTTTTGAGTATTATAAATCTCCTTGAAAAACTGTATTTCAAAATAGCACCCTTCACCTAGAATATCTACCTTACTGTGACAACACACCAAACAATGCCAAAGTATTTGACATCATTGAATAAATTTATCAGCATTTTTCATCCACAGAAAAATGTATCTTCATTTTTTCTTACATGCTAGATCAATGTTAAATCAGTGCACACCAGAGTCAATGGTTGGTTGCCCTTCTTCTATAAGCATGGAGATCTCAGGTGACTTAGGTGAACATCCCTCTGGAGGGGAGGTTTGATTCCAGAGAAGTTTTAAAACAATAGTTATGGTGATATTAAAAAATAAGCATTTAGCAAAACTGTAAAACCATTGTGAGATTCTTCTGTTTAGGCCTAAAGAAAAAAGAAAGACTCACTTGACTTCCAATTGACTCCTTCATGCATTTATAAGAGAGAAAAGAAAAATGTAGTTTTAGACGGATGGGGAAGGAAAAGGGGAAATCCAATTAGAAACCTCCGTTCTTCTGCGTTTTACTTATGTAAACTCTAGGTTTGGTAAACACAGGTTTGGTATCATTTCTGTGCCCAGAGGTGCTGTTTGTCTATGGCACAGCACTGAAGAACTGCTCCTCCATCCACTGTCACACAGTTGGAACAAGGAGCCAAGTGTGCTCCTGCAGCAAACTGAGCTGCCACAGGGATCCACGACTGGCACGTGCCTTTGCATTGGTCCCTCTCACAGGAACACCCCTGAGTTCAGCCTAGTTCCCAAGGGATAAGACTCCTTTTCACACAACTGCAATATGAGAAAAGGTTCAGAGATTTTGAAGGTTTTCTTCCTATCTTCCTTTTTAAAGATGGAGGGGGCAAAGGCACCACAGAGATTTCAGTTGTGCCTCCTGCTCACAGGGACCCGGGCTCTCCTGCTGTTTGCATGCTGGCCTTCAGCTTGGTTTCACAAGCAGGAGATATCTGTGCCTGCCCCCTGCCCTTTCCCCTTCCAGTAAAGCCCTGGGGGAGGATGTCTCCAGGAAAGGCTGGCAGCAGCAAAACCCTGCTGGTAACCGCGCTCTCTTAACCACTGTCTCTCTTCTCTGCCACACACAGCCTCCTTCCCAGGAACTGGGGCTTAGGTAAGGGCTGGGTTTTGGTTTTAAATCCTGTTAGAGAGGAAACTGATGCTGGAGTTATAAATGCTGAAGTTACATTGATCTGAATCACTACTGCTGAAATGCACCAGACATACTATCAGAGATTCAGCACAATAATGGATATTTCTAAGATTAGGTTTTTCCTTTCAATTTCATACCCGCCTAAACTAAAAAATTTGTTTTCACTTAACAACTGAAATCAGACTGAGAGGGGACACCTGTGAGTCAGACATAGCAGCTCTCATCATCAAAGCATCTCATCATCATCAAAGGAAATTAATTTGCTTTCAGAAAAGAGGAGTATTTCAGAAGAGCTTATTCTTCATACAGACATTACTAACATCAGTTACACAATATTGTAATAAGACTTGTCCCGTCATTCCGTGTTAACACGTTCTAAGAATGCTTCCTAAAGAGCACATCTAGCCCTCATCTACTCCCTCTATAATACACTCATCAAGCTAATTATTTTTCAGTCCAAGAGCTCTCATCTCTGTCAGCTACTCTAATTAAAAAGCCCCCTCTTCAACTTATTTATCCAAAACTACACATACAAGTACGTAGCAAACTGTGTTGATTCTTCCTAAATTCAAGAGACTGAAGAAGCACTGAAAAGCTAAGGGGAGTTACTCACCATTTAACTATTACTGGAGCACCTACAGCATTTTGAGTAAATTTGTCATATGTAGTTTAGAATTAAATCCATGAACACCAACCTCGCCATCAGCCAGGAGAATGCATCAGTCTAAAATGCAGATTACAATACATTAGTATCAGGTTCACTGAAGCATGTATTATTGACCTGAGTAGTCTGTCCATCCTGCCTCAATTCTAAAAAAAGGCTGTAGAGTTCAGTGAAACAGGACTGGCCTCATACCTATGTAGTCTTTTTATATTACGTATTTTGCCTTTTGTGCTAAATGCTTTTAGCCATGGCTTAAAGAACTTTGAAGTCAATGTTAGCGTTATAACTGAATTCAGGGGCACTAATCAAATTTTTCTATGCGATCATCTTACAAAATGAAACTGTATGCATACTTATAGACTACAGGCCAAGATACTTTGGGAACAGTTTTTTCCAATGGCATTTAACTCCACAAAAGAATTGATATCAAATTTTTAAAAAGATTATATATGAAAATACAAAAGCTTTATGAAAGTAACAGAAATGGAAATGAGTTCCCAATTCTTCTCAGAATAAGCCTGTAACACATTTATCAGTCTGCAAAACAACAGCCTTACCTACTTTATTTTAGCAATATCCACTGTTCTCCAGAAAAACCTCCCCAAAGTCAAACACATTGATAGATACTTCAGTAAAACAGAAGAGACAGGTCATCCAAGGACCCTTCAGTAAGCAATCCAAAAGGAGGCTACAGTGCTTGGGAAGGAAACTGCATTAATGTGTGAGTTTGTAAACAAAGCTTGATGTCATTTTTGTCTGTCACAGAAATCCAACTGACTGAAAGAGTATGAAAAATGGACCCATCTCAGCAGTTAGCCAAAAATACCATCCCCAAGAATACATGAAATCACAGCAAGCTTTACTGTCCCAAAGTATGCCAGCAGCAATCTCTTGCAATGGGGAATTCTGCAAGTGGCGAGTGACACCTTGGAGCTGTCACTGCCACTCAGCTGTCCTTGGGATAGCTCTGGCCGTGCCATGCTGGAGGTTTTTAAGGCAATCTCCAACCCTCGTGGCTGCATCAAGAGGGACCCAATGAAGGATGACTGAAGACAGTGAACTCTGGGTAACAAATGTGCCCCAGCACTCTGCAGGGAAGCTCACTGCTGCCTTGGAAAAGAAAGCTCTCCCTTTAAAAGCAGTTTGGTGAAGAATGGCTCTTTTTGGACTTTTAATTACCTTATATTTTAGAGACAAGGACAGAACAGCTTAGAAAATCCTAGAAGATTTTTATCAGTTCAGTGAGGCGCCAGTTTTTAGGCAGGAGCTTAGGGGAACACAACATCATTTCCACACACAACAGGCATAAAAAATCTCAGTGAGGAATGAACTTGAGCCTCAGAGGTCAGGTAAGACCAAACTCAGGAGTTCACCTTGTCATTCAGATAAAATCTTACTGAGACTTCAGGTTTGCATCCCATGGCTCCTGTCCTTCCCTGCATTTTAGAAGAAATCCTATATGAATATTTATTACAAGTAGCTACACCATGATTTGAAAATTCAGCAAATATGATTCAGGCAGTTTGCAGGCACTTAAATACTGAAAGATAACCACTGCTCTGACAGCTTCAGCCATCTCACACATTTTCTTGATGTGCAATATTGTGAGCATTTTTTTAAAATGCTGTCAGTATTGCATATACTTACACCTAGTTTATGTATAGGATAAACTCCAACAAATCCAAACACTTAGTTTGGAAATAAAGGCTAGTTGGTAATATTTAGAATCAATGCTTACAGTGCCAAAGTAGGCAAGCTTTTCAAAGATAACTTTCCCCCTCCCATGGCTGATCAAAAACATTAGAAGAACTGTCTCAGGTATTGTATATGGAGTACAGGTATTGACTCACCTATAGTGCCATAATACTCGTGTGGAAATGATACTGCACGCTTATGAAATGTAGAAATGAATTTTAAAATGTAGAACAGTTTTCTGAGTCCCACCTAGTGCAAATCAAATCCACTTATCTCATCTGAAACCCTGGCCTTTTTTCATGCTTCCCCGAAAAGAGAACGACCAAGGCGTGTTAAGAGCAGATTGTGGCAGCTTCATATAAGGACTGTACTGGGATCCTGTTTTAATCTCAAAGTCACTTTGAAACAGCTGTGCCAGTGTCACTTGCTTGTTTTCAATATTCTCCCAAAAGACCTGGTTTTCAGTGCTATGTGTCAAATATTCACATATCTTCATCAAACAGAAAACTCATGAGTCCGCCATATGTCATGATAAATACCACGAGGTTTTTTCTGAAATAAATAACATGCAACAGTCTGTTTGGCTTCCCAGTCACTTGGGAGAAATTTTTTGTTCTTCTACACCTTGCAACAAAATCAGAGAGCCAAACAAATGCCAGTTTGCAGGGGATCATATAGATTTGTTTTGCCTCTCAGCTCTACAAAAGCCAGACAGAGACTGTTTAGCCAGGCAATAAGATGCAGCCCTTTGTATCCCGTAGAGTTCATCTGGATAATGTTTCATCATTTAATTTATTAGTGTATCTCCCTGACATCTGATTCCTTCCAAATATCTTACAGGAGAGAAGACAATACACTGGCAGCTGCTTATAAAAACATGGAACGGAAATGCAACATTTTTAGGACATATGATCTGTCTCTGGGTGAAGGGAAAGGCACAACACCTTGGTCTGTCCACTCAGGCATTACACAGCTTAAGTGACATGTCACAGCTGAAAATCCAGCCTGTGAGATGCCTCTGATTTTGCAGGGGGCATGCTGTAATGCCCAAAACATCACCCTACTAACCAGAAATACTGCAGTACATACTTTAAAAGATATATGCCATTGATGCTACTCTATACTCAATAGAGTATAAAAAAGGGATATGATCAGTGGTAAAAGAAGCTGTTATAGAGTTAAATTGCTCTCCTAAATTAAGGACGCAATTTAAGGTGCTGGGGTAAATTTGAATAAATGCTTTCTATCCATTATGGCAAAGGATAGCTGTTCTCATGCAGATGGTACCCACTGGTAAATCACTTTAATATCATATATTCCATATTCCTGGTAGGTTTCTCTGTGCAAGAGATACTGCATGATCTGTGAATGGTGCCACAAGCGCAGGCACATTTTCTTCATTACTTTGAGACTTTGTTTTGCAAAACATTACCAATTAGATATTATTACCATATACAAAAAATGGATTTCCTCAATTTTTAAAATCATTATTCTTGCCTTTTTTTCCCCCTTTAACAAGACTCATCATGAATCCCCTTTGATTTTCCTTAATGTACCCATAAAACCAGAGTCAGTGAAGCCCCTTATTACAGCTACAGAAGTAAAGTTCTCACCCTTCTGTTCATACAGGGAATGGGGATATTCCCTGGTGCCAGTGCTTGATGCCAGGGATGGACTGCCTGAATGTGAGTCACTGCATCTTTGCCCTTGGCACTGCTTCCACAATTTCAGCATCTGTTTTACTGAGAATTAAGTGCCAATAATAAACCGGTCGGACGTTTTACTCATTCCAATAGAAGTTTTTAATAAGTTTTTAAATAAGTTTGCACAGCACTGATAAAATCTCAGGGCTGAAGGGAACCTGTATATAACTGAGGTACTGAACACCTCTGAAGCAAGACAGATCAGATGGTAGCTGTATTCCCATGACACTTTAAATGGACCAAAAATGCTGAATCATGGGTTACATGACACTTCATATAAGAAGTATAAAGAAGGTAAATAATCTTTTAATGACCAGCTCAGCAGTGAGCATATGTAAGTTCTTCAAGCAAAATCAATTAACTACTGCCAGTCTTCTTTGTTCCTTGATATAATATCTATTGAAAAAGCAATAAATTCACTTATCTTTCAAGACATTAAAACACTTGAGTTATTAAATATGAATGACTAGGATCCAATATAATCTCCTTGTCTTACAGTCACATTGACTGACTTTATCATTTGGAACAAGAAATAACTTCACCTTGAAAGCCAAGAGTGGTAATGAGTCTCCTTGGAAGAAACAATCATGAGATGAAGATACCTATTTATTACCAGTGACCATTCTCTGTGCTTTACCATAACTTATCTTCAGCAGACAAATTTCTATAAAGTATTGGAAGCGACAATGCAAATGATATTATTCCTGGTAGTACATTTGGATAGAAGTTTTTGACAGGATTGCCCCCAAAAATAAATTGAAACCAGAGGTCAAATAGAAGTTCAAGCCATATAGCAGCTAGAAAAGAGCATTTATATCCAATGAATGTCATTCCCTGAGGTATATGATATCTAATACAAAAACTTGTGAGAATTAAACTAATGCAAAAGCCATTCCTCACACTTTAAGAAAGAGACAGTTAATTTCTTCATCTTCATCCTTGGTATACAATTAGATGGCAAAGCACATGAAGTATAAGCTTTTTATGGAGAAATATTCACAAAATCAGGATGACACATAACGTGTAAACTGAAACTAGGAAGAGGACATTGGCAAGAAAAGTGTTTAATTCGTACAGCATAAAGGATGCAAACATAGCCAAATGTATTTCTTTCACTTGAACACTTTAATATCTTCATGCAAACATTCAGCTGCTGACAGTTTGCTGATGTGTGATAGCTCTTCTTCACAACATACCAGTCAGCTAAGTTTTCCTAAGTCCTTTGATTGTATATGGTTACCTTCAACCCAAAAAGGAACCATTAATTAGGGTTTACCCCTGAATGAACACTGTGACAATCCAGGAGATAATTTATGAGGACTTGCAAAGGAAAAATGAAGTGTCTTATATGACACTCTGCTCTGTTCTGGTCATGCACAGTGACTCTGCTCATTTCCACTCACTCTAAGACCACTTTCAAGCTGCTCTACAAGGAATAGGCATGAGAGTCAGTGTGAATGATACATTTGACCTATACATAAGAATTATATATAAGATAGTGGAAAATAAGAATCAGACCACTAATGTAAAATAGGTATGGCCCTCTCTTGGCAAGTTATTGTGGCAAGCCTAGCCAAAATGCACCTGTAGCTAAATAAATATCAGCGGCCTAAATCTCCTCTTGTGTGCTCCTGCTTTTTTTTTTTTTCTCCCCACAGGAATTTTGTTCACAAAAGGGATTAGTTACTCAATACAGCACAAAAAGTCCTCACAATTTCCAGTCAGGCTTGGGATAATTATACCTTCTGTAGTCCAAAATCCACTAGCTAGCTGATAAATTAGTGTGCTTTTTACAAAAAAGTAATACTCATGCTATAGTTTGTAATGCAAACCAAAATAAAACCCCTGAAAACTAACCCCAAGAGAAACAGAAATCAACAAAATAAAATAAGGACAAATCAACCATGCAGTGAAACAAACAGAATTAACAGAGAACACTTTCAACTCTATCAAGTTTCACTTTAAATAAAGCAAACCCCATGCTGCAGAAACACAAAGCCCAATATTTTACCCTTCTGTATATGTATATCAACAGGGGTTATGCAAAAATTCGAGGACAGAATGTGACTGACTAGTAATTTTTAAAATTACTTTGTACTGCCTTTTATACTTGATCAGTTAGTAGTCACACTGAGCTTGATGCAAACATTCAGATGAGAAAAAATTACTTGCACAAGAAAAAACTGTAGAATCAATCACACTCAATTACATTCTGGTTGTATTGAAAGGGACAACATGGAATATAAATACCAATTGGAAAATCTGAGTGATATTTGTTGATAATGTTACTGTAAGGTAACTAAAATACTCCTGTAGTTGAAAGGTGATTAAGTCACTATCAGAAATGTTTAGGTAGACAAAGGGTCTTTGTGCTCCTGGATATTCCACTTATTTCTTATTTAATTCACTCTATATTTACTATAAAACACCTTTACTAGAAACATGCCATATTTATTTAGGATTTAGCCCAAATGAGTTTCATCAGTATTAAAAAAACTGAGAGAAAATAATCAGGCTATTGGACCCAATAAACAAGAATGAAAGGAAGAGCTCGTGCATTAACGCTTTGAAAGAAATATTAAATGTATGGGTTCATTTGATTCACACTCATTCCAAAGTAAGGCTCCTTTGATTTTGAGTGCACTGCATAGAATACACCTCAGACAGAGCTGGCAAGGCATTGGCTCGGGTAGGTGCTCTCTTAATATGCCAGTTCAACAAGGTGCTGAACCATAAACACTGATGCAATCCAGCTCCAAGAAGTTCTCATCTACTGAAGTCAATGCTCATTCTGGCATCTGTTGAGGACTTCTATACTACTGACAGGCTGGTCAGAGCTGCTGCTGCACTAAGGAGGCTGTTATAGGTCCAGCAACTGCAAATAAAAGACTAAATGATGGGTGATAGCATAAGTAAAATAACGTTTTTTTTAAAAAGACACTTTTCACAAACTACTGGTTATAATGAGTATATATGAATGAGTATAAATAAATGCCTGGTCTAAACATACAGATGTTACTCCGGACCAAAGAATGCCAGACTCATGCAAAACACTGTGGTTTGGGGACCAGGCTTTGAGACTTAGATGTTAAATATGCAAAAATTCCTGTCCTTTGTAAATCCCAGCACTGTTTCTCATTCCATAGCACTGTACATGTCTGAAATGGCTGGACTTCTGGACATCTTTATCTTAATCCTACTTAAAAAGCTTATGAATGAGAACACTGGAAAATGGAGGCAAACCCTGTTTTCCTGAAATATCTACTGAATCCACAGAGATCTTTCCTGAGGTGAGGACTAAGAAAGAACTGCTGTGCCTCTAATATTGTAATCAGGGACTGAGATGATGTGCACATCCGCATTTACTTAATTAAAAAAAACCTCAAAAAGTAAAACATGGCTGTACTGTGCAATAGTACTTGATCTATAATATTCCTTTTTTCTTTTTTTACTAGCTAAACATAGTTTTAATTTATTGTAATATGTTCTTCTTTTTTTCTCCTGTTTATTGTTGCATATCCTGTAAAATACATGCTGCTCATTCACTGTCACCTTGTTCTGTCTCACCTTGTTTTAAGTGAAGTCAGTGGCAAACCTTCACTGACCTCGAAAGGCGCAGGATTTGTCCTGAGATGCCTAATCCAAAGCAGGACTCCCTCTTAATTCAGTAAGCTTTGGATCAGACCTAGAAGGGCTCTTAGCAGAATCAAGAAGTGGCAAGACACAGTCACATATCAAAATCACATCCAAGTGTTTATCTCACATTTCTAATCTTTGATGTGAAAGGGATTAAAAAGCAAGCTGTTCCTGTCAACTGCTTGGATGCCACACAAGATCTAAACGACTGAAGAAGCACCTATAGGATAGCTATGCACATTCATATGGTTTCATTTCTTCAAAAGGGAGCTAATATTTGAATTTGAGGCTTATGGTAATATTTCCTCACTTGGTTCCCATCTTGACACTGTCCAAATCCCACCATCCTTTCTATTCCTACAGAGGAAAGATGGCTGTGCCTCTTGTCTCAGGACAAACTAGAGATTTATTTGACCAAACATGAAACAAAAAATCTAAGAGATGTTATCTAAACACTTCAGATAAAACCTTGCCACAGATCCTAACACAGTCTGTTTCAAAGAGCATCCAGCTGATTCCACCACATCTTGTTTCATGTTACCTAGGGTCAAATGTGTTGTGATGGTCTTTGCTCTCCTTTATGTCATTCAGCCAAGTTTCTACAGCTGAGTTGCCACAGGTGTATGTGACTATAAATTTGTCTCATATATATATTTACAGACTGAAGGTGACTAGATTGAGAAAATGAGTGCATGTACTACAGTGACTTCTAGCTACCAGAACCACAGAAACCACATCAAATGGCATTAACTTAGACAAAAGGCAATTGAAATAATGAAAATCATTACAACATGTATACAAGTGCACTGTGAAATTCCTTGTAGCAAGAAAGATCTGTAACATCGAATCAAATTAGGGGATGAGGGGAAAAGAAAATAAAAAGGTAAAAAAATAATTATTTAGACATCTTGGGAAATTAAAAAAACAGCCACATGCATCTGCAAAATCTGAGGAGAAATGTGTTCGGAGTGACCAAAGAGGGATTTTCTTAAAAGCTCAGGGACAGCCTAACTTCTTGTAATCAAACCCATGATGGGGCACTGTTAAGTAATGAGAACAGTTTGGTGAATGGCAAGCACTCAAGTTTAACCATCCTATATTTCTGCATTTATTCAACATGCAAATGAATGAAAGTAAGTCACAGGCAAAGAATGTAAAAATCATGGTTTTGTTTTATTCATCTGTTTCATCTTACTGTGTTGACTCCTACCTAGTCTTAAGAAAACACTAATTAAGCATATGTCTGAAGCCTCAACTGCCTTTGTTTCTGTATATAAAAGAGGAAGTATTTCACAAACAAATCTGCCTGCTGGATGTCCCTGAGGCAGCGTCCACAGCCAGGTGATCCCCCAGGTCACATGCAGTGTGTTTCAGCAGTGTGGCTCAGACAGGAAATCCTCCTGCCCATATGCAGTAGGAGAGGTCTGTTAGGGAACACTGATGTTTCAAGGCATTCAGGAGTGAGGAGCTGGTCCCTGAGTCCTGCAGGCAGTGCAGCAGCTGTGTCACAGAAGTGCTGGCGAGGGCTGATGGATGTTAGCTTGCACCGGGGGATCACGGTGTGTAACACAGCCTCCCTGAACCCTTTTTGGCAAAACTTATGCCCATCTGCTTCCCCTCTGCTCTTTCTCCTGGAGAGGAACATATGGCACAGAATATGTAGCTTGGAAGCAGAAAATTTATTCATTTCGTTTTCTAAAATATTCTGAATACTTTCATTTTCTCCCATAAGCTTTTATTCCAGTTATGAACCTTATATTCTGCCACAACATTTTTTTCATAAAGTAAGTTCCTTGCTTAAAAAGTTAGGTAGCTCAAAATGAAAAATTAAAATTAAAAAAAAAGTGCATTGTACTTCACTAGTAAGAGTCATTATTGCAAGAAAAATCTTTGCCAGAATCCTCGTTCGTTTTTTTTGTCCATTGCACCATCATATTTTAATACTTACCTTGGTCCAAGAGCATTGCATCCAATAACAAACAACAACAGAAGAAAATAAAGCCACAGTTAAGCTTAACATGAACATTTAAACATCGAACATTTTCGTTTTGAGTCATTCAAACTGGAGGTGAGCTTCCAAAATTTACCTCACATTAATTAGTGCTTCACACCACAAATAGAACAACTAAGTTCCTCAAGATGCAAGAAAATCTTTCTTTTAAATACCAGTACCAACATCTGTGTGTGCAATCCCATTTCCACAATCAGGATAAACTTTTCCATTGTATCAGTGAGACTTCAGCCAACTTGCCTGTTTGAAGACAGCAGAACTGGAACCAGGATTCATCTGAATTTGTTCTCACTTCTGACCAAATGTATGTAAACTTTACACATATATGTTTGTGTGTGTGTATAAATGCATAGAATACTTGTTTATATACATGTACCCATATACACATAAATATGCATACATATAAATATATACTCATGTATATATGCATTAATATTTTTATACAAAACACTCTAATTCTTGACTACTAAAATGTAGTATAAGAGAAAACATGCCATAGTAGAAACATGCCAGACCAGCTGTTGACTCTCTGATAGCCTATCCAGCACAACCTACCAAACACTGACACACCACATATGCAGTGCCTGTAACAGCACAAGCAGTACTGAAATGGATGTTTGTCATAACCAAATCCTGTTCTAACAAACAAGTAGATAATGTACTCTGTCTGTATTTTCATTGAAGTGTTTCATATGGAGTCCATTAGGAATCACAGAGATGGTTCTCATCACATACAGTAAAAGTAAAGTACAGTAGTTGCCTAAAAACAATTGAACTCAATGGGGTTCCTTCTGCTGATTTCAGTGGGGTTTAGAACAGATTTGGGAGTTTTCACTTAATGATATGCAGATTTTTAGATTCGTCTTTTCTCTAAATATTTTAGTGGATGTTGTTGATTCCTGCAAGTAGGATGCATGGCTCAAGAAACTATTTTCTACTATCTTTGCATTAAGCCTACTGTTTATCCTACCTTTGCTGCAACAGATGAGTTGGGTTTCTCCAGCAAGTCCCAAAGCTTCTTCCTTTTCTCTGGGCAGCAGGTATTATCAAACTCTTCCCCTTCTCTCTCTCGCAATGTCTCTGCCTCTCTCCTCAGTTCCTCATTCATTTGCTCTTTCTTTTGATGGTATCTTGCCTGGCAGCAAGATTCTAAATATATTTCATCAATCCCCCAGTAATCAAGCTCCTGGCCAAAAGAGAGAGCACACATTTCTTCCATCATATGTAGTTTCCCTGTCCTGTAGAAATTCAAAATGGAAGTGAAAGCCCCTGGGTGTCGATCAAAAAAATACTCATTTTCGTTCAGGTTATAGTCATCACATACTTCTAGCAGAGATTCATGGGTATTGCAGTCTCTGAGCTTTCCTAATCGTGTCCTTGGAAGTCTGTCCAAAGTCCTCCACAGCACTTCATGGTTGAGTCCACCAACATTTATTTTGACTCTCCGCGAGCAGGCTTTGCTCCTAATGATCTCCACTGGCTCTGGAGGGAGGGAAAGGGTGGACCTTGAAGACTTTTTGGTGATCCCTGGTGGAGCTTTCTCAGCCATTCTGAAAAAGATGAAGTTGTAACACCAGGGTCTGTTGGAAAATGAGCTTGGAGACTACAAATATTCGGGCAGAATCCTCTTCAGACAGACAGATCCATTCCTGAAGCTAAAAAAGACAAAAATTTAGAGTATTGCCATGTACAATGCATCCCCCAATCTTTCTCTCTCTCTTCCCATACTTTCATAAGCAGATGAAAATTTAGTGATTGCAATTTGCCCTCGTTACAGTTATATTCTTTGTGGTAATATCCAGAAGCACTGAAGCAAGTGGAACAGCTAAGAGCACTATGTTTAAGCAAAGGAAAAACTCACTGGAATTTCTATATTTGTGAAAATAAACTGTGACAATTTTTACAAAGGACTTGGGGTTTTGTTTTTTTTTTCCTTAAGAATCAGCTTCTGATGCAGCTGTGTTAGCTTAATCTGATTACTTACCTTTTAATGTGTGAGGTGTGCAAATGGAAAGATTGTAGGGATACCTAAAAGTAAAGACAGAGGCTAGTCTACCTTTTATTGAAAAATTCAAATTTGGGTGCTACTGAAACTGAATAAAACAATCGCAACATATCAAAATTTCCAAACCAAACTGCTTCCCTCTTTGTCCCAGTTCAAATATTAGCTTGCTGTATTATTTCATGGGTAAATGTTATTCACCAAAAAATTCCACTACGACTCTGAGAACTTGTATTTTTTGGCACCACACAGCATTTATTTCTTTACAAATGGGTCAAAAGAATTCCAAGCATTTTGTGGCCAACTGACCAGTAGTACATGTTATAGAGGCAAGGGCTGTGCATAGTGTTCTCTGGATCCTCTGAAAGGCTCTTCTCTGCCCCACTGTTCACCTGGTAAACTCCTGCAGACATGACTGCATGATAGCAATCAGTGACCTCAGTTTCAATAATCCACAAGTGCATCCTCACTCGCTGTGCCCAGTGCTTCAGTGAACTCTGAAGGGCAGCTGTTTGTCACCAAATTTGGAACACCAGCATCAACCAGGAAGGAAACCCACACACCCACCATCTCTACTGCTGCCAACTGTCAGACACAGTTCTTAAATATTAACCTAGCAATAGTATCATAGCCCAAAGAATGCTTTTACAAGGCTTCTGTTCCAAATTTGGAAACCCTTCCTTAGTAAATTTCCCAGAGTTGACATCTCCTCCTGTTCTCAGCAAATCCACAATTCAACAATCTGTAATTTTTTTTCTGTTTGTTTGCTTGGTTTGTCTTGAAGTGAAATAAGTCCAGCAAGTGAAAGAAGTTGATGCGTACAAGAATTTGATCCTCTTTGCAAAGTAAGCATGAAAGTTGCGGTGGGAGGGATTGTTACCTATAAATACATCAGAAGTAAACATCTGGAAGGTGTTTGAACTATTTGTGCTGAAATACCAGTTGGCACAAGAACAAATGGATGGGTACAAACTCATCATGAGAAAAGGCAGAAATTTGAAAGAGAATTAGAAGGTCACATAGAGCAGATCCTCACCAGAGCAGTGAAGATCTAGAATAATCCTCTACTAGAAATATCAGGAAAAACAAAGAATAATTCCAGTGTGTCATCTGACATGCCCATGACAGTACTGACTATGTTGCTGGTACAAAATCAAAATTGCTAAACTTCATTATATCTAAACTTTAAAAGTTCATCCGCCAACAGATAAAACAGTCAACTACAATCCAGATATAACAGACTATCATGTCCAAAAATAGCAGAAATGAGGAAAATTACTTATCAGAGTAACACTTACATCTAAAGATTTTCTTTTTACCAATTTCACTTTCAAGCTGAACTTACTTCAAAACTATAGGGGTCAAAATATTCTGCATGCTCCCATCCTGCCTCCAGCACTGAATTGTGAAGATCCCTCCTCATCTCCCAACGCAACCCAGAGCCCTTCTGTGCCTAATTACATAAGGGTTTAAGCCTGTAACATTTACCTTCATTCACATAAAAGATAATCTGATAACTTCACTTGCAAAGGTAAATATCCTATCAAAATCAAAGCCCTGGCACCTAGGTTTGCATAATACATATCCTTTTCTTTTGTGTTTGTTTTGTTTTGTTTTTTATCTCTTGACCTTAGGCTGATTTTCTTTCTCTGGTTTTACCCTCCTCCCTGATGGGGAGACTTCTGAGAAGCGGGGGAGTCCCATCTTTGCAAGATCTCCTCACTTAAGCATTTCCTAGTGATCTGTGATGCATGTATCAGTCTTCTGACATACAGACAACTACACAAAGAGTAAACAGTTATGAGAGAGTATTTCTCTACAAAGGAAAGATTTTCAAACCTTATTTTTAAAAAATCCTTTTAGACTTTAATGCACAATATTACTTCTCCTATAAAGGCTGTCTTACGTAAGAAAGCACAAGAATTTAAGAAAAGCTCATAAAGAGGTTCTGTCATCCTTCATGAAATCAGTCAAGTCTTCAGGCATTTTCTAGAGAGGTTCACTAGTTTATCCACTGTTGTATCTCAGGGATTTATTTTTCTGTTTTTAAAATGAAAATATGTACCCTAATATTAGCAATATTGAGAAAAATACAGTAGAAATCAAACACCTCATCTGATTAATCATAAGGTAACCATATCCTGATTTATTCTTCTGATTGCCAAAACAAAAGATACACAAGACTACTACATTGTTTTAACTTTTCTGAAGTGTAGTTACCACACATATTTTTTAAACAATGCAAAAACTCTAGTGTGCCCATGACTGATGTAAAGCTGATAAAACATTTTCTGATTTTTCAGTGTAATTATTGGCTGCATCTTCCAACTTGAGGAAACATGGCTCTTCTAAAAAATTTCAAAATCCTGGTGGCCACACTGAAGTCAACAGTGAAACACTTTTATGGTTAGTGTTGAGAACATGCTATGTATATATGTATGCAGCAAGGGATGAACCACCATTCACAACATAGAGCATTCTGAAAAGATAAAAAACTGCATTTTCCCAAGTGAAGATTCTTGAACCATGAGGGTGATTTTTTGCCTGTTTTACAGAGCTCTTGTCATTGAAATACACATTGAAGAAGAGGAATGTGTGACTTAAAAATAAATAAATTAATTATTTTAGTTTCCTTCCTAAGTGCTCTTCTTCCCACCTTCTTTCATTCTTCATACTTTCTTTAGTTCTCTGACAATAATTTTAAAAAATCTGGGCTCTAGTCCTTATTCCATTTCATATGGTTGGTGATTGCTCATCTCTAATTTATCAAGGTCTCTCTCTGTAGGGCCTCCCTGACTTCAAGGGAATCAACAACTCGTCCCAGTTTCGTATCATCTGCCAACTTGCTCAATATCCCTTCCAGTCCTGCATCCAGGTAATTTATGAAGATGTTGAAGAGCACAGGGCTGAGGATGGAGCCCTGTGGAACCCCACTAGTGACAGGTCCCCAGTCTAATGTCACTGCCTCCACTGTAACCCTTTGTGCCTGACTCAGGAGTCAGCTGCTCATCCCATAATGTGTTCATCCAGCTGTGGGCTGGGCATTTATCCAGAAGGATCCTGTGAGAGATGGTACCAAAAGCCTTACTGAAATCCAAAAAGATTACATCCACTGCTTTCCCCCTATCAAACTGGTGGGCTACCTTGTAAAAAAAAATTTAAAAAAATAAGCAAACCACCTTTATGTTACTATATAACATTTCTAACTTGAAAATCCACATACCAATTTAATATAAAACAACCAGAGCTTTCATTATAACAAAACTGATACAAGTGAGGTTACCTTTACAATTCATTAAATTACCTTTCTGGATTTTAGCTACTGTAACTAACTCAGAAGATTTTTTTTTTTCTTAAAAAGGCTTAAAATACTTTTCAGCTTGGCTTATTGCCTTAACCTTTAGGCTGTGTGCAACTCCATCATGCACCTTGTCCACCATGGGCTAGTAATAAATGTAACTATCCCTTGGGAGGCAGGCAAAGCCAGCATGGTGCTCACCAGCACTTTTAGCAATTGTTAGAGAAAAACACAAATTCTACTCCCATATAGAAAAGCAAATCTAGATAAACCCTACATTCTCCCTGTGCAATAATAAAATCACTTTGTAGCAAAATACCTGTAATATTACATAAAACTCTTCAAATCAAAGCCAATTCTTTGCATTAAATAAAAATGAAAACTTCAAAGAGTGCAACTCAAAAAGCTAGGGAGAGCCAGAAGGAAGGTTAAGTGCCCTCCCCCACACCACAGGCACGCAGCTTTTAACGGTGGGATTCTCCCATCAGCCCCTTCTTCTTTACACGAATGGGTAATTATTTACCATTTCTTTTCATCTTTCTCATTCACCATTTGGCCTCTGATGTTATTCAGCACTTCCTGCTGCAAGGCCTACATTACACACAAAGTGCTGAATTTCCCTCAGGGAGCTCTCCCTGTCCTGCCCAAGTGCTTCCAGGGCATCCCAGCCTCCCCTGCAGTAGGAGGCCGTTATTACCACTGCTTTATAATGTAGAAATTAAGGTCATAGATGCCTGAGGTATGCAGCAATTTTGGCTGCTCAGGTTGAGATAGCTGATTTTTACAGAGTCCTCAGCATCTCCAGCACTGTTGATGGGCATGCTTACATGCCCAGATGTACCCTCAGGCTGAGGAGCCCACTGTCTGCACAGTCACGTTGCCAGAGCAGTCAGGACTCTCCCAAGTCATTTGCAAGGATGGCTAGGGAGGCCAAGGGCTGCTCCTAAAAAGTGGTTTGCTCACAGCCATCTGCTTTGGAGTCCAGGTGAGTGTACCTGCACACAGGGAGGTTGCTGTGCCAGCTGGCCCCAGCAGTGCCAGCCCCTTCCATGGGCTCCACGTGCAAGACCTCTCAACCAAAAGGATTCACATCCAAGTCACTCCTGCATGCCTTAGTCATAAACATCTCTCCCAATCTCTGCCATACAAATTTCACCAAAGAAAATGGAAAACTTACAGTACATAAGCACACCTCACTGCTGGAGCATGTCCTGAATTTAAAGCAGTGAGGAAAAAAAGTATATGGTACCTAAGAAGAGATTATATCATAAGAACCCCATAAGAACCCCATAACTTTGCTTTCTTCTGACTTTTAAGACACAAACTTCTATCATTTTTGTCAAAAGATGTCTTTTTGTCAAAATTTATCAAACTGTTTTCAAGAAAAGATTGTGTTAATTAATTTCCTTGCTTTGAGAACAAACGGAAGAGTTTTTTCACAATTTGCTGGAAGTGTCTTCAACATTTTTAAATAAAATCTGGTTCTAAATATACGGATATTTAATTACCTTCTTAAAAGTTCAAGAAAGCTCTGAAAAAGGAGAGATTGTGAAATTATTAAACATTAAACAAATTATTAAATGGGTGATCCCATTCAAAATATTTATTTTCAGGTCTGGAGAGTCTAAGATCAATGTGCTGGTTTTCTTCACGTGCAAAAATGCTGACTGAAATCAAGAAAAATCTGGGAGACAATTGTTGCATTGACTACTTTAGCTGTTAAAACTGACTTAAAGCTTAAGAACTTCAGGCTGTATATAATGCATATATGTAACACTTTCTGGAAAAACTAGCTTTAGGTTTTGTAGGTGTTATGTCAGGGGAAATTCAGCACGGACATTAGGAAAAAGACCTTCACCCAGAGGACAGCTGGGCACTGGAACAGATTTCTCAAGGAAGGGGTCATGACACCAAGCCTTTCAGAGTTCAAGGAGCATCTGGTCAATGTTTTTAGTCATATGGTTTAGTTTTTAGTTTTAAGCAATCCTGTGAGGAACAGGGAGCTGAACTCAAAGATCCTTATGATCCCCATTAGCTGGAGAACTGGAGATACTCTGTGACTTAAAAAAAAACCTTAGAAAGCCTGTGCCCAGCTCAGCATCTGACTACTAAAGCCTAAAACCTGTGATCCAGCAAGTTAGCAAGAAAAGATGAAGCAAGTTGTTTGTGACAAACCAATAAATTTTTAATGAGCAAACACATTACTGCTAACTTATTTGGTTGTATGATTCTTCTTTCATTGTCTGCTTTGCTGTAATCTCTCTGCTGCCACATCTTAGCTCTCAAATGTCTGCTCTTTGTTTCAAAATATAAACACCTGCAGTTTCTCAATGGTATGCTGTGGGATCTTTTACTAGAATTTTCCCTTAATTTCAGTTTTTTTTAAAAGATGGCTGAGGTGATAGCTAAAACTCTTATTTCCATTTCCCACCTTCGGAGAAGTCTCATCTCATATAGTTAAGGATTGGCAAGCTGAGCGTGAGAAGTGTCAGGAAACATGTCAAAGTACTCCTGAGCATCCTTTGTGTGGCTCAGATTCATATCTATATGCAGGAACACATGCATGCATGCACAGGAGAGAAGCAGCTGAGCTTTGATTATCCAAATTGCTGCTGACAGCTCTTTTTGCCAAGTCCTCAGAGGCTTCAGTGGGTGAAACCACTTGAAGCAACGTGGTCTGAAGGGGAAAAGATGGAGCCTTAGCCTGTCTGCCCTGTGACACAGCTTCTCCATGAGCAACAGCTGGCTCTTGCCAGACTACAGCCATGGGAAGATGTTACTGAACTGCTGAGTCTTTCCATGAATTAAGACCAAATCCTACCTGTTGCCTTGACTGTTCTGTTAACAGCTATGGATGGGTTGGCCCTTGAAAAGTAAGATCTTGCTTTGAGTAAATCCTGCAAAATCAGCTCTTGAGGCTATGGCTAACTGATCTGAAATTATGATTATTTCTATTTCACAACAGACCTCACAGGTTATTTATTTCTGGTATGTGAAAATTTAAACTTTGGCTGCACAAAGTCTTTGAGATCTGCAGGAAACAGTCAAAAAAGATGAGACCTTTTATAGACAAACTTTTCAGATTAACTAAATCAGTCTGTCTGCTAACTCGCTGTTCTCACCATCTTGAGCACAGAAGTGCCTTTTACATGGATGAGCTGAACTGCACCAAGGAGCAGCAGACTCTGAGACTCTATATATTCCCTAGGAGCCTTGGATAAGAAAACCCAGACAGAAATAGGTAAGGTGACAGGAGACAGAAAAAGAGGGAAAGTATAACAGATAAAATGTTTTTAAAGTCTTGCAGCCACACGAGCTTGGCAGTTTTGGTTTATCTGAGTTTTCTAACTACCCCAATAGCACTTGTAATAATTTACTGAAGCTCCTACACAAGGTAAAGCCATGTGGGTGGGCTCTAGACATACTACAGGGGACACAGATTGCCTTACAAGAAGCTGAGTGCTCTTGAGAGCATTCACAGTAATTTTACCTCAAGTCTCATGGAATTCAGGACTTAAGTGGTCTTTTTGAGTAGCACTTCACAAGTCTGGATCTCAGCACTGGGATTGTAGCACTCCCTCAGCCTGCACTGAGGTCTCAAGAGAGCACTGAACATGGCTTTGCAGCCCATCCAGTGCTGAATCAAGATCCCCACCAAACTTTATTTTAGATCAGCCCAGATTCTCTCTTTCCTTACTAGCAGCTCTGCTGTGGTGCTTGTGGCAAGTGTGGCTATATGATCCTTACAAACAATCCTGATGCCTTCCTGCTCAGTTTACACAAACCTTTCCATTTCCATTGCAGGTTGAAACATCTCTCCTTTAAGATGTAGTTGTTGGTCATGTCTGCACTTTGCTGTTTATGTTTACAATTGGTTGCTAAGGGCTGTTACTGCTTTTGCCAAAGATACTGTCTTTCACTGCTTATTTAGCCTTCCCTGGAAACTTCTGAGGAGATGAGCTGTCACAGAGAAGTACAAGGCCGAATGGCAGATCATTTTCTTTAATGTCAAACAACCAGATATTACAGAAATGCGATTATGTAAGGTCCTCATGTCAAGTCTAAATCAGAATACATATTTATATCCCAGCTAGCACTCTGGAATCTACAGGTTTGATTGGTGCTTCCATACAATTCTTTGAGAGTCTACAGATGTTACATATACAGGATACACTAATAATAGCAAATACATTAATATTAATAAATTAGAGTTTTGAACTGCAATTTATTCATCCACTACTGGATTTTCTCTTCTAATTGTATTGCAGTGCATTAAGATGATGGAAGAGATTGTCAACACATCATTTGCTCTTTGAGGAGGCACTAATGTAGCCAGTTGCCCTAAAGCAATTCGTTTTAGGGTTATTCTAAATATGTTAGCCTCTCTAACCCTTCAATCTTCCACTGCTCCCTACCAATAACAGTGCTGCCAAGTAGCTGAAAGCAGTGAAGAACCTCACAGATGTCTTTTTGTTCTCCTGAAGAAAAGCTTGCACAGTGTAGTACTGAATGATGATATTAGGTTTCTAGGCAGGGAAATATTACACAACATATTATCCTATATACATAGAGAATGATGTCTGAAGCAATGAGGCACATCTTACAAAAGAGTCAGATTTTATCCCTCTTTGACTGAAAGTGCACCCAAAATTTTGGGTGTTGCATTTTGGTCAGAATCCTGGTCAAATTTTGAGTTTTCTAACAAAGAAAAACATGCAATGCTGGCGTCCCAAATCTACAATTAAGGAAAGCACAGTTGTATTCCTAAGTGACTTTTTGGAAATGAAAACATTTATGTTCAATTGTTGCTTCCATCAAAAATTTCATTTTCAACCATTTCTAACTGTTCCCTGATGCAATCAAGGTAAATGGTAGGCCTAAACCTCTCTGGACCACAGATAGGAAGAGACTTGGCCAAAGAATACAGTTTGAAAAGCGCAGATTTACTCCAGAGACATTTGTCTCATTCCATTAGGAGCCTAGCTCAAACTCCTATTGCTGGTGCTTTACAGAAGCCCCAAAGGGAGAATGAAGGAATGAATCAAGGCCTTGGTTTTTGGGTGACTCAGTTTTTGACAAGTGCCTTTGTACATAGCTGGAAGTGTCCCCAAGGTCACAGCATCAGCAAGTCTTTACAGAAGGCTTTTATCATTAAAAATTAAGATGAATTTCTGTCGAATCTTGGTCTGAATAATCCAATCCTTCAACATTTTGATGTCTTCAACTATAGGATGCCTTGGAAAAACATCTCAAAATACTACTACAAACTGCTGTGAAGGGCCTAGGACAACCCAATGTCTTATTTTGCCTATCTGAGAAAAGCAGTCACCCAGAAAACAGAAAACGTTGGTCCTGACCTTATCTAAGACCGTATCAGTTTTGGTTCCACATACTGCACAAAGATACAGATGGTCTGGGGGTCAGTAAGGGGAAGCTGTTCTTAGGACCACCAGTTTAACACTGCAGAGAAGAAGCTACAATGACTTTTAGTCCTGATACCAACAGTATTGATATTTTTTGACCCTCAATTTGACCTGACAATAGAAAAAAGTGAGGACTCACTCTCATGCACAACTCTATGCTGCTGTTAATATAATTCTGAAATCAAGACAGGCTAAAAGGACCACTTTTATAAAACTGCCACTATAAATGAATTTATTTACTTCTATCAACCAAAATGTATTTTTAAAAGCCACAGCATCCCTTAAAAATGTGCTTCATCAGAGCCATTAGTTCAGGGTTTCTAATATTAAACACACAAGTCCCAAGTTCAAAGAAGGGTGTGGGAACCTCTGAGGCAGGATCAACACAATACTTCACAGTCAGGAAGAAGATGCTCTTAACTCCCATCCAGGCCCAATGCGTAAGCAGGATCAAAAGGGACACAACCCACCCACACGATATTCTAAGCCTGGAAACCTCCTCTTACAAGAGGAATGCAAAATAGTCCTTCAAAGGAATTGAACAAGTTCAATTGAACAACTGAACACTCTTTTCAAATTCACATTGAGATGGTGGCCTTGGTTCCCCCTTGATGTCATTGCTTGGCCATTAAATATTCACTGAAGGACCACGTTCATGCCTGGTGATTCAAACCTGTGGTTTACATCTTCCAGGCTCCCATTGCTATCAGTAACCCCCAGGACAGCTGCAGTGATGGAGACCATCCCCATTCCTACTGAGCAAGAATAAGGCAGGCAGCCTGTGCTTGAAAGACAATAAACATGAATGAATCTATAACTGAAGGATGTGGCCAGTGCTTTGGTGGCTGGTAATCTTGGATTACAAGAAGTGAAATGTTTATTTGCATCATGTTAATCTATGAAAGGCCTAAAAGCTCAATTTTTCTCCATCAGTACCCTAACCACAATGTTACTGGGCAAAAGTGAGATAATTTTGCTTCTACCTAGGTTATCTATAAACATGTTGAAGCAGCTAAACATTCTCATCCCTTCTTCAGTTCAAAAGGAGCAGAAGATACACAGCTCTGCTAATGCTGCTTTAGTGACACGCCTAAATAGAGACTAAAGTGACTATCAGTAGCCAGGCTAGTCTTGAGAATAAATTCAAGTATAAAGCTTACCCAGTTAAGAGGTTTGCTCTATGTCAGCAATGATAAGAATAAAGAAAGCATGAGATGGAAATATTCCAGAAGGCAAAACCTTCTAGATGGCACTCCTGTCAAGGTAGAGCGACTCTGTGCTGTTAATCTCACCAGCCACTGGAAAAGCACGTACAATACTGTCATTCATAGTTGTGTGATTTCAAGGCTAATTAAGCCTATTCACTGCTTTGAGTCTGCTTAAATACATTAGTGGGATTCTTCTAGCTTCTGCAGCTTGCCAGCACTTGCTGCTCAAACTGTCTCAGAACGTCTCTGGTATATGCAAATTTACACTGAATGAATGGCTATAAATTATAGCAGGATTATTCTGCCATTTGAGGGTACATCTATCTGAGATAAGGTCAACAACCTTGTAGGTAAACCAAATCCTCATACCTTAAGAGAGCAAATGACACAACTGAAAACTCTGTAAAAAGAAGCATTATGGCTTCATTTTGAGTTCTTGTATTTGATCGTAATTTTTATCTCTCTATATATTGAAAATACAGCTAATTTTCTAGAAGTTAACTATTGATGAGGTACTGTGAAATATTATTTTATGAACTGCCTTATTAATGCTCTGAGGCAAATTTATTCTGTATTTGGACTGTACTGCCATAACTAATTTATATTTCTTAACTTGTTAGGCAATCAGGGGGAGAAGCTCATCTCCAGTGTCATCAAAGAAGATTACGTTCGAGAGCTTTGTTCAGTTAATTATCAGCACAGCTTTGCATTCATTCCCTCGTAAGGTGTTTTACCTACAGGGCTGACATTTATTTCCTAACAAGCTAGTACCTGAATATGATGGCAGCACGAAGAACACCCTGCAGCAGGAAGTCTGATTTCCTAGTAACAAGCACTTACCTAGGGAGTAACAAAAACCGAGGGGCTTATGCATCACGTGCCAGTGCTGTGGTAAGAGAGCTGTTCAGCCCCTCTGCCTTGGCTCGGACTGTAAATGCCCTCACACAATTTTACAGTGCTCTGTCCTCCCCTGTCATGGTACTATGAGGGGCAAATTGGTCAATTGCCATTGTTCCTTGCAAAGAATTCAACTGCTGTTTATTGCACCCTACTCCTAAATGCTCAGAGCTGCATTATGCCAGTATTACATATATTATTTGTTAGCTAATAGATTGTTGTTCTGATTCTCTTGCTGGTGCCAGCAATGATGCTACTCTTTATAGTTATCCATAGAAGGAATAGGGATATACAGCAGCCAGACACCTAAGTCACAGTTGATCTATCATTATGGCTAAATATAGATTTCCTGCATTAGAAATAAATATATTTAAAATCCCACTGATTCTGTGGCCTGAGACTTTTCTTTTATTGTTTCCCTATTGTTCATACCATAATCCATGATGAAGTTGTGTTCAAAATAATATTCTTTGTTTTCTGATTATGCAGTTAACATCATCATACTTTCATGCTGGTGAGAAAAAGCAGTTTAAGTCACTCATCCTTTAAGAAATTTATCCATTAAGAAACTCCATCCCTCCAGACTCGGAAGAACAAATGTATTGCACAGCAAACGAGTGAAAACTTAGGAAGATGCCGATGTGTGACTTGTGCTGAAATTTCTGCACATGCTGTAGCAAGCACTGGGATGGACAAAAAGCAAAATAACCTTTGCTGTACTTCCAGATTTTGTGACGAATACAGGCAGGTTTAAGCATAATAGATTTTAAATATCTTGACTGATGCATACCCTCTCTAAGGCTTTTATGGTATTTAGTGGTCTGGGAAGCTATACGGGGATGGACTTTGTACAAAGATAGGAAGCCTCCAAGTCCTGTTCAATAAACAGTTCAGTTGTTAAGCTTCTCTGTTCAAATTCTTTTTTAAAGTCATATATATGCATTTCACTTAGATTTAATTTGAGCGTGACTGAGCAATGTATCTATTATAGCATGCAATATGATACCTCTAATTGCATAATAGTGAAGAAAAAATTCAAAATAATGAAATTCTTTCCATATCTTTTTCATATACCCACAGAATTATAGATTAAAAAACATAGGAAGCTATGCAATGGCACAAAAATCTACATTTACAAGAGGATTAAATCTGCTCTGTAATGTCCTAAGCAATTTCTTTTCACATTATCCCACAGAACACTGTTGCATATCTTAAAAAACCTCCCCAATTTAATCTGGGAAATTTTATTTTGGTTTGAAGTTAATATTCTTGTTACAAAGTGACTACTAAAATATGAATTAAAACAACACATTCCAAAGATTTAGTATAAAATCCAAGAAATCAAATACCCAGTTCCACTACTTCAGCAATAACCACAAGACAAAGATGCCCACTATAGATGGGAAATCATATTTTCTCTTAGGGTGCTCATCTCCTGATAAGACTAGAAACAGCAAAACACAACAAAGTAAACTACAGCCTGTTTTTTATCATGCATCCGTGTTTATAATATTCAGACATCTATTAGGTGAAAAAACCTCATTTCTAAAAATGATAAAACTTACTATAGCAATACTTGGCAAACATCTAAAGTCCTTTCAGAGGCAATCATTGCTTAACTCCAAGAGCTGTGAGCATTGCTGGGTCAGAAGACATTATGCATATGATGAATTAAGAGAACTGACCCCTGAAAACATGCAAAAATTCACCTCAAAAATGCATATATGTCTACTCTGATGAAGCTGAAACAGGGTACAACTCTAAGTGCTTTCCTTTCTGGCTCCCATCTCTTCCTGTGGGGAGCAGCAGGTCCGTACTCTGGTAGAGCAGACACCTCCAGGGGGGTCTGCAGTGGAATCCCACCTCACTGACACTTCCAGTCACTGTCCCCTTCACTGGATATCTCCCCTTGCATTCCTCCTCTGAGCTGAGACCAGACAGACCCTCCCCAATGTGCTGCTTATATCATGACAGACAGAGCAAAACACTGGCAGAAATATCCTTCAGCAGGCAGCTTTAAATACAGCAGCATCATGGAATATATTTTACCTGTGCATGTAGTTACGTGAAGCTCAAGAAAGTCACATAAGATCAAGAGTTTTTTCTAAAAGTGGCAGTAGCAAACCGTTTGGCAAAATCCCAACTGTTGGCAAGAAAGCTATTGCAAATCTTGACCTCTTGCCTTGCTTTGAATGGCAAGCCAGAATTTGCCAATTAACTTTCACTTAGGGGAAAAAAAAAGGCTGAGTATGAATAAATATATGTGATATGGCATCGTTAAGGCAATGGGACATTTCAAAACGCTGAAGCAAATGGAAATGCTCAGGCTGAAGCGTGCTGCTCCAAACAGCACCTCTCCCTCATCTCGAGCTGAAGGTGTTTTACTGCCTGCATACGTCTGAATGAGGACAACCTGCTGAGCTCCAGCAACAGCGTCCAGCTGAGAAAGGAGGCAAGAGAAATTCAAATGCTGTGATAAGAGCTGCCTGCAGAAGAACTCTTTGGAAAAAAAATACATTATAAAAAGCCAGATGCAAGTTCCACTAATGCTGAGCGAAGTGAGAGTTTATCAGTTGTATCAGATTTATTTGCTGTTTGAAGAGAATAGACAGAGGTGCTAAGAACCAGAAATTAACTACTTTTTCTGTACTGCATCTTATCTCTCTGGGAAAGACTTCCAGAGTTTTGCTAGCACATCTTGGTGATCAGAGAACAAACAAATCCCATAAGTGGCATGTACTCACTGACCCTGCTCCCCTGAAAGTTTCTACTAAAACTCCCTGGAGGATCGTGTCCCAGGCTTGGCAGAATGTTCAGTTTTGCAGATCTTACTCAGCCTCTAAGGCTTGGTGCTATCTCTGTTCTAAGTTGGACAGACTCGCCAGCTGAGCAAACTTGAACTCGAGGTGTTTTTAATGCAAAATGTTACCAGACAGGCTTTTCCCCCTCCCAAGCCTGCCCAGTCTCGTTGCTATTCCTCCTCTTCTAAACCAATCCTGGCACCTCCTCAGAGCTACAGGACGGGGTCACTGAAATCCTTTGTTTAGGTGTCCTTTTAATAGCAAGGTCTTGATGACTATGTATTTGCTAAGGAACGTTGTCTCCACCTGATGCTATGGACATTTCCTTTCTTACACAAATAACGACAAAGTGACAATTTTGGCAGTGTTGCTAGAGAGTCTTATCTGCAATGAATTAAAATGCCTAAGAAACTGCATATATACTATTTATTGTATCTTAATCATTATGTAACTTGAATTGAATGAAGTCCAAATCCTACTATAAATATGGACAGTACATACATGGGATATAAACAAAGGTCTACCTTCACCCAGGCAATGAAATTCTGATAGAAGAAACACACTGAATGGTTTGTAGAAACCACGTAGCCAGTGAACATGCCTACTCATAAAGACATTTAGGTTTTTAAACTCAGGGGCCAGCATGCTACCTACCTACAGAAAGCATACATGACAGTATATTTTAGACTACCACAACGCTACATGCATTTTCTTCTATAGAGGGGATTTTTCAGTCCCCGGGTAGATGGGGTAATTCCAACAACAGCCACCGAGGAGGCTGAGGTTTTCTATCATCAGGTTTCCACCAGCACTATTAGAGCATCGGAAACAAATGACGAGCGTTTATCGGTAGAGCTCACCCACGGCAGGAGGCAGAATACTACGAAATGTCATTCCCTCCCTCCCTTTAGCAGCTCTGAAGGAACAAAAACACAAGCCACGGTTTCCAAAGCGCTCCGGGGTGAGGGCTCTGTTCCCGTGCCTCAGACCGGTCCGGGCAGCCGGGGGGAGCCCCGTGTCCGTCCCGCCCCGCCGATCGCGCCCCCTCCCCGGGGATGCGCAGCGCCCGGGGCTCCCGGGGCTCCCCGCGCTCCCGGCTCCGGGCGCCTCTCGCTGCCCCGGCAGTCCCAGCAGGGCGGGAGCTGGGCATGCCTCGGGCTCTCCAATAAACACAAATAAAAGCAAAAGGCAGCCCTCGGCGGCAGAGGGATGCCCTCCCGCTTACCTTGCTCCGCGGGCGCCCGGGGCGCCGCCGGGGGCTGCAGGAGGGATTCCCCAGCGCTGGCAGGGGCTGCTCGGGCTTCCCCGGGCACTGCGCGGCCGCCAAAGCCACGGCGAGGGATTTGTTTTGGTCGCTCCTTCCCGGGGAGGGTTTTCCTCTACATTCCCAGCTCCACATCACCGCCCCCCCCGGCACGGAGAGGGCTGGGGCTGGAAAAACCACGGCAAAGGCATCTCCCTCCTACCCCCGGAGACGAAAAGCCGCCGGAGCAGCGGCGCGGCGAGCGG
>JAOTQP010001286.1:118318600-118354189 GCA_026413545.1 Cichladusa arquata | reverse complement strand
GTGATACCCTTGCCACGCAAGTGCATGTATTTCTGCCCCAGGCATTTCAAATTGCATCTAATTTGAAATCTTTGGGGGTGTGATTGAAGTTGAATTATTAGAGTAACAGAGTTGTGCAAACTGACATTTCAAATTTAGGCATCTTCACATATGCAGAAGTCAAATAGATAAGATTTACTGGTTGGGTTTTATGGCAAGCAAGCAGGATGCCTGCTGAGTGGCTCCTGGAACTCCCCACTGCACCATTTATGTTCAAGGTTGTAGGGCTCTCCTTCGTGTAACGTAAGATAATGATGATTTCCACAAAGTCAAAAGTCTTTTTTCAACCTTCTATAGTAAGCTATTGTAGCTTGCATTTTTATTTTTTTTAAAATCCATATTTGGTAATGTAATTTTCATATTTTAATTTTTTTATTAGCATGAGCTGAATGCTAATCCTGTCTGATAACTAAAATGTTGTCTAAAATGTAATTACCTTTAAATTGAGATCCCTTGTTTTGGCCCTATGCCAGATCACAACCTGAGAAATAATTAAGCTTTTTTCATGAATCTCAGGGACAGTGCATCCCAGGTATAAAGTTGATCTGGTATTGCTTTCTAGAAGTAGTAATAGTTTGGTCCAAGTTGATGACAACTGAACAGTCTAAAAAAACCTAATCCTGTCACTACAAAGCGTGGCACTTGCTGGTTATATTACATAATATAGCCAAAGCTATATTTAGCATGAGGCTTGTTTAGGTGATCCAATATTACCTGCTAACTTTGAACTCTGCAATGAAAAAATACATTTATTTAAATACCATCTCTGAGGAGATGGCTCTCATGCCTCCCTCTGCCACTGCCTCTTCCACAGTCCCTCGCTGCTGCAGTGCACACCTTCTCCCCCATCCCTGTCGAGACAGAGCCCCACAAGGGGGGTTCTGCATTCCCAGGTGGGCTGTTACAAAAGACATCTTTTCCAAGCTCCCTTGAGTGCTTGCAGTACCTGGGATTTATGTACCAGGTAGAATTTTTTCTGCCTTTCCCCAGTCTGGTGAAACGGGTCAAAATTTTCAGGCTTTATATTTTGGATTATTTCTGCTCTATGTCAAAAATGATTTAATGATGGATTAATTAAAAGTCATCTGTCACAATAGTTTAGGCATAAGCAGAAGTTTTTCTTGGCACAGGTCGAAGCTGAAGGAAAACAGCAAGGACTGGAAGTAGAGATGTTCAACAGCAGCTCAGAATAACCAGCTAAGTATCTCTCTTTATTAGTAAGGGAGAATGCAACATCTAGGAGCAGAGGATTTTGCCATGGGAAGATGCCAGTTGCAGAGAGAGGAGGAGGAGATTGTGATAAGCTGTGAGAGGTATAAAGCTTTGAGTTATAAGGGCACTCCCCTGCAGCTGAGTAGAAGAGGATAGACACTCTGAGCAGAGAGATAGGGCTAGGCATGTGGGAAGAGAGCTTCCTCCATATCTTGATCTCTTACAGGGTCTTGGGGGAGCTGCAGGGAGATGAATTTTCCTGAAAGGCAGTTTGGGAGCATTCCCTGAGCAGGGCAGTTCTGCAGGTACAGGCACTGAGCTGTGCTGTGTGCTGCCGTTGGCAGCTGCCATTGGGATGGGAACTGGGAAGGCAGCTTCCCAGAGACTGGACTGGAATTGTTGTCAGCACATCTGATAAACTTGTACTGCAGTTAAATATGATAAATTACATGTGGATAATTTGTTTAAAACTTACTGTATTCACAAGTGAAGTGTTAGGCCTTGGAGCTCTCGTTCACATCATTATTTTTCATTTTCAACATTTTCCCCAAGGATTAAATCTCAGGACTAGAATGCAGAAAACCTGTAGACATTTCCTCTTTTAATGAAATATCTTGATATCACCAGCAAACCCTGAGCAAATAATAAGCCCATATTTCTCCAGCTGTGAATAACACATGGCATAGAACTGTGCTCTGTTCCTGACTTGCAGCTCAAAACAACCAGCTAGCTAAAAAAACCCTCAAGTTGCTTTCAACTATTTTTCAGGCATTAGATAAGCTTGGGAATTTTTTGTTTTTGTTTTTGTTTTGTTTTGTTTTGTTTTCCTTGTACGGGATTGTAGACAAATCTGATAGAATAATAAGTTACCCTAATTGCTTTTTTTTTTCCTTTAGCATTCACCCCAAGAGTTCCCTGCAGCCTCTTTATCCTTTGTAATGTCTGGAAGAGAGTACTGCTAGGATGTGTAAATGGAACACTGAGCCCAAGTGGAACCTCCTTGAAGAAAAACAATAATGAAGTCGTTGCCAGGTAATGGTTTCAATTTGTAAACTCTTTTTGGGAAAGAATTGTCTTTTTTCTTAAAGCCATCTGAAAAACAGAGTTTTCTGCTCATGAGGACTCCTGCTTTTTCTAACCATGGATGGCAGCATCTCGGCTAAAAAGAATGCCAGCTTCGTGGACAAGCTGCAGATTAATTCAGTGGTGAAGGGTGAGCCCATGTAAGTTTTTTCAGGCTTCAAACCTAAGGTGTATGAGCTCAAAAATTTGGGGAGGGGTGCTTTCACTGGATTCCACTTCACTGCTGAAAAACTGGAGGAAAGCCCAGTCTAGGTGGATGGTTCCCAGGTTTCCAGGGTCTCACCTCAGGGAAATCTGAACGTAGACCAGCATGTGGCGATCAACACTAGAGTGGGGGACTCCAGAGAGAGACAAAGCAGATTGCTTGTGGCATGGCAAGCCAGGCTCCTGAAGCAGCTTTGGTGGTCTTTGATGAAGTGGTCTTTGAAAAGAAACAAGATTCCTGGTTCCATGGCATCTACCAGGGAATGGAGTTGGTTTGAAGCTCAGCTGAAAAAAAAAATATAGAAATTCACCAAACCAAAATAAATATAAGTAAGTATCTTGATGCTAACACACTGGCCTTGCTACAACATTTCAAGAGCTCTGTGTTCATAACTAGCTTCAGAAATATCAACCAGTAAGTGACCAACTTTTGGAAGCAATTTCTTGGATCATGCACAGTTCCTTATTACACAGGAATGCTCTGCTTCCAATTCTGCATACTGGCTCTGTGGGGTTTGATTAATACCATGGGGTGTTATTTAAGTCAAGGAAATATGACTTTTATAAAATTACATATCAAGTCCTAAGGTTCCCCTAAGTATATTAAATCTCAATTGGTGGGTTACACACCATAATCTCTTCTGAAGTATTTCCTTAGACATTTTTTATACCTACCGTTGCCATTTAAAAAATCTCCTGTAGTGTAGGATAAATGCAATGGCATTATGTTTAAAAAACCCATCTTGAAGGTGTAAATTTACGTGTTCACGTTTTCCTAACTTGGCTAGAACAGATTTCTCATTGTTTCCAGTAAAAACCCAAAACCCACAAAAATCAACAAAAACCAACAAAACAAGAACCAAACAAAAATCTAAAAATCTTATTCTTAGTTCACATATTATGTCCTTTGTAAATCAACAGAAGAATGCAAAAGATACTGTATAGAAAAGAAAATGAAACACACTGTTTTTCAGGAATAAATGGTGATTCAAATGTGGAAGCTGATTAAGACTGGAAGCAGAGTCACAAAACTTCATATTTTTACTGTTGATTAAACAGATTGGCTTTGAAGTGACTCTTGCTTTATGTTTTAGTGACCTTTATTTCTGGCTACCTTCAATTGTATTTGAAATTTATTCCCACAAGCTCCTTTATTTCACACTCCTGAAATACTCCTTGTCTTGCACAGATGCACTCAGTGCCCTCCATCCACTGTGTCCCATTCCCTAGCTGCTAGTGACATGTGCTGTGAGTGATTCTGAATTCTATATATTTAAAGGTCAGTGTTTCTACTAAATTAGTCAACTAACAGAAAAGGTATGTTGCAGCCTCAACAGAGAGACTAATGTGGGTTCCTTTCCTCTCCTGTCACTGTTTTTTGTGAAAGTTGATAAGATGTTCTGAAAGGGGCTAACAGATTTAGAAGTGATGGGAAAGAGAGTGGGGGGGGGAATGGACCTGAAAGACCAAGACATAGATTTTTCCCCAGGAAACCAGGCTGAGCTGCCACATGCCAAGCTGAGCAGGCAGACATGTTCAGTGGACCCTCCTCGCAGTGTATCTAAATACTTGCTGCAGTGACTTTGAAGCAGGTGAGAAATCCTACCAAATCTGATTTGAAAAGCATTACATTCATTTTGCATGGATGTAGGTGACTGTTGAAGATGCAAATAACAGGAAATTGTGCCCCATGCTTTGCACAGACTTGTTTTTATTATTATTAATTTGTTTGTTAATTAAATTTACTTGCAAATGACAGACAAATATCCTGGTTTATGAATTGTTTGCCTGATGCTTAGTTCTTTCTTTAAATATTCATTATTCATATTTGCTATTTGCATAGTGTTCTGGAATCATGGCGAGGCACTGTGGGTCCCATGATATAATTTTACTCCCCCACTAGGTCATTCTCAAACCCACCAGAGACTCAGGATGGCAACATGACCCCTCCACCATAACACCTTCTCTGTTAATTGTGTGCACTGGTTCTGAGAGTGAGGATCAGGTTCATTAGAGTACCAAATGTGCCACACTATTGCTGCCAAAGCTAATTATGAGGCAGAGAAACACTGTGATAAAGTTAATTGTATATTTGCATTTGGTTTGGACTGAAGACCTGAAAAAGAAAACTGTGCTAGTAATTCAGTCCTTCACAACAGAAAAGGCTAAATCCTGTGTGTTTGTTTGAGGCAAAAGGTGACCATGGCTGTGGAGGAAGAGGATGGCTTTATCCACCCAGAGAATGTGATGTGGAGGAACAGACACAAGCCATGTGGAGGACATAGCTCTTTTTCTCTGTTTTCCCAACACCTTTCTTTCCTGGTGCTTGCAGCTCTCTCTTTTGTTCTTAAAGTCAGACGTTAACATCAGCTGCCTTACATAAAGCATGGCTAATCTATTAGAACGAACTCCTGGATTTGTATCTTTAGTTTTGTGGGCAAACATGAGATTCTTACAATAAATGGGGTTTTCTTTGTGTACTACCAATTGGATATACATGATCTTCAGACTGATGGATGCCTGTGAGCCTCCAAGCAAGAAATGGCTACATCATGAATTTACGCCATTCACTTAAGGTGTTCAGAGTGAGCTGCAGTGAAAATTTTCAGTGAGACCTTTCATTTAATGAAGCTCTTACTTAGAGAACTGGACCACTATACAAACTACCATCATTTAAGACATAACCATCCATTCTATAAACTGAAGATGAACTGAGTATTTTTGAAAGTTCTGAGATAGGAAAGTACTTTCATGTCTTTCTTTTCTCATGTGAGAGATTGACTTTCTGTGAAACAAAGAATTAGACCAAGCAGACTGACAAGAAGAGCAATAAGATCTGTTTCTAATTCTTTAAGCCAAAGGTTATTTAAAAGTACACACTTCTTGAAAATGAATGGATTAGAAAAAGTCAAAATCTACAATACTGGACTTCTGGTTGTATGCCTCAATAAGCACACAGTCCTTTTCTCCTCTAATTTCCTGGTTATTTAATATGACTAGGAGCAACATTTGAACCTCTTTATAAGGGGAATGCTTCCCAGAAATTACTTTATCTTTTTCATTTATTAGTATTGAAAATGTCTAATGGTTTTCACCACCTGAATATTTTAAGCAGGTTCACTCTGAGTACTGCAGGTCTGCATTATTCTATTTAGCTCCTTTTAGCAGAATGATGCTTTAGTGAGTGAAAGGCCCTAAGGCAGATGCTGGTTCCAATTTTAAAAGAAAATCTTGTGGTTTTCATCAGGTAGTGGAAAAATAATATCTGTAACTATGGAAAAAGCTGCAGTGTGGGCTATTGGGTACCAGAGAATTCACCCTAGAGAAGCCCTTATAAATATCCAGAAAAAACTTCTCATGAATATTAAAATTTAGTTTTCATATTAACACCCAGATACAGATCTTTAGGAAATTAGGCTTCACTGGTTCAAAGAATTGCTGTTTGCTGTGTTATCTCTAAGTGCTTAATGCCATTCATGCTTTTCTTTCAGAAATGCCACCAGTTGTCTGTAGTAGAGCAGTTACATATCCAGTTTGTCTGATGATCAGGGATTTGGTATGGAGAGCTACAAGACGTCAGGGACTTGGATGTTGCAAGGACAGTGTCCAAGATCGGGAAAGAAAGGTGGCTACAAGTGAGAACTGAATGAGCAGGACAAAGGACACATAAATAGAGAAAAGATTAATACCTTAGTAAATGAACTAAAGTTAATCATCATGATTAATGTTTCTCTAAGCTTTTGAGAGTGTCCTAATAAAGATGTATTAAATCAAGAAGGTATTTTGAATATGCTATATTGGCAAGTGTTCATTAGAAATATCCAATTATTAAGGCTGTATATATTTTCTCAAGATCTCTAAAGATTAATGGTTGCACATATACATCTCTCTCCCTATGGAAGAAAAACCCATCATCCTTATACTGCAGTAGTAAATATTGTTTTAGTGTGCTCAATTTTTTAGGCCTCTTGAGTTGGCCTAGACTCATTACTGGACTTCAACATACAGAAAAGTATTATGCTTTTCTATAATTAGATAAGCAATTCTGTACAAACTGCAGATTACAGACTGCAGATTGTTCCTAGATTACATGTATTATGACTCTTTTGAGCTTCCTCATTATGTTATCAGTCTAATTACCTGTACCACTACATTGGTTTGTGACATTAAATCAGTGCAAAAATTTTTTATTTGGGGCCTGAGCCATTGTCTGTGCTCTGTCTGAGATTCATCATGCTGTGCTACCATCTGTGGACAGCTTCCAGGGAGAGAAGGCTGTTGTGCTGGCTCTTAGGGCACTGTGACATGCATTAGACACACCATTGAAGGACAGAGAACATGTGTGTACCATGATGAGTCACAGCTGTCTGGAAGCTTTCGATAAACCACATAAATGTTCCGATGCCTCAGCACATCTAAATTAGCAGAATCTGGAAGCGTGGAAGTTTCAGCTCTTAAAATTCACGTTGGCAGTCTCACGCATGGTTTTACTAGAGCTGGGTAGTGCCTCACTCCTTGGGCATAACTGGGAAGTGAGCTCAATACATTTCACTGGGTATCTACACACACAAGCATTCAACTTTTGTGAATATCAGAATACAAGAAACTGCCCACTTGAAACCCATTTTCTGGAATGTTTTTGTGATATAGGAAGCAGTTGAGATGTAATAGTAAGCTGAGATGTACTATAAATTTACAACATATGATATGGTTTACAATACCTAAAATATTTGGGTATCACAGGAAGGAACTGCATCAGGCCTTTCTTCTAAGTGTTCACCAAATGCACCTTAAATTGCTATAGATAGTTTAAAATTCCACTTAGGACATTGGGACTTCTTTTAAGACCTACGTCTTGGTCCCTATTATTGGATAGACAGTATTAGAAAAAAAGGCTCAGTTACAGAGAGTTTGATTTGCAGAATTAATCTTTCTGGTCTGAAAGCAGAGTAATTTGATTAATTCCACTATTAATACTGTGCCCTTACATGTACAATTTACATGCAAATACAAGTGCATTCTGTGAAGTGGCAGGTACTGATAAAGATGTCAACTTCATTAGTCAAACAATCTGAGAGTTCAAGGTTGGTAATGAATCATTTCCACTATCATCCTTCATACCCACTTGAAAATTACAAGGAAATTAACCTCTCTTTGAAGCAAAAAAAAGAGGTCACACAAATAATCCTCCAAGATCACCTAAATTCATTTTTTCCCACTGACTCTCAGTAAGAAGGATCTCCTCCTCCCATTCACATATATTAACAGGAATCAGACATTTATGTATTGATGAGGAGCATCTTGCTTTTTTGATTGATTTGGCATGGGAGAATGAATTGCTGCTTTACCTAAGGCAGAACCTGCTGCATATGTGTCCTTCTTGGTGGTGGTCTTGTTACATTAAACTCTTGTCTTAATGCCTTGGCCATTGTTGCCGTTGGAAAGCTTAGACTGAGCTTTAAGATATTAACCATTTTATTGCAGTTTCATGGGAACAGTCATACACATTTTCTCTCTCTCTCTCATTTTAAAGTCCTGAAATCAGACTGAAGGCAGTCAGATGAATTTACACAGGCTGGTGTGCTGTACATCTATACTCATGGCTCATTTTCTCCTAATTGTGGGAGAAATCACTCCTGGGTTCACTTTATAGGATTCATAATTCTGCCTCAGTCTAAGACATAAGTAGATCAAAATGTAAATGTGCTTATTGTGTTACTCTTGTCACATCCTGAATTGGTTGGAATTACTGGTGCATGCTTCCAAATCGGCTTCTGTGGATCAAAAAGGCAAAAAACCCAAGAAGAACAACTAAAAACCAAACTAACAAAAACCCCCCAACCAACCAGAAAAAAAAAAACAACCCAAAACCTAAGAAAATCCCCCCACACCATCAACAAAAGAGCAAGGTATTTTGTGTAATTTCTAGCAAGAAGCCAACAAAAAAGAGACACAGACATTTCCCTTTTTCCTTCAAAACCAAGATAAACTTCAAATATTTCATAGGTTATATATTTTCCTAGTTGTGAATATTTGCTGCTTTCCAAAGGAAAGGGGTGATGCCCAGGGAAGCTGTGTTTTCAGATTGTAAGACGTTATTGGACTGTTATCCCTGTAATAAAATTCAGTACATCAAGTGAATGACTTGTTGTTTAGTGAAACATGGCACAACATCGATTGAAGCTACCCATTAAGTCAAGACATCAAATATACCCTTGTGACACTGTACTAGGGATCACTTTTGAAATTGCAGAACTTGCTGGTAACAGCAACTGAGCTCAAGATAAACATTGTCCTTAACTCATGCCACAGTGACATTAATGGTTCATGATATCATGCAGTGATCAAAGCCTTCTGGGAAAACATAGATGCAAAAAGACAATATTCTTGGTGATCCGTATCCACTTTTTTGTTGAAGAAAGTACATCAGATTTGAAATTGAAGAGATGTTTGCTTTAAAATATCCAGAGAAATTCTGTTCTGTAAGCTCTTTTATTTTCTTTCCAAGCTTTGCATAAACCTAACCACTGACGTCTCAATACACGAGAGCCATCAGAGTGTTTTGTCAATTAAATATTTCAAGAAAAGCAAATAAATAAATACATTGCTATTAAATGTCTCTTAAACTGCAAGAGTTTTTCTGAACCTATGCTTATAAAAATACACGCATAAATTCAGATTGTGATCATGGTCTTAACCTTGAAAGCATCATTTGAATACCTTTACACAAAGTTTCTTCTTATAGTAAATATTCTTGACAGGATCAATAAAAAGCAAAAAATCCAGGGTCCAATTCCTCTCACGTGGATGCCACCAAAGTGCCAACTGCCCTGTTGCTCCCTTGAGGTATTTATCACATGGCTGATGGGCTATACTATCACTACCTTTCCTCCTCTGTAGTTTTTTCTCAAGAAAAGTCAGGTTTGAATACGGCTGGGGTTTGAGGACTTTGCATGGACACCCTTCCTTTCTCCCCATCTGGCCATTACCATCAATCTTATGTCTTGGGAGTGTTTTGTCAAGCTGGCAGCCCACAACAGATATCCCATCCATAACATACCTCTCTTAATGTCCTTGCCATCTTCTAGACAGAACAGATTTGTCCCCAAACCTAGTGTTTTACGTATAAATAGAATAAATGTAATTTTGCCATGATTCTTGTGGTAATCATATTTGAACCTTTTTTTTTTTTTTTAATATGTTTCTAATACACACTTGTTTTTGAAAGCAGAGATTGTAGAATTGTCACATGGTAATACCAAATTTAGTCACAATATTTTTTAGATGTTTGGTTTCACTAGTTGGGCACAAATTAATACTGTTTTGAGGCCTTCCTTGTAGCCTTCAGAAGCAATTGATTGACTTCTCTCATAGAATAGTACTGCCATTAAATACAGCTCTGCTTCTTTAGAGAACTTATAATCCTTTAGGAAAAAAACATATTACAAAGGGAAGAAAATACTGTCTCCTATGTGCAGGAAAGACACTACATTACCCCCTTACTCTTACTGAATTCAAAGTTGTTTTAAGAAGGTGTGGAGACTCAGAGACCCGTAATATTTCTGGCATGGAGGGGCAAGAACAAGACAGGAGAAACACCCCTATGAGACCATGGTGAGAAGTGCCTCCCTCCCACAGCCTTTGCAGGCACATGTTAATATCTTAAGTCTTATTGATTAATACAGTTGATGTCACCCCTGTTCACCCTGGTTCAGCCCGTTTACCATATATACACCTTTTATAGAATGTTCTTCCCTCTCCAGATCCCCATTGGCTCTGTTTTGCCATATTGCTCCATCCCTGCCACCCCATTGATTCTCCCAGTTGGCTGCCCCTCCTCTGTACCACTTTCACCTATTCCCATTGGTCCTTGACCCTCAGATCCTCCCCTCTTGTCCCCTATTTAATCCTGTGCCCTCAGCCCTATCTTGTCTTTGTCCCTGGAGACCGTGAGCTGTCCTTGGAGCTCCATAAAAAAACCCATCCTTCGCCTTCTTTTGTCAGCAATTCAATAACTGTGCTTCAGGCTTTGAGAGTGCTGGTTGCTCGCAGAGACCTGTTGAAGCACAGTGCTTCAAGTAGGAAGTTTAATTTTTTTCATGCAAGTGCTTCCTGGAGCATCCAAACTTTCTATTCATTGAAATATGTGATAGACAAAATAAGGCTTGTATTTATCGGAAGAAATAAGTACACACAGGATTCCATTGTTTAGATATACATCTGAAACTGTTTAGAAAATTTAACTGTCTCTTATACGTTTATAGAACTGCCAAGCACCAGACTTGTCTGTTGGTATCAACAGCAGCACTTTGAGAATACCTTTGATTTTTAGATATACTTCAAATCCTTGACAGTAGTTAAATAATGTAATATTTTCAATCTTGGCACTCTTTATCCTATTTGAATAGCTCACTAAGAATAAATACTGCTATTTATTAGCATCATCTGGAGAGCAGATTGCTGAGGAAGATCTTCGAAGTCTTTAAAATACTTGATTTCCTATTGCTAACTGGAAATGCAAATGCTTCCGAAGAAATAAAAAAACAAAGGGAAAACAACCAAGGGAAGCACCAAAGTAAAACCCAGGAAATCCTGACATTACCTTGAATGACTCATGGACTGCAATAACCACTCGTGTTTTCCATGTGCAGCTGAAGAGATGTCAGCAATGGAACCACAGAATGGAAATGTCATCACAGTGCTTGTCCAGAATCATTCCTCACTACTGGAGCCTGCAGGTTACGTACAAACCGTGGAATGGTATTCCCAGCTTTGGAGGAATTTGTTTTCAGATTATATTTGTCTGCATTTTAACGTTTTCTTTAGTGCCTCCCTGTCTCCTCTCCATGTCCACACACATTGAGGTTAGCAACAAATAACTCAATCCAATTATTACTGAAGCAAGCTCTGAGTTTAAAGAATAATTTATTTACACCTGCTTCCTCTTTTCATGATTGTCGCTTCCACAAATAGTTTTCTTATTTTAACACACACATGCTTTAATGTACTGAAGCATTTTGAAGACCAAATATGAAAACGACCTGTATACTCAAGTAATTTCATCACCACGAGATACCACAGCAGTAGAAAAACATCATCGACCACTCTTTGCAGTTCATGTTTTTCTGGGCTTTATCTGGTTTGTGGTGAAATCATTGCAACTATATCCATTAACACTAAGTAAACTGATGCTCCAAAATATCTTCTGGGAGATGCAAATATTACTTTTGGAAGGAAAAATTATATATTAGTTACATAAAATGCCTCCAATTGGCAATGGAAGAAGAAATGACAGAAGTGCTAGTGATTAACATACTGGAAGATGTCTGATTCTTTATGATATGCAGTAAAATCCCAGGAAAAAAAAATCAAAAGAGACTGAGAACTAACATATTTGAATAGCAAACTGAAGATACAAACTATGACACATGTGCAAGATGCAGCAGTGTTTTATGAAGCATTATGTTTCTGAGTGTATTTTATTTAATGCCAACTCTCAAAATTCAGGTTAAAGCAATAGGTGTTCTAGGAGGTGTGATTCTTCATTGATGGATAATTCATGCAAAAATATTAATTTCCAGTCTCTTCCGTAGTAAGCAGACTTTAGCAACATCCTTTGGGATTACTAGGAATCAGCTCAGCTGTAGCCCTCACCTCAGCCAAGAAATCCATTTGTTGTTTTTTTCCACTGAAAATCAGTGAGACTTTTGTACCAAAAATTATATATACATTAGAAAGGGATGGTAACTTTCTTTGTTTCCTCCCTCATTTCAAAGTATTTTGATGCTGAGTCTTATTTTGAAAATGTTAACACAAAGACATATAGAAGTTTTAGTTTAAATATGCTAGTCATATACTTTGAGTCCTAGAAAAAAGCCTATCTTGATGGATTCCACTTCCCATAAAATATCTCCAACCTCTCATCTTGCTGAACTACTCAAGTGAATTAACTTTCATGATGCATTGTGGGGCCTGGGCTGCTTCACTTTTCAACAAAATGGGTAATGAAATCTCCTAAGTATGGGTTTTCATTGCATTGTTTATTTTCTGGTTTTGTCTCAAAGTGATAATTTTCCACACAAAATTGTGAAAGGTGAAATATGGAAAAAAAAATTATATAAAACATTTTCCCTAAAATCATTGATGAAAATTTCCAGTTGAATTTAGCATTCACATCATCATGGATCCCATTTTGGTAAAGAACTTGATGTGTGCTACTTACTCTGTGGGAAGCAAATAATATTTTTTGCTAATGGAGATAATGCATCTGTAAAATATAAAAAATGCATTCCAATAACTTCAGGTTTTCACTTGCTGAAAGCAGACTTGAATTTGGCTCGTTATTATTTTCAACTGGAGAGGAGAATAATGCCTTATGTTGTCATATGGCAATATATCAAATTGTTCCTAGCTATCAACACCAAAATCAGTTGCATCCTCAGGGATTTGGCCCTGTGCTTATTAAACAGTAATATCTTTGTCAACAGATGGATTTTATACTGCTGATATCTTGACAAGTCACTAGAATGAATCCGAAGATTCCCAGCCATAACACAGTCCTATTTTAACCTTGGCTATTTTTAAAAAACACAGTGTAAAAAACATGACAAGCATCGATGCTTAATGCAAATGCCTAGCAATGCGTGTTACCTGGTAACCAAATGGATGGTATGTTGGAGAGGGAAGTGGCAACAGCAAGTGAACATATGCCAAAGCAGCTCCTAGCAGATATAGAGGTGGTCACCATGGATTTTGCCACATAGAAAGAAAAGATTGTCATGACCTAGTCTGAATTCATGGAAGAAGAAAACAGGTTTTTCTTTTTACAGACTCCCATGGAGGCAGAGGACAGTCATAGTCTGTGGCATCAAAAGCTGCTGGAAGTGTCACTTTTGTCTGGGAGGGATAAGATTTCCCACAAACAAGGAAGAAAATGTCCCACATTTGTTCAATGAAACAAGATTGGAAAAGTTAACCGCAACAACACAGGAGAACTGGGTCAAAGCCTAAGTTTTCTAAATGTCTAGCAAGACTCCTTCTGCTTTGTTGGCCAAAACAGAGAACTGTTTATTAGACAGATCAGGATTTATTTTCTTACTGTAAGTTCAAGGATTTGTTTCTTTGCTTTGGCCTTCCCTCAAAAATTCATTTTGCTGGAAATTCATCATCTCAAGAACACATGGCATTTCTTTTGGTTGGGAGAGTCAGTCTGAGAGCTCTGCCATGGGATTTCACCAGAGGTCAGAGTACAAAGCTACAGTTAAAGCTTGAGGTATGATCATAGTATGCAAATAGGTTGTTTCCTGTGAAAAGAGGAAAACCAAACAATTTTTCCAAATAAAAGGTTTTCTTTAAAATTTTTTAAAGAATTGCAAAAATAGCCTGGAAATTAAGTACCAATTAAAGTGATGCAGATAGGAGCTAAAATACTGGAGCATCATAAAAATATTTCTATTTAAGGAGGTATTGGTATATGTTTTTTATTTCCCAGTGATACACAGGACAACCACAGTTTATACTGCCTTTGAAGTGTTTGGGTTTGCAAAGCAACTTTGGAATAGCTTCCAAAAATGGCTGTTTTTCTGAAGCTATTCTTGGCTGATGCCTTATGTTGCACCACTTTAGACTAATGCTGGGAGTAGAAATGTCAAAGAGCTAGGTGAAGGGAAAAACTATGAGTGCCAGACAGTCTGCCATACCTTTAGAGATGTGACACACAGTTCTGGGCTCACATAGTTCATCCTTTAAGCCTGTACCAAGTAGCACACTCTGCACTTTCCTAGGAGCTGCAGAATTCAGTCCATCCCATTTTCTATGGTAGATTTCAGATTATCTGTGTTACTGGGGAATGTGCTGCAAATAGCCAGCTTAGCATCCGATTTCATCTATGAAATTTCAGACTTCAGAAAAAAGAATGAAGTCCAGCTGTTAGCAGAGAAGGCACAAAATCAGATCACCAGCACAATTAGTGCTAATTAGAAAAAGGCCAAAGCCTGGGAGAAAAAACAATGCCTATTCCCCAAGGAAATGCATCTTCACAATGGATGCTTCCTGCTTCTCTCCTAAGACCACAGGAGCACAGTTTGTGCTTGTTCCAACCACAGTCGGAGCAGCTTACTTCGTAAAGATGTGTATCTCTCTGATTCAGTTACCTTTCAGATTTGTCAGCCTGTCCCATTTATTAAATATATCCCAAATAACTAATCAAAAAGCTTTTATGAATGTTTACATGCAAAGATGAGGAATAAATTATTCAGTACCTGAAATCTGATTATACACAAATTTCTGGAAAGTACTTAACTATGTTCTTACATCTTCCCTCAGGAGCGCAGCTGGCATGCACCAGAGGCTCAGGGCTTGTGCCATCTGGCCCTGCTGTACTGACTGAGCCACAGCCCCAACCTTTCATACTGTTAAAATGTGAATTTCCAGATAGGCTCTGTAGGGGGAGAGAGGCTGCAGGGCTGCAATTTGCAAGAAAAAGTTGCCCCTACCCCTTCTGTGGTACTGCTGTCCCTCCATGCTTCCCTTCCAGTCTCCCCATATTCTAGGAACGTTTCTGTCTGGGCCACTGATGTTCAAGGGTCCTCTCTTGAACACGTGTGTTACTGGTTTCATCACCAGATTTTCTTGTATTTAGGCCTGGCTGGCACTTCGGGCACCTAAGTGATCTAACAAATGCATTTTTGTACTTATTTGAAAACACTTGAAATCAAGTTTGTGACTATGTCAAGCCCTATACTATGGGAAATGCTGTCTGTACTTGGTTTTAGGAGGGAGGTCTGAACCACAGACCTGCCAAAAGATAAAGTCTGCTATTGGAAAAGCATATAAAAACAAGCAAAAGAAGAAAAAATTGTGTTGCTTTTCAACAAACATTTGGAGGATCAGCACCAGTATTTTGAGCTAGATATGTTTGACTAATACTGTGATGGCAGTCCTACAAATGCTTGCAATAAAAAGGGAAGAGTATTTACAAAACCTTTTTTGTCTGGAATCTGTGGGCAGAGATCTCGACCTGGTAACTGTACAGGGAAGATTTATGTGCATGCAGCACAGCAGTTTCTAAACACATTTCCCACGTTATTTCAGGAAACTGTTACAGCTCCACCGTGGTTTATTAACTTCCTCTATAGATTGACTGATTTTAGCGTGGGGAGTGTTTTGTCATTGCATGTTAAATGAGTGGTGTTTGCTTAAAATTTTTGCTAATGAGGACACCAGACGTGGAACTTCCCCTGGTGCCCTTGGCTATAGGGATTTGTTTCTAGCAATGTGTCATCTTCACTTCAGTTCTCAGTTACATCGAAGGCATTACTCAAGTGACAAAAATAGAAAGATTATTGCTCATGTATGTATGCATTGGAGTTATTTGCATGAGATTGACAGGGAATGCCTGCCTGTCCTTACAAACAAGCCAAAAAAGGAAAATGCCGTATGATGCTGCAAAATGGCACGTGAATTACCTCACTTTCTCGTCTCAGTCTGTCTCTCACTACAACTCATGTTATAGACACAGTGAATACTCTAGAGCTTGAAATGGATCTGCCACTTACAGCCAGAGGACTCTTTTAAGCTTGCTAATCCATTGGAAAAATAGCTCGTTCCTTGACCAGTGGACACTATCAATTGAAAACAGAATCAACACTGTAATTTTACAAATGAAAACATAGATACACATACAGAAATATACATATTCATATACACATATATATATATGTAGTGATTTTGTAGGTGTCTCAGTCAAACACATATATCTAGATACAGAAACCAAAAGGTTTTCTTGAAAAATAATGTGACTATGAAGAAAAATCCTTTTCTTTCAATATATCCAACCGAGAATTATGGAGCTGCCAGTAGGAGAGTTAAAATCACCATATAGAGTTTAAAAAATTTACTTAATTTTAATGACTTACAGTGAATAAAAAGCAAGGAAGAAAAAAAGCAGCAGAAATCAACAAATACAGTTTTATTTGTTAAACATTTACCATCTAAATAAAATTTGGCTTGCCATTACTGTATGTATGTGTAGTGCTGTCTTCTGGAAGGCTGAATATCTTCTGTGAGAAGTTCACCAGATATAATTTTTAATGCCTAACTATAAAGGGAAAAGAATGTAACAAATTTCAAGCATTGGTGGAGTTGGGTGCATGGCTACGTGCATGTGTAGGGGTGTGTGCATATGAATACACATGAGGATGAAAAGTAGGAATCAAAGAATCAGAATGATCTGGACAAAAGAAAGAGCAACTTGGCCAATTATTTGTTTAACAGCAGGTTGCTATTATCAAAAATTTACTGACAGTTTTTGAAGTCAGAAACTAAAGGAGTTGGTTCATTACAGACTGTAGTGAGAGCTGAAGGCTGGCCTCTCTCCCTCTGTGAGCTGAATTTCAGTTGAGGTCATCAGAAACTCTAGCCAGTAATGAGTGTTAATGGAAGGCTTGGTGGATGTTTATGGCATGACTTTGCAGCAGTTGAGGAGAAGGCAGAAGGTGTTAGTACAAGAGTTACTTACCAACATCTCAGGCAGTTTCTGTTTTGGTTCACTTCTGAACAGCCCCAATTCTTTCCATATCGTCTGTGATATCAGTGTGCAATGCAAAAAAGTCATGAACATCTGACTGCCAATGAAACCCCTCTCTTGTGTCTTTCTGTTGCCTTGTGGATAAACGAGACTACCTGGATCAGTGCTTCTGTCCCCCACTAATCATAGTTCCTAGAAGGCAATTAAGAGCAATGAAAACTAAATGTGAGGCTGTCTTTGGGTTATTTCTGTAATTGTAACTTCTCAGGCAAAGTTATTTTAAAGGCTTGGCATCTTAGATGTGAGACCATTGCATATGAATGTACACAATAGTTTATGGAAATTTGTTGGCTGGGTATTTCCTTTCATGCCCTCTGGCACAGGAGACTTAGGCACATACAACAGTTTATTTTATCCTCCCCACAGCCCACACTTGTAAATAACAGCTAAAGCAGTACTGAAGGCAAAGACTTGGCAAGCTTAAAAATGTAGTAGATGGTTACAGTGGCAGCAAGAATAGCCAGTAATAAAAGCAAACACTAAGAGAAATAAAGTGTTTTGGATGCATAAACCCCTCAGGTTGTATAGCTCCGTTTTAACAGTATTTATCAACTGATCTGATAGATTGACTTAGAACAAATTCTGACTGCCTTATGCCCATGAGCAGATGACAGCATCCTCCTTAATGATATATTTCCTTATCTTAATGGCTTGGATACGGAGATGATTTCAAGTGTAGATTTGCATGGTGGAAGAGAGTAACACATGATACCAAAACAATTGAGATATAAACCTGTTAAACTGGTACTAGCAAGCAAAGGAACAGACTGCTACATGTATTTCTCTGAAATAAAGCTGAATTTCTCTTCTCTTACTTTGGTAACTTAGACAGAAATGCTTTGTTAATCTGGTTTGACATGAGATTTGTAATTCAGAACACATCAATGGTAACAGACCTCATTACTCTCGTTTTGACAGTGACCAGGATAGCACACTCCAAATGGCTGTGCAAAAGCATGAGTATTTTCCTGGTCTGTTGTTTTCAGTACAGATTTTGATCCTTCACCTGGGACAACCTAAAACAATTGTGCCCACTTTGATTCAGATTATGTCCTACTGTTTCAGATTGGTTTTCACTTTGTGGCAGTGTGCCCCTGGGGTCAGCAGGATTGATCCTTTAGGTTAACCCAACCTGTGAAACTCAAACTTCACAAACTGGAGCGCAGCTTCACCCATTGATAAACCATCTCATATTCTTACCCTCTTAAAATACATTTCCTTTCCATTTCCATGGCTGTCTGTGGTGGTGTTTGTTCTTATATAAGGGTCATGACTGATTAGCATCTAATATGAAAATAACAGTTTTGCATTATGAGGTTTTTTACAGACAAAAGGACTCTTCTAAGTTTTTCTAAAGGACTTCAGCATATATTGTTTGAGTCATTCCTGAGTGTGTGTTAATAATTTTTCTGGTTTAAATATATTTCTATACCCAGATCACATTTGGTAACAATCAGAGGAAACTATGGGAGAGTTAATTATGTCCTGTCTGTCATTCATGACATATTAAATGCTTCTACTCGACATTATGGTTTTCAGATTAGATCCAACTTTACCTACTGTGGCAATTACTGTTAATGTTTATTGCTGGAATGGGAGAGATTAAACTTGGCATTACCAAACAGCATGATATAGTTAGGTGTATTATGGGGAAGGTTTAAAGTAACACATGTATCTTACTAACTTACTGTTAAGGACCTTTTTAAAATTATTTATTTCTGATCAATTCTGTGGAGTTTTTTCCCTGGCTGAACTGATAGAGCAATGCTAATTCTAATGAAATTTCACAAGGTTTTATCTCCAGCATTTATGAATCAGCATTGTCATATATTAAGTGCAATTTCAATATGAATATCTGATTTCTATATGAAAAGATTTCTTTACTTCCATGTGATGTGACAGAAATAATTTTTAGCAAATACTGTTCCTAAAATAATTTTTCCTTATTTTTCTTTTATTTTAAAATAAATACTAGTGGAAGTTTTAGAAATGTTATGAAATACCCAGTAGCTGAAATTCCTAAACACATTTCACTTCTGGTAGTAGCTTTATTTTTATAACAATGTCATGTATTTGTCTGACTTCCTTTATCTCTATACAAAATAAAGAAGAATGTATTTTATTTTTAATACTATTTCATCATGTAAAGACATGAATTATGCAGAATTTTTGAAGCCAGGCTAAGCTCAAAAGCCACATGGTTAACTCAGCAGTTCTGGCAACTGTGTTATTATTGTTAGTGGTGTTGTATTTTGCAAAGCAATTCAAGGGCTATTGTCCTAGGATAGCCTGTTTAGAAAAATAGGACTTCTAAGTTACCTACTGTTAGAATGCTGAATAAATCCTTGTACAAGAGCAACTGCCTTATGTTCAAATTCAACAGTGTAAAGTTCAATGCTATAGATGACAGATAATAAATAATATAAATTCAGTGCTGTAAAATGATAGAAGCAATCTCACAGACACTCACTGAGGAATCGTTTTGCTTCAGCAGCCCTGAAAAGTTAGACCTAGACAGTTGAACTTAAGCCTATTTTGGTTTTGCTGCAAAACTGCTTTTTGGGCTGAGTGAGCATTCATTTTGTGCTGCAAAATTAGACCAGAATTTCCCCTACAGTAAAATCAAAACATTATTTTCAACAATATATTTTTCACTATTCAAAAGTAAAGTTAAATAGGCAAATAGGAGACAACTGGTGAGCAGCACTAGTTGAGGGCTTAGAATAATCACTGGTGTTCCAGAGATCCTGTGCCTGTCCATGCCCCTTGGTGGAGCCAGGAAGCAGGTGGGATCTCCAGGCACTGGGAAGGAGGTCTTACGCCACTCAATGGTTGTGCAGCTTGTGGGCAGCCAGAATCAGATATTGGGTGAGATGGCTGATGTAGGTTCCTTCCAACAGAAATGGTCCATTCCATTCCATTCCATTCCATTCCATTCCATTCCATTCCATTCCATTCCCTGAGGGGCTTTAAGGAATGCTGATATTCAGCATATACATCATGGTTAAACCAGTGCTTGGTTTAATGGTGAGACATGGGTAAGAATTCAAACTAGCCAGTTCACAGAGATTTGGGGTTTGGTTTTGATGGCTATCCCACAACCTCCTTGTAGTTTTAGGCCTCTCAAGCAGATTCCACTTGATTCCACCTGACTCCAGAAACACTACAGGAAAATTAATATGTAGAAACACAGCAGCAGTGTCAGACACTCAGACTCTAGTTCTCTAGGATGGGGTCCAGCTTCACTGAAATTCATGAGAATGGGATTTAAACCAGGATGTGATCCCTACAGCTGCTGTCTTGGGTTCCCTTTCCACTTGTAGAAAATAAGCCAGCCTCTTTTAACATAATAGAAAGTGCCTGTTTTATGCAAATACCTATTTTAAGAATGGTATTAAAGACAAGTCTAGACAACATTAAACAAAACTAGACCTTTACACATGACATGAAGGAAAATGGGAGCAGTCTCCTAAGGCTTCAACAAAGTATTAAATGTGACATATGAAAAAAATCTGCAGTAAAATGAAATTGTGCAGTGGACTGCATTATTAATACTGTAGTTAAATGTGAACAAATAAGGCAGGGAACTGAATGAATAAATAATCAATTTTAAAAGGTCATTTTTAATAGTTCAGAACCTCTCTATGGGATAATTTGGAAAGGAGACAATACTGTATTTTCAAGCTACATTGAAATAAAAATATATTTATAGCTACATACATGATAACTTTAGGTGAAAGTATAATGCGGGAATGTAAGTCAACGTCTTTGAACTCCCTAAAACTATGGACTCAAGCACTAGCAAACTAAACATGGACCTTTTAACTTTCCTTGTTAGATCAGTTAAATTCCATACAGTTTTCCAGATGAGAATTAGGGGCTTCAGTTCTGGAATTCTCAGCATAGTTTTGGTGCTTCCCAGACCCTGACTGTGCTTGTATATTTTTGTTTGATGATCCTTGTTGCTTTTTCAGTAAGAAAAAGAACTGTGCTCACAACTCAAACTACCATTACGAAGTACTGATAACTGAAATTTTTCTGCTTATGTTTAACACATAAGGCAGAGCTGAGGATATTTCCGTGGTTCAGCACACAGTATACTGTCAAATCTTTTTGAATAAATATATGTGCCTGTGTGCAATTTTTTGTAACAATATTATAACAATAACATTTCTAAATGGTCACGTAGTTGTTTGATTGGTCTGAGTTGCAGGATGGAGTGGAACAGTTGGATGGAAAATAACATTTCAGCCGTTTTTTGGAAGGTGTGAAAACCATCTAGAATTCAGACTAATTGGTGTATCTCTAGTTGAAGAATGCCACGAAAAGGAAAAACAATTTTTACATGCTGTGTTATATCTTGATAAAGTTTTTTTATGCACTTAAAGCTTTACTCTGTTTCCATTTGCTACCCACTACACGCTGAGCAGCTCTGCCGTGCACACACAGGGACACTGCTCTTCCCATACTTATGTTCTCCAGCTTGTAGGGGACAACCTGTTCAGACAAACAATATCTGAGAGAGCTACCCCTTCAGGACTATATGAAACCAGCAAGTTTGCATCAGGATGAAAACGTAACTGAGCATTTAGAGGTTAATGCCATTAAAGAAGAGTCATGGCTTTCTTTGACTTAGATGTGGCCTCCATCACACTCTTAAACAAGCTGATGTCTCAATATTTGGTAAAAACTCAAGCTGATTACTTAAATAAAAGCTCAAATAAAAGAATATGTGACTATGGCTTAAAGCTATGGGAAAACCCTTTGTGGTAAGGGTGAGTAGAAAAATCACCCCCAGAATCCTCCTGTTCGGTATGTTAATTATTGCCAAAAAGTTTCCTGTTCTTCTTGTTGTCATTGGTTCTTACTTGGTGCAAAAACTTTTAGTATTCCAAATAATCCTTCCCTATTGGATCCCTCCCTAAACTCCACGCTAATTTTTCCCCTCCTCCCAATTTATAAATACCCCTGTTTTACCCTAGCCCTTGCTTTTTGCCATCACCCTCAGGCATGGAATTAGCCTCCCTGTACCATCTTTCTTGGTTCATCCGATATAAACTATTCAGCTTGCATTTGTTGTTTTTGTATTACTAAGGCTTTTTAGTTCCCAAACAATTGGATCAGATTTTCTTTCTGTACAAAGTTGCCAAGTTCTGTGGAGCCACCGATCCTAATATCCAGGCTAGGATGGGCTGCAGCTTCAGAAAATATTCTTCACCCTGTCCAAGGATACCCATAGGCGACCTTTAAACCAGGCTTACCTCGTGGAAATTGCACAAATACTGTAGTCTCTTTTTCTTTTGCCAGTTTTCTCCCTAGGTATGCCATGGTAGCTACAATCTCCTGTTCATTGCTGTCCTGGCATGAACTGTGTACAGTTCAGTTGTGAAAGGCCCAAAGCTGCTACTGCTTTACAAAAACTGTATTTCTGATTATTTTATTGATATTTCTATCAGCTTTGGTCTTAGAGGACTGCATAACCGAGTCCAGCTCAATCTGGAATTGGAAAAATTTGGACATGGAACTGGACTCAGGACTTGGCCTGGTATGAGTTGTTTTATAGATATAAAAAGACCCCTTATGGATCTTTTTAATGGAGCCTCAAACTTCTGAACATGCACATCTTCTCTCATAATTGATCTCAACTGGATGCACAATAATGAATCGTAATGTTACATTGGAAACTCCTTAAACCACTCCAGATGGCCATAAATCAGAAAAGCTGGTGTTGGCTGCTGGCACTGAATTTTGGGACAAGACTTTAACCTTTTAAATCCAAGTATTAAATAGGAGTAAACTCACTCAGACTGTTGGTATTTTGATAGGTTCAGAAAATCATTACTGTCTACAAGTACCTTTTAGATTTCAGGAAGAAAATACTACAGAACTCTAATATATTATATTATTGTAATGATATCTGGGACACTTTCAGGTTCTTGAATGCCTAAAATAGTGGGTGAAGATGAATGAGCTGATTAAACAAAGGGAAGCTTAATATAGCTCTGTGTGAACATCACCAGTAGTGGAAGAGGAAATGCAAAAAAATACGTGACATTTTAATTGAATGTTAGAAGAAATACAGATTTATTAAAAGGTTATTGTGCCTCTCCATGCCAGTGTTCTTCGTAATTTGTTATAGCTTTTGAATAGTCCTCTAACGAAAGGATGTTATTGTGAAACACTGTAAGAAAAGACACATATTTCACTGATTTTTTGTGGTTCCCTACTCATCATTCTAGATAAATGGGAGGGGAAGAAACAGGCTACAGAAAACATCAAGCTAAAGAACAGGATGTTCTATATCCTTAAGTCCCAAAGATAATGCCCTGTATTCTGGGCAGGTTAAAGAAAACAGTGAGCTTTCACTGGGATCTATTTTCAAGGATATTTAGGTTACAGCTTATTTTTTCATTCCACACTTACTGACAATTCTATTTGAAAAGCCAATACTTTTAAAAACTAAACATAAAAAAATCCAAACAAAGCAAAGCGAAAGGTTTTTCTCTGATTTGCTGTCACAGCAGTTGCAGCTGATTTTGAATTTCTGGCTATGGGCAGGAAAAAATAAAAAAAAGACTAAAGGCAGGTGATAGAGCCTGGGACAGGGGACAGCTATTATTTAGATGGGAATGCACAGACATTGGGTTTGATGGAGCACAAGGAGCAAGGGCTTCAGGACAGAACATCTGGTTGTGACAAACACAGCTGGCAGTCCCAGGTGGATTGGGCTGTTGTCCTTGACTTATAAGAAATTTTTCAGGTTTTGTTTATAGTGGAGTGAAAGCAGAGGTGTAGGAGAGAACTGTGGTCTGCAACAGTGAATAACATGGTCAGTAATCTCTGAGTTATGACTTCCCTTAATTGCTGTGTAATGTGAAGAGAACAATGCACTGCATATTGTGCATCTCATCAGTATAATTGACATGATAACATTATCAGGGATAAAAGCAGCAGGAAGAGTAGGAAGTTTTATGAAATTATACTTTTTGATACTTAAAAATCTGTTGGCATCATGCCCATATCCACAGTCTCTCTGTTTGATATCAAACCCATACCAGTTAATATACAGTTATTTGAACAGATCATTTCATTTCCATCTTCCACTGAAATATTGTATGAAAATGAAACAATCAAGCTAACGAGGAATGATCAAAATGTCATCCCTGAAACAAAATGTTTTCTTAAGATGATTTCCTCCTTCTACTGATTCAGTTCTGTTTCTCTGAGTTTGCAAAGATTTTTCCAACATGAATTCCACCTTGCTAAACTGTGAAAACTCTCATATATGTTTGGAAAATATGGTTCCACTAAATATTTCAGACTTTCTAATTTTGTATTAAGACTTGTATTAAGAATGTTTTGCTACCTTGGTGTTTTGCTGGGATAATGTCACCAGGTCATAAAATTAACTTAATTTAATTTAATTTAAAATCTTATATCTGTTAGGCTTATTCTGCCTTTCTTTTACAACTTTAACAATTTATTACTTTTTGTATTAATTGGAAACATTCCAATTTCCTTTGGTGTAAACCTGAGCAGAATTTGACCTAATGGATCGTATTTATTCCTTTTATAATTCCCACTTAGTTTAGTGGCTTAGCTAAAGGGTAAATTTTTTCTTGCATGTAATAATATTTACTTTTTATAGAGAGGAAAATTTTGATATTCCAGATAAGAACATTTATTTTCATTACAGCAGACAGTAGCTGAGATTTCCCTGACAGTACCAGAAATAACAACAATTTTGCTTGTTCTTGCTTCAATACATTTCAATTTTAAAACGGCTTTACTGTTCTCAGAAGAAGACTTTTTGTAATCTGATTTATAGTGATTCCAAGCATTTAGCCCAAAGCAAAAGGGGGAGGAAGAAAGCAGTCTAAAGGGCAAAATCAACAAGGATTCAGCTCTATTTATAAACAGAGACACCATATTATGATGCCTTCATTGGCAGTTGTCTCCATGCTGAAATGACATTATGGCCAGTTACAAGATCTGAAATTAATTATAAAACAATCAAAGGAAATTAGCTTTTACTGATCCATTCAGCTAGATCAATAGCTACAGCTATTTTATTTCTATGGGGTGATCTGTGCTGTAACGTGTTTGTGTAGAACCAGAGTTTTAATGACATTACCTATCATTTTTAACAAGGATGTGCCGAGACAAATTGCTCAGCATGTTACAAAATGAATAGGAGTAGTAATTAAGCACACTTGCTTGGCATTCCTGGCTTTTCAAGTGCGGTGCAAAGAAAAATTCTGAACAAGGGAAATACCAATTACACTATGCCAAGAAAAGGCTGTAGCTGCAACAATGTGTATTTTTAAGGTGTGACATTGTTAACACCCAGTGGATCCTTAAAAAACGCCCGCCATCCATGTTGTTATCCAGGCAACAATCCAAAGATGTAGGAAAATACTTAAAAATACAGAAATATAAAAGCCTTCAGAAGGTTCCTATGTGGTTGTCACAAAACCTTTAGAGCAACCTTCCAAAACCTAGCTAAAAGCTATCAGAGTATTCTTTTCTTAGAAACTAAATGATAGTGTATACAATACAGATTTTCTGAGCCGAGAATATAATTAGTACAGTCACTAACTCTATGCACTGATCATTTTGCTATTATTGCAACAATTAAAATTCTGGTTTTTAACCATTTCCAAACTGCAGGTAGAACAGACAGAGTTTTCAAAGCATCTTTTTGCTTGGAAGAATACATTGTCTTGGTATTGTCTGGTTTCTCCCTACTGAAAAGGCAGACAGCAGTAAAAGGTGAAAAAGGTTAGACTTCCACCACTCAGGGTGACACTTTCAAGTGCTGTAGGTGCATATGTGTGGTTGGTATCTTTTTTGGTGATGTACACAGCACCAATCTATTCAGGCTATAATATCTTGTCCTCTTTCTTTATAGCAAAGATTAAAAGCACCTAAAAGCAAGAGATTTAATGTGTAGGACTTGGACATGAGTCCAGATGGGCACTGAACTCTGCCATAGGAGGACTGACAAAAGGAAAATGGAGTGCTCTTCCCTGACATTTTACAGACCTTCATTTTATCCTCCATCTCCAGACTGAAGGGATTTAGTTTCATTCTTCCTCTCATGGAAAATATGCTGTACCTGTGACCATTTTTCTGCTTTTCTCTGAAGTCTGATGTTGCTCTTATATTTTCCTAAGATGGTAGAACCAACAGCAATAGCCAAATTAAAACCTCTCTTCATGCCACAGCCATCCTGTGCACCTGATCTTGTGGATACACAGCATGGCACTGTTGAAACCTTGGACTGGACTCTCATTCCTGCAGCCCCTTCTTCAGTGCTGTCCAGCTTTTGTGAGTAGCCATCATGATCAAAGTCAGGTGGAATATATCCTGTTTATCCTGCTGAAAGTAGCAAGCATGTGGTTTGTTATGATCAGGTCTTCGTCTGGGGAAAAAAAGACTAATAAATGGGGGATGGAGAAATGAGTTTTTGTAAACTGATATGCTGTTGAATAGAATGAAAGTAAAGATTACATGCAATCAGAACCAGGTGGTAGTGTCTTCCCCCATTTTGAACAGGTAAAAATTACTCTAGATGAGGGAAATTGGTGAGAAGAATGTGTCTGGAATTCCAGAAAAGGAATCATAGGCCACAGGTTTTGGGTTGGGCCCATTTCTGTAAAAAATGCACTGACAAGGATGCTTTTGCTCTTAGGATAATTTTTCTGCTTTTTTTTTCCCCTCTGTGATTTCTCTTCAGATTTTGTGAAAGAAACAAAAAATGTTGTATGGAACTAGAAAAGGTAGCCAAAGTATTGACAAAGACAGAGGAAACTATACAAACTTTTAGCCTAGAGGCATATCTCATATCTTCTTGTGACTGTGATACTCTGAATGTGAGAGCTGTGTGAATTTTCCAGTGATAAGAGTGATTAAGCATGCACTGCATTAGAGATCCTTAGGTTCAAAACCAATGGAGTATGTCTAAGTTCATTCCCAGAAAACAGCCAGAGAAATGCAGATAGCTGCCTAGCTGACTGCCTCACATATTGAATATATTGGCTTTGAAAATAGTGAAACATACCCCATTCATGATCAAGTTGCTGAATAGTTTTATGCTGTATGAAAGTCACTAACAGGCCACTTTCACAGCCATGCCAGCATTTAAAGTAATTTGTGGGAACTTCAGCTGATAAAATAAATTTCAGTTTTCTGACATTTATGGAAAATAATATACTTTCAGTATTTCATATTGATAGAGCAGAGCTAGGATTTCATTAAATTCTCCAGATGAAGCAAGTACAGCTATAAAGAGGCACATCCTGAAAATGGATGCTCTACCCAAGAATGTAGTTCTAGAAGAAGTGCCACATTTTCTATATATTAAGACTTGAAGTTTCTCTGTTTCCCCTGTTTATCCAAGCATATGCAGCAGAGGTTTTTTGCTCTCTTCACACCCAGCACAGCATACAAGGTAAGCATTTTTCTTCTTTATAGGATGTGGCATCATTTTCTACTTGCAGCAGAACGTAGAGCAACTCCTTGTTAGTCAGGCTGCCAGTCACACATTCAGAAAAGAAGCACATCAACATTTAGGGGTGAATTAATGTTTCTGATGTTAGGTTGCTTGAAGTGCAGATCCCTACACAACTCTGTACCCATCCCAGACTTTGATCTCCCATTCCTTACAGTTTAATAGCCTAATTTTAAGACTGATGTCTTAAAAGATGTTTCCCTCATCCATTCAACGTTAGTTGTCCTGCTGAACGTTTATGAGATGAAAGAGGCATCTGCCCAAGGGATAAAGAAGACATAAATGTATTTCTAAATAAAAGTGGACAGAAAATATTTAATGCTGATGCCTACAGTTGTCCAAAGGCTGTGTGATTTCCCTCCTTTCCTATTTCTCTCTCGTGAAAGTTCTTTTGGCATACTTCATTCTGTGATCCCTTATGCCCTTTCTTCATCTGTATCTGTGTTTAAAAATAATTAAGAGAAAAGGGTAAGAAAATGAAAGAATGGTCTGGATGGAATAGAAGCTAACCAGGAATGTCATGAGTAGTTTTATGTTTACCAGTTACTGTACTGAAGCAGGGAAAGCTGCAGCTGTGACAGCTCAAACCTAAGAAGGGAGCCATTTGGAAGTATTCATAACTAAAAAACAAGGATCTGAAGAAGCCATGGAGAGAGAGAGAGAAGTATGAGGATGCTTGCTATTAGAAGCTGTAGCTATAGGTGCACTGGAGACAGCAACCATCCATCAACAGCTTGCTAACAGGGTAGAGACAGAAAGCACTTTGTATTTCTCATTGCAAAAAGTGACTTATGTGATAGTAGAAATAATTTGCACCCAGTCAGAAAGTATCTAAGAACTAGAACTTTACATGCCACTGCCAAAAAGGACTGGAACCTTTGTTAGGAGACACATCTGAGGAGTTGCCAGTAACTGGGGATGGGGTATATCCCTGAGGATCGTTTCTGCCTTTTTTTTTATATAAACCCTTCAAATGCTGAGTACTAAATACTTCCCGCAAATGAGCATCTCTTCAGGCAGGAAAATGTTCGGCTGAAATGGCCAAATACGTCAAAACACGTTTATTATCCTGTAATGAATGATATGGGTGAAGTGGAGCAAGGGAGAAGAAAAGAATTACACAGCAAAATAGGCACTTACTGTACTATGAGCAGCTGTATAGTTAGGGAGCTTATATAAATTATAGTGTATTGGATTTCAGACAAGGTCACCAGATTTACCCAGCACAAGACTGATGAATTCAGAAGGAAATGAGAAATATTACTGCACTGCAAAAAGAACTTCTATCCAATGCAGTCCTTCCCTTTGCATAGAGCTGACTGTGTTATTAGTTTAGTCAGGGAATTTCAAAGTAGCAAGTGAGATGTCACACTGCCATTGAAGGTACCTCCTTTTGACAATACAAACCTTAGCAACAACTGAGGCTTAATTTAACAAAACCCTTTTTTACATGTTTTTTATCTCCCTAGTTTCTGGTTGCATCATCCTGATCTGATTGTATTACAGCATCTGCTTTCAAACTTGTTTTCTTAGTCTGTGAAAGGAAAAGCACTAAAATTACATTAATGGAAACTGCAGGTAATTTTCCAAGTTTTTAATTGTTTTGTGTTTGGCTTGATCAGATATAATAAACATCTAACAAGAAGCAATGGGCTGGACAGAACGTTCTTGTTTGATTCACGAGACTTCAGTTGAAGTTATGGGAAACTAAAGACAAAGCTCTGATCAGTCATTTCCTTTTTTTTTTTTTTTTTTTTAATATATATTAACAATGAAGGTACTAAGTCTCATAGCCTGAAGAATTCAATAACTTAAATAAGATCAACAAAGTAACTAAGATAAGTGCGAAAACTTTCCAAAATGTGGAAAAAAAAAAAAAAAAAAAAAAAAAAAAAAAAAAAAAAAAAAAAAAAAAGACAAGAAAGCAATAGAGAAATGCTGTAATTCATTATGTTTCTGTGTTTTTAATGGACAGTTCAGAGCTGGGACAATCTAAACAAATGGAGTATCTTAAGCAGAAGAGTAGCTGTCAAACCCACAGCTGTTTGTGTGTTCCCAACTCATTTATGCATGTTGCTTTAGAGATGATAATAGATAACATCAGTGTTCACACACAAAAGTGTGACATAGGTGCCTACTCTTTTTTAGAGAAGACCTGTGTGCAAATTGGGAATTTTTCGGATTTTCTGGACACTTTCATGCTAGACTCTTCCAGCAGGGAAGCAGCTCAGTACATTGTGTTGTGTGATGCATAGGCCATGAACAGGAGATGCCATTCCTCTGAATCTCAAAGGCAGCTTTCCCCTTTAGCTCAGCCTGTGGAGCACCCTAGTCAGAGATGCAGCTGCGCACAGAACCAAAGGCAAACAGCAATTGCCATTTTTGATACACTAGGAAGTGGCAGAAGCTTGCAGGGCCTGTCAGCCTTCCTTGGTGAGCCAGCAAACACTGTGGTGTTCGACAGCCCTGCTTGCTGCTGAAAGCTGAGAGCAAATCCCAAGGTGCTGCAGAGGCTGCCTGGCTGTGCTCTTGAGTGGCATATCCTGCCATGCCAGCGGGCACTCAGCGCCAGCCTGCGCTAGGAAATGCGCTGTGCCTCGCCACATCTCCCCCCAGAGACCAAGCCCACGGTGGAGTCCCATGTAAATAATGCATTTGGAGATTACTTTTGTAGCAGGAATCTGTTCTGATCAAACTAAATTTTTGCTTCGTGGAATATTAATTTACACATGCATCCCATTTTTTCTCAAAACTTTCAGTCATCATATTGCATATTCCTCAAAGGTGACCTTACAGAAATATTTTGGTACTCTGTTGTAAATGACTTAACCTCCTGCTTCTTGGTCATTTTAATGAAACATAATGAGAATATCTCTTCACCTATACTTGGTCACACAAAGCTGTCTGTTGGGATATATTGTGTAACTTATTTTGGCATGCAGAATTTACATGTGAAAGAAGGAGATTCTTGCCTTTTTATCTGCTTTGCTAAATTGCAAAACCACTATTAAACTGCAAAAGGTTAATGAAGTCCAGACTCGTCTGTCAGGTTCCAAAGTGGGGAAAATGTCAATTGCTGTTACTTAAAAATGTCATTAGCACATCCGTTTAATTATGTATGAGAGACACGGTTACCACAGAGACTCTTGTGCCATGTGAGCAAAGGAAAATTTTTCAGAAGTGAGGCTGGAAGTCCCTGACTAACACCCTGCCTGCTCTTGCTGCCCCAGCTCTGTGCATGCATGCAAACATATATATGTACATTATGATCATTGCTAGTGAGTCTGAGTTAGGAAGATATTTGTGAGAAAGTAAAGGAAAAAAATATGTTTGGAAAAGGGATGTACAAAACTTGTGGCTGGAAATGGCAGTTCCTCACAATTTTCTATCTGCTCTCAGAACAGAATGTGGGGGCTATTAATTCATGAGACTAAAGAGAAAAATACCTACCTTCTTGATCCAGCTAATGTTCTTTCAGATTTATCCACCTCAGTACACGTGGGTGGTCAGTACTGTTTCCATGCAAGACTGCTCATTGTGCATGGCAGCATTAGGGTTGCAGCTGGCGATGGGTGTTCTGAATGTCTTACATTTGCCCAAAGCAGGAGGGCTGCATTTCTGCCTGACATGACATTTTGCCAGCAGACAGGTTTTGATTTTAAAAGTTAGCTTCTTTACCATAGGGAAACCAAGACTTCAGATAACAAGACAAAGCACAGAACAGGGCATTACTCTTACTTTGGAAAGAAATTTACTTATTCAACATTTTTGGGCTTCAGAAAGCTTCAATGCTTTTTAAAGATAATCCTTTGCTATTTTTCATCCTTTCAGTACTGTGCTATTCTCCTCACTGTACCAAGAGGAATCACGGAATAGATTTGAAAGGGACTCATAAGTATCATCAAAATCCAGCTCCTGACCCTGCACAGGAGAGCCCCAAAAGCCACATCATGTGCCTGAGAGCACTGCTCAAACACTTCTCAAACTCTGTCAACCTTGATGCTGTGACCACTGTTCTAATCCCCAAACTGCATCTGGGTGAAGAACCTTCCTTTCCCTAATATTCAACCTAAACCTTCCCTGACACGACTTCAGGATGTTCCCGTGGTCCTGTCCCTGGTTACCACAGAGAAGAGATCAGTGTCTGACCCTCCTCTTCCTCTGATGAGGGAGCTACAAACTGCGATGAGGTCTCCCCTCAGTCTCTTTGTTTCCAGGCTGAACAAGCCAAGCACATCATCTGTCCTCATATGGCTTCTCCTCAAGACCCTTCACCATATTTGTAGTAATAATTTCTTCAAAATTTTCTAGCAAAACAAGAAGTGCCTCCTGCACTTAAGCAAAATCTGCAGACTTTAAACTTTATCTAAGTTAAAATACAAATATATATGTGAGAAGTCTATAGAAGTCTTCCTTGAAATGCCAGATCCAAATCTGGACTCTGACTTCTGTCCTAGCTCCAGATGGTGTTTCCCAGTATGACTCTTGTTTTCAGTTGCTTTTGCTTTTGTCAAACTTGAATGAAGCTGAAAACATAAACTACCTAGCCCATGTGCTATTTGACAGTATCATAATGATGGCAGGATTTTTTGGGTTGTGACATCTATGAGGAATCCTGTCTGCTGCTGGGTGCTGTGGTTGCTGTCAGCTCTGAGTCACTGTGATGCTGCAGGCAGTACAGGGGAGCCCCCTCACTGAAGCTGACTTTTGTGCTATAGTTTACACACATTTCAAATGTATTTTCTGGAGCTGGCAACAGGTGCAAAGACAGCCAATCTGCAGCTCTTGTATGGTGCAGCTTGGAAACAGCCCTGATGCAGCCCTGGCAGCACAGGAGTGCTGTTCAGCTGGGCTCGTGCAGAGGTGCTGCCCTGCTCTGAGCCTTGCACACCAGCCCGGCTGCAGGGGGGATGAAATTCCTCATCACTATCTCTCACCCTTCCTCTGTCCCTGGGGCAGCTCCAGTCCTGAAGGAGCCCACAAAAGGTTGCCACATGACCTGTAGGGGTAGGAAAGTTGATTGCGGCTATGGGCTAGGGAGAGTGATGTACCCAGAGAGTTATAATTTTCACTCAAGAAAGATAATTTTTCACTTAAGATTTTTGCTTACTAGAATGACCTGCAGTATTATTTTTTTTACAGACTAAATACTGAAACAGCTCAAATACTGAAACAGCTCAGACTTTTACAGTCTTATGGAGGAGGAGGGGCTTTTTTCCAAAGGTTATTTCCTTTTACACTGAAGAATGATTACAGAAATCTACTATTTCTCTGTCTATCTCTCTGTTTAGAAAACCTGGGTGACATGAGGGTCAGGCTATTGTTCAATGACAGCTGGCTTGCATAATCACTGTGTCATACTACCTGGCTCATTTTCTGTTGGTGGCTGAAAACCCTGGAGAGGGTAATTGGAGTTGACCATAGGAACATTTTCATTGTAACTGAAGAGAGCCATTACAGCTTTGCTATTGAATATACTTGTCTTATCTCACTGGGTATACTATGAAAATACATACTGGCCTGGGCTCTTTTTTCTGTTCCAAGTGCTAGCTTTCCCCCTTTTTGATTATATTTTTCTATGGACAAATTAAATGGAATGTGATACCACAGTGTAGTATAGCATCACACTCTTTTAATGACCTCTGGCTCCCAGCTTTTCCCACCCAACATCTCCTTATCTTTTATTGGTAAATGACACACTCGTGCAAAATCAGTATTTTATCCCCTGAAGCAAATTTAATGGTGTATCTATGAGTGGATTTTGTTCTCAAGCAGAATAAAATAATCTTGGAGGCCCTACATTTTCATAACTTCAAAAAAGTTTTGTTAAAATGAGTTTGCAGTCTGAAAGATCAATATTGGGAGCAGATTAATGTCTTATGCAAAGTGGGGAAGAACAGCAGTTGCATGAATACCGGTGAAAAGAACGTGGGTAATAAGCACCAGATCCTCTTTCCTCCCTCTCACTAATAAAGCATTTTGTACTGCTTAATAGCAAATCTCACACACTTGCAAAACAAACACCATATACCTTGATTCGATGATGAATACAGTTAATTTTATGCCATTAGTTAAAAGCACTAATTCCGGCTTTTAGTGTTCTAGGGTTTTATTTCTTGTCTTATTTCTTGTCTTCTCTAGAAAAGTTCATTTGAATGGGATTGCACATTGAGGACAGAAATAATGACTTGCGTTATTCTCATTGTTCTGTTTGTTCTCACTTCTTGTATTTTCTGAGAAATCTACATCACACACTAATGACAGCAGCTCCTTTTCAATAAGAAACAGATCTTTTGAGAATTCATAGTTTGAGCATACAAAGGAACTGTGTGTTGAGAGTTCTCTTTCCATCTTCAGTTGCTATATTTATCTTCTCAAATCCTTTGTATATCAACGAAGTAGAAGTAAAAAATTACAAAAATAGGTCTTTCACTTTATCAACTCAACTGGTATATGATAACATGCATAGGTTGGGTGTGAGTCCATTTCTTTCTTTCAGTGCTCCTGTTTGGGGAAGAAAATGTTCCTTCTTTGGGTAATAACTATTTTGAGCTCTGGCACAGAACTCAGATTCTTAAGAGATCATTTATATTACAAAGGCTCACTCTGTACTTCCTCAGTGCTTAGAGGCACATTTCAGCTTCCAAACCAAAATCTTTTTATGGTTTTTTAAAACAAATTAGGGGTTTTACTTAGGGTTTTTAAAAAGAAGAAAAAGTAATGTATGAAAGCCAAATTAATATACTAGGCTTTCTAAAACAGAGAAAAAGTTGTGCCATTCTTCTCTACTTTTCCAACAGTTCTCTGAAATGTATTTGACCCTCACATATTGTCTCTGTAAAAGGGATTGTATTTCCTAAAGCCAAATGGGAAAATGATTCATAACATCCTATTCAAGATGACAACTGGGCTAACTACATATCTATTTCCAAATGTACTAAATTTAAATGGATGTAATCACAGTTTTTAGTACATACGTGATGTTGCATGACGGCCAGACAGATTAAATACATTCTTGCCATAGAAGAGTCTAGTGCATGAGGCAGTGTTTATTTACACAGCTTAGACCCTCCCATTCAGCCTTTTTGCATAGATGTTCAGTTCACTTGTAGGCCAGGGGCTGTTTTCAATAAGGCTGATGAAAAATTCACTCGAAAAATAAGGATGCAACATGGTAAATGTCCTGCCGTGTTATGAAAGAGCTTTCTATTCTAATGCCTGAAAGCAGCACTTTGATCTTCAGTATTGATTTGGTAAATTTTCAAGTATTCTATTTGACCTTTCATAAAAGATGTATTGCTCTGTTTGAGTTGATATGTTATCAAGGTGGAAAACTATTTGTCCTTCTTAAATAACCAAAGGAAAGAATGAACCTCCTGTACTGCAGATAAATATAGTTCAATGGGACAAGAATAGGAGGAAGAGAATCTGTTTGGAAGTATTTTAGCACATCCTTTTTTTTTTTTTTCCATTATTAGTGCTCAATTCCTGTCATTTTAATTGACTTAAATAATTAATTTACATCAAGTTTGGTGCTTTGAGTCATGTTTACGAAGTTTAGTCTTCATGCTCTTATGTGCTTTCAGTTTCTGGGAAAGGCACTTGGCTCTGTCAGTGAGTACCTGTGTACAGTGTGAGATATGTTTGCCATGGGCAACTGCCCCTGACAGAGAAAGTTCAACTGCTCTGCACAATGTGAGTGCAGGTAGAAGAAGGGCAAAGCAAGAACAGAACAAGAAAAGGGGAATGAACCACCCAGAAGCTATTATATCCTGGGGAAACGTGCTTAGGGAGGAAGCTGAGATGCTACAGGAGCCCTTTCAGGAGAATCAGATCAATGGGAGTGATGGATAACTTGTCTCCAAGTTATATTTAGGGAAAGAGAAACTGTAGAGATGAATTTAGCAAAAAAAAAAAAAAAAAAAAAAAAAAATTGGAGCAAATTTAGCCC
>JAOTQP010001286.1:118273783-118318376 GCA_026413545.1 Cichladusa arquata | reverse complement strand
GGTTGAAAATGCTGGACACAGCTCTCCTCAAGTACGCAGCACTAGTGCAAACACCCTGACTATGCTTTTTGGCTTGGCCAGGAGTGTGTCCTTCTGGGAGAGTCTTTCCTGCTGTTTTAATTTTCTATGCCTATTGTCTAAGTAGCTTCTACCTACTGTTCTCATGCATCTAAAAGACTCTGTGTGCAAGCCAGGTAGCTACTGGGGCAAACCAGCAAATGAGAGATGCCAGCAGATCCCACTAGAAAAGGCTCTGTACTTCCAGCTGAACCAGGCTTAAAGAGGTGTGAGTTATGTTTCTAATTTTATTACTTTATTGACTTCCACTTGGGAGCTGTCAGTCAGAGCCATACTGCCTAAAAGACAGCAGAGGCTTCATGTTGAGCTGAGAACCCGTTCAAAGCATCTGCCCAAGGAGATGGAAAAATGAAACACTGTCAGGTGAAGAAATGTACTGCTGGTATGCACAAGGCATTGTAAAACCCGTGCCTTACAAATGTGTTACTGGCTTAACCCCAGCTTGCAACCAAGTACCATGCTGCCACACACTCACCTTCCCCTGGTGGGATGGGGAGAGAATCACAGAATCATGGAATGTTAAGGGATTGGAATGAACCTTTAAGATCAAGTCATCCCACATCCTTGCCAAGGACAGGGACACCTCCAAATAGACCTGTCAAGGTCCTATCCAACCTAGATTTGCACACTTTCAGGGTTGGGGCATCCACACCTCCCTGGCAAACCTGTTCCAGTGTCTCACCATCCTCACAGTAAAAAATTCCTTCATAATATCCAATCGGAATTTGATAACTAAAAGTGGGAAAACTCATGGTTGGTACAAAAGTGTTGTACTAGTTGAAATAAACTAAAAGTAATAATAAAGTGAAAATAATAACAGTAAGAAATAAAATGAAAAAGAGGAAGGGGGAGAGGAATAAAACCCAAGAAAGACCGATGATGCACAATAGAATTGCTTCAGCAGCTGCTGACTGATATCCAGCCTGCTCCTGAGCAGCAATCTGTGGCTCCCAGCCAACTCCCCTGTTTATACACTGAGCATGTTGTCCTAAGGTATGGAACATCCCTTTGGCCAGTTCGGGTTGGCTTTCCTGGCTGTGCTCCCTCCTAGATTCCTCTGCACCTGCTCACTTAAAAGTCCTTGAATACTGAGCAACAACTAAAACATCTGTGCATTGTCAATATTATTCTCTTACTAAATCCAAAACACAGCACTGCACCAATTCTTAAAAAGAAAATGGACTCTATCCTAGTGAAAACCAGGACAGTGGGAAACACAAGTAGAGACACCTTTGTGTGAGAGATGGATGCAGCTGTAAATGTGTCACTGCTGCACCATCTCCACATTCCTCATAACTGCTTTACTTGGGAGAAATTTGGAAATAAAACTCTTTGTGCAAGTAATAAATAAAAGGCCTTTCTTTTCATGTTACTTCTCTCATTGCTTGGGTCCTCCAAAGTTCTGCTAACACTACATTCCAAGGGCAAAAGGTATTCTAGGGGGTCCTTTCCTTTTAATACAGCAATTTTTTGTGTGAAGTAAGTATTCCCATGTTTTGTAAGAATTTTGATATATGAGGGGTGTCCTTCCAGTGTTTATTTACAGGTAGCTTGAATCACTTATGTCTGTTTTGAATCATTTTATGAAATGAATTAAATTTAAAAGGTCATCTGAATCACGAGGCTGGAATCTATAATTTCAGATGTGCAAATTCTAAAAATGTTTTAGAAATATGTTTGATAGTTTTGGTTTTGGGATTTTTTTTTTGATTGCTTGCTTGCACACTTGGCTTTGTTTTTCAGCACAGATGTAGTGCAGATGGATGCTTTGCAAATGTCTCTATGTCTCTGGTATTTGGGAAGGTATCTAAACACTGGCCAATGCAAATCCATTTTTTAAGATTACAGAGGATAAGATGCTGTTTAGCTCACAGTGCATAGCTGTTAACTGTGGAAACTTATTTCAAAAGGAAAAGGAAAACACTATGGGGAAAAAAAAATATTGTAGCAGGTGTGCTCCAAACCCAATGGGTGCTACTGTAAAATACCTAGATTTCATCTGAGTGTTGATATCAGGCCAAGATGAGTATTTAGGACTGTGATCTAAAGCAGAATGACAGTTCACACTATTTCTCAAGTCTGAAAGACAGACCAGTGCTTACCCATTTTCTTTGAAACCCACCAATGTCCACTTTGTTCTGCTGTTTGGGTGGCCCGCCTGTGATTCCAGCTCATGCCCTGGTAACAGAGAAAATGTAACTGCACACCTGTGCAGCAGGTGAACATGAACTCTTCTGCATCATCTGCACAAATAAAACATGGCATATCCTATCTCAAGTTAGATACATCCTTGAAACATCAAGGTCAGTAGCAATTGCTTTGTGCTTCGTGTGGGATCAGTGGAGAGGAACAATCATTGCAGGAGGTCACTCTGGTCTTCACATCTGAATGCTCTGCAGAAATTCTTGTCTCCTTCACTTGCCAGGCTCTCCTTTGCCAGTAACTTAGGTACTCCTTCCAAAAATGTTTCTTCAAGCATTTGGAGGCAAACCTGATTACAAAACCTGAGGCATTGCTATGAGTGGGAATACCAGTAAAAGTTTTCTGAAAAATTCATTATATTTTCTGTGGCTGAAGTGTGATGTCGGTGTTTATTTCTAAATAAGAGAAAAAAATTGAAATTACTACCCCGGTATTTCCAGCAGGTGTTGTTCTCTTCTCTTAAAAAGTCCTTTCATCCTGTTCTGTTTCTGAATTCACTGGAAAAGACCATTTGGGGTACTTCAGTAAAGAGAAGAATGAGGTACTAACTGTAAGACATGTAAATGTAGATATACTAGATACCTGCTTCCCTCAAATGGGAATTATATATTCCCTCAGTTATAGCTTTATGAGAACACACAGGACACATCTGTTTCTCTTTACATTACTTTTATACTACATTAAGTGGGGTTTTGTATAAAGACCTGTTCTTGAATGATTAAGAGGAAGGTATTAATGGTTTCTTTGGTACATTGAACAACTTGCTGTGTGCCTTTCCTGGTGCACATGCTAGGGGGCTGCTGAATCTGGTGAACTGGCAGAGGTGACACAACCAGTAACAGGGCTGAGCACACAGGCACACACAGAGCACAAGTACACATTACACATACACATATATACATGGTCACAGAGAGAACACAGAGAGAATTGTGGCTGTGCTCCACACATGAGGCTCTGCCCAGCCCTGTGTGCTGGGCAGGGGTGGCAGAGCAGTGTGTGAGAGGCAGGAACTGCACCAAAGGTGGCTGAAGAAAGAATTTCAAGGGTTGGAGTGTGAGCTGTTATGGGTCTTTTAGACTGATAGCCCATCTTCATCTATGTTGCCATCCATGTTCTTTAAATGATCAGCCACTGGCCTTTTAGCTTTCATTTATCCAGGCTTCACTCAGTCAGGAATTTCAATATATGATAATTTGCATGCACCACATTAACCAGAACTGATAAATTAATGAAGAAATGGTTTGGGAGACTGTTGACTGAACAAGAATCTGATTAGCCTATACCTGCCCTCTTATTATTCATTGCTTATATATGATCCAACAACTGAAAATGTGATATAGATAACTATTTTAAGAAAGCAAACTTCAGCTATTAATCATGATTACTAACAGCAACAAGTTATGCTATCATTCAACATTTGTTGAAGCAGAAGTAATTTGTTTTTTGACAACAGCTCTCTGTAACAATACCTACTGCTGCAGTTGCTGAGGCTCTGCCCACATCAGAAGCATTATCTTTTCTTCCTGTTCTGGTGTAGGAGAAAAGGAAATCTGTTTTTCATCATTGCCTGATGAAATACTTGCAGTCATAGCTCCAGTGATAAGGCAACATCAAGTGACTTTTTAAGTGACTAACGACAAAGCAGAAGTGCTTTGATTAAATCCAGCTTTGATTAAGCACTTGAATAGTCACCATGATCAATTTATGAATAATCCAGGGATCAAAGAGAATCATGAATATGCTCGATCTAACCCTTCCAAGTAACAAATATATCAGTATAAAGCAGGATCAGGAACAATTTGTGAACAGAGGAGTGTTTAATCTGTCAGTTAACTGGTCATAGTGAGTAATGTGACCAGCTCTGATAGCAGAGAAGAGACAGAGCACTTTCAAAATAGAAAAATCCTCTTTTTTTAATTTTTTTTTTTTTTTCCTTCTAGCAGGATCCAAGAGAAATATGAGAGCTGCATTAAATAGCAGAGTTGAAACAACCCCATGAAGAATGTATCATTACTGTTGCAACACTGGCAGCCTAAGAAATTACCGAGCAGAGGTCTCAGGGATTCAGCTCCAGGACAGAGCTGCCAGGGAAATCTTCCTGGGCAGACCCATGATGGCTTTGACAGGTCTTGGGTCTGCCTCTGAGCCTGGGGCAGCACACCTTGAGGCTTTTGAAGCTTTCCTTGGGTTCACCTGGGCTTCATTCAGCCTTCTTCAGTGTAGTCTTTCTTCCCCATGCTCTTCCTCCAGTATTAGCTGTATTTCAGGAGTAATGACTAAACATGAAACTGGCATGTAAGGACTGAATTTCCTTCCATAAACCCCCCAGACATAACCATTGCCATGTGACAGTACAGGGCACCCAATGCAGAAAATCATGGACAGAGCAGAGACAAAGAAGGGAAGCCAAAGGCAGAAGAATTGAGGCATGTCTAAATTCAGAGTTAATTTTCAAATGGCTCACTGCATCTGACCTACCCACAAACAATATTGTCAATTTTTTCTTTTCTCTTTTTTTTAAACACTCCATTCTTACTCTAAATGGAAACATGAAACCAACTGAAGAATGAAAAATACAACACCAACAACAACCATCAGATCATCCCCAAAAAACAACAACAGACTCAGCTCAAATCCTCACTCTGAAGCAACTTTTACCCCAGAAAGGGAGGAGAGCCAGAGATATCACAAAGGCCATTAGGACATAGTTTCTGGCATATGCAAGCATGTAAATAACAGCTCATGAGGTCTGAAATTGCCAGCAGGTATCTCTGGATGATATCAGACACGATTGAATGCATAATACTTCCGGATGAAAGCATATAACTACAGAAGAAATATGTTCCAAGATAGATCCCTGGCAGGACTTTGAAATTACTTACCACTGGAAATGTTGTAAGTATTTAGTTGCTGAAACAAAAGCCTCAGCTCGGATGTCTAAAATGCTTTTGGGAAGTGCAACCCTATGAGGTTAGGAAGCAAAAGTAAATCACTGGTCAGCAGATATAAACAGGTTGCTTTGGACTGTGCCAGGACAATTTTACTGCTCTTTTGCAAACCTGGGCTGAGGTCTTGTTTTTATTGTAGCTTTTGCCTTTTCAAGCTCTAGGTTCAAAGTTTTGTCATAGCTTTTTCAGAGCCAAAAAGCCTTCTGGATAAAATATATAGGCACAGTTCTGGCTTCCAGACATTGTGAAATTCAGTTTCTGGTTTATTGCTGTAAAATTTTTTGAATCTCTGAACAGTTGCTTAGTCACACCACCTAACCAAGGCTAATTGTACCCTGACAAAGTTCTTCATTAAATGGGGAGATAAATGATTCTTTAGCCTCCTGTTTGTCTCCACAGATAGAGCCAACCTGCTTTTCACTAGGCTCTTTGCAGACTTCCACTGAGGTTTTGGCTACTATTGCACCTCTTCTCCCAGTGAAATCTGCCCTGCACTTGGGCCCTGTATTTACAGTTGCATTTTGCCTACTGGTAGTCCTTTCCCCTCAGTGAAAATGTGTGACACAGATGAGTGTGAAGTACTACTGATTTTTTGCTACTTTTTGGCCATCCTTGTTGAAAGTAGAATGCAGGAGCTACTAGAATGTGTGTATTTATTCCTTCAAGGCTTTTAAAAAAATAGGATGGCTTTGATTCATGAGTATGTTGAAAACTCTGAGGAGTGTGAGATGGTGTGGTTAAGAGCCTGCAAATGTTCCTTGATGTGACATCCCAGCCCCTACAGGATGGAGGACCAGCAAGGGAGCAGTGCAGTGTGGGGAGCTCCCCTCCTTCTGCAGGAAAAGCTCCTGAAAGGAGGTCTAGGAATTGCCCCAGAGTTACATTTCTGCACCAACATTTCCACCACATTATGGTGATTCTGCACCTCCTCTCCTGCCCCTCTCATTCACATGGTTCTGGCCGCTGCAGTCCCACCTGCAAACACAACCTGGCCTGCACAAGAGAGGAAATCAGTGATATTGGGATATGGGATTGTAGTGCTTGTCAGCATTACATCAGTAAAAGTATATTCATGGCCTTTGCTCATGATTCAAAACCTGAGAATAAGTTATAACCTGTTTTTCTAGTCAGAAAACTAGAAGGAAAAAGTAACAGAAAATACCTCCCAGGCTTCAGTAGACAGTGCATGATATTTTTTCCAGATACATTTGTTGTTATACTAGGACTTCAGAAGTCCCTCAGAATTAAAAAGCTTGATCTGTGTGTGAGATTTCATCTGCCTCCCTTTGCTTGCTCTGGGACCTTCCATACTATTCAACTTTAAAACTGTGCCTTCTTCCTCCCTTCCTAATTAACCCCCTGCATGAACACTAAGTGGAGCCTGAGGAACACGGGAACACAGCTATTTTTGTGTTCATAAAGACGTAGGGAAGGCAGATTTAAAACATGCTGACATACACATCACAGCAACTGCTTTCTCTGCATGATCTCAAGGTTTCTGATAGCAATTTTTGACCTTCAAAGATTTAGGCATTTTTATCAGATTAAAAATTTTCTTCACCCAGTGAAGAATTTGCAGTGGGAAAGCTATTTTGGAGTGCTGATGTACTTTCTGTGTGTTTGCCTTATGGAGCTCTAATCAGTTATCCATGTTTACCATGATGTGACTTTGACCTTCTATCTCTGTTTGAAGACAGAAATCTTGGAAATACATCTGCTTTCTTCAATTAAATGTTGATTTGTATGACAAGACATTAAAAACATACCTTAAAATGAGATGCAGATATAGTAACTTCTAATAGGAGTCACAACCACTGTGAGAAGCTCTGAAGAGGATGCCCTGAACGCATTTCAGCCTCTGTGCCCATTGCTCTTGCAGCTCTCTGGGGACACTGTACCACCCACAGATTGAAATCTGAAAGGTTTTTCTGCAGTTACAAACTTGTATCAAACCACAAATAGCAACAGCCTTCTTCAGAACAAAACTCAAATGAGTCTCGATTCACCAACAGAATCTCCTTCCTTGTAAAATTTACGGCAAATTTCACTGATTTCTGCCTCTTCTGCTTATATAATCAGGATGATAATGTGATTGCAGATGGTGTTTGACATCTGCTGATCAAGCCTCGTTTTGCTTCTCTGCCTCTGTTTTGCAACATTTTGGTCAGTGTAGCCAACCAACTAAATTGTGAAACAAAAGGGAAGGAAAAGAGCAGAGCCTCAGTAACTTTGGCTGAGCAGTGCTCATAGTAACATGCCTTAATACCCAATACAAATGGGCATCATGAGATTAAATTACATTATCTTTTGCTGAGGTATTTCTGGAGATATTTCCTTAGTGATTCTATTTTACCTACATTCTGAGGCTGCTGATGTCTGAAATTAGATAAATATCTTATCCAATCCATTTTTCTTTCTAATTAATCAGCATAAACAAGCCGGAGTCAAAGCAGTCTCTAGTTGCTCCTAACTGTGCAGTCCTGCCACACTGCTCTTACCTTCAGTTCTAGCATCTACTATGCTGCAGCTGTGTGAGAAGAGATAGGTGAATTTTTGACAAAGGGACATTGGAAATTAGGGATTTAAAATTTTAATAAATCCAGTTTGAATATAAAGATAAGCTTGCAGAAAACACATATTTCTGCAACAAACAAACAAACAAAACAAGGGGAAAAAAAAGGAGGATCAGAAATACATTACATTTGGAAAGAAAATGGTAACTTATAATATTTTTGCCTTAGGAATGCTTTGAGCACAGAGTGTAATTACATACCTAGTATTTCAGTTCAGTACCATCTTCTTCACTAATATGAATGCATCTAAATTAAATGAAAGAGCAACAGTAACAAATACAAGATTTTTATTTCCCAGCATCTGAGTGCTATATTTGCTATCAACAGCAACTCTGAGTAAGTCAAACCGTGACTTAGTGAATGGTATCTTACATGAAAGATGGTAAAAGCCAAAATAAAGACATCCAACACCAACTGTTGCAGTGCATACCCATAGCAACATGACTCTTATGTTTTATACCTAGAATGTTCTGTCTACTTTACTGAAATGGACTGATGTTCCTTGCTAATGTGGGAGCTAGAAACATGTAAAACATTTGTTTTGTCTGATAAAATATAAAACAAAATATGTGAGCTAGTTTTGTAAATTACAAAAAAAAAAAAAAGAAAAAAAAGAAAAAAAAAAAAGAAAAAAAAAGAAGACACCATGATAAAATCCTATAAAATCCTAGTTGCCTAGTTGCCTAACAGATTACTTGAAAGATGGAGTTATCTGTAAAATGAAATACCTTCTGTTGTCAGAGGTTTGAAAATGTGCAGTTAGAATGACATCAGGAAGAAGGAAAGTGGACATAGATTCAGATGTATCTAAACTGGCCTAATTGATTTAACAGAAATGTGGTTGATTCATTACTACCTTGCACTTTTTCCTTATGTAGCTCCCTACCCTTCATATGAGGTAACCACTGATACTCAGCATTTTCAGTGTGCTGAGCCTCACATCATCCAATGATACACCTCATGTCAGAAAAATAACATCAGAAAAATAACATTGCCTTTATGTAGGACAACCCTTCAGGCTCAAGCACACGATCAGCTTAATTTGGTTTACAGAGCAATGGTGTGTCAGCTCAGCTCTAGTCACTGACTGCATCTGAGCTCTGAATTTCCAGCAAGCTCAAGGTAGGATGTACAAGCTCCAGCCACGTTGTGGGGAGCAGACATGCTCTGTGTTCAGCAGGCAAGGAAAGTTCCTCATGTACTGACATGGACACTTGAAAGAGTGTGTGTAGAAAATGTTTCAAAACTTGTATCCACAAGGAATATTTCCAACATTCCTGGAAATGCCTGCCAAACTCATTCTAGTCCCATAAAAGTGCTGGGTAATGAAGGATCAGTCTGCCTGCTCTGTCTCATCAGGTGTCTAAGGTCGCTTTGCTAGGCTCTATCAGACACTAGTGGCAATCTTTTGTGTGATGTCAGCCCTCTGCCCCATCAGGACACAGGGAACTTCAGTTCTTAGACAGTCACAATGTGGAGACAAAAGCATTGGGTTTATGAGATTCTTTTTGCATCTTGAATGTTTAGAAGTGGCAGGTCCATATGGGTGAAAGAGAAAGAAATAGAAAAGAATTTTTTTCTGAGTTAGGCCAGGAGGAAAATAGGGTTGTCTTCTACCTAGATTCTTTCTAAACTCAGTTTGGGGGGTAGTCTGTAATTTTTAATGATAATTGTACTCTATTATATTTTATTCTATTCCTTATACCAAACGCATCATTTGGTATAACTACTGCAATCACAGGCAGTTCCTCTTCTCTCAGCTGCTCCCTATGGAAGAATTTTCCCCTGTATTGTGTTTTGTTTCATAGCACTTTTCCTTCAAACATGCCTTTATCTAAGTTCACTTATCTGAGACTGAAGCCTTTGTAGAAGTTCACATCCCTCTTAGATAGTTACAGGATAAAAGGTACTGAGCAGTTCTAACTATAGAAATACTGTCACTCAAAAAATTAGCACATTTGATATGCACTGCTCTCTACCAGACAGGCAAGTACTAACTACTGCCACTCTCTAAAGGATAGTCAAACAGGTAACTAGGAGCTGAGCTGGCCCTTGCACAGGCATTTGGACTGGTTCATTCCATTTGCCTACAGAAGCATCAAGGGCAGCCCAGGAGTTATAGCAGTGTTGGCATTCCAGCCCTGCTTCCATCTGATCCCAGGACGTTACTGTTTTTTGAAAGCAGTGCTGAACAACAGCCTCAGTGGCTCACTTACTGAAATGAAATAGATTATCTTCATCTCAGATACGTATGCATGAACAGTTTGCTCCTCCAACAGTCTTGGATTTACAGTACTTTGCTAGCTTGCAGATATCTCATCACATCAGCAATAATTGCTGCTAAATCTCTATTATTTTTGTTTTGTTTTGACTGGTGATGATTGAATCATATTTCTTTAGATAATTTAATGAGATGCTGAGACTAACCTATATAATAATATAAGTTACTAGAGAGACTTTCAGAGGACTTTAAAAGTCACAGTGGGTCTGGCTTTAGGGGTGATTTACATGGTGGAAGAAGGAGCTGTAAAGGACATCTGCCATACTGAGGAAGATCAGTAGGGTTGGTAAAAGGCAGTGAAACCAAGTTTCAGAGTGAATCATTCAGGCTGTGAAATAAGCAGTAGAGACTGTGACAGAAACCAGGAGCTCTCTTTGCCAAAGCACATATAATGACACAATCTAGGTTTTAGCTCAAGGACAAGTTTGAACTGATACCAGCTGCAGAGAGGCAGGTGAGGGGCTATTAAAAGATTTCCTGCCTTTTGTGGCAGAGGGGATTCCTGCAGGCTGACATATCTCTTCATAGAATATGGGGGAGCTGTGCTGAATAAGTGGTCACTGGATGGATAAAGACACTGTAGGCTCTACAGCACCTTCAGGACCTCCTCAGACTTTTAATATGCACCACAAGCCACCTGGTCAAATAAGCGGATGTTCCACCATATTAAAGTTTCTAGCATATTATTGTTAAGATGTTCTTGAGTCCTTTTATATAGGAGCCACAATTAATAAAAAAACATGCAGCAGATTAAAAAATAGGATAAAAACTACTATTCTGTTTTTAAAGACATCAGAAAGGTGGTGACCACTTCTATCCTATGGAGAAAGGGTATACAAGCATGTCTGCATAACAGAAGATGTAGTTACCAGGGGTTACTGAGTACGTGAAGCCTGCAGCCCTACAGAGTAGCAAAACTGCAGTTTTAAAGGATAAGTAGTTCTTGTATAAAATAAATGTATTTCAAATTGAGGAACTCACCTACCTTCTTCCATTTGAGTCTTATTATTTTTAGCTAACCTTGGTTGTCATTAGTCACATAAGAAATTAATCTAAAAAAACTGCTAAATCTGCATTTGGTATGGATTGTATCTATAAAAGGCTCAAGACGAGATACATTTTCTTCCCTCATGCTGTCTCTGTCACTCCACCAATTTGGAGATTGCTCTAATGTGGTTTGGATACAGATTTGAAATGGAAGACAAGTGGAAGGTGTTTGTGGTTTTTTTTCAAGGAATATGGCACCTTCCTGTTTGTTTTCCCATGTCCAGAGAGGCAATAAATAAGACAGATTCTCTCATCTGTATTTTTCTGTCCATTGCTCCAGGCTAAGTGCTGCTATCAGATCCTCGTGCCATGGTCTCTTCCCTTGGCTGTCCCAGCTAATCCAGGAAGCAGTGGCTGATTTAGTACCCAGACTGTCAAGTGCAGAGCAGACCAAAGGTGATTGTATTAACCTGTGATTCTCCTTGCAGTAACTTTCTTGACAGTTACTCCTTTTTATCAGTCTTTGTTTCTAAGTTAAAATAGTAATCAAAGAAATAAAGTAGCAAAACTATATACAGGCTTTTTCAAGTACCATATGTTAATTTAAATGTTTTAAATTGTTTGAGCAGGTAGACCTTGATATGCATAAACAAGAAACTCCTTTAGTATCTGAATTGCTTTGTTGCCATCAAGTGGTTTAAGGAGGCATTTCACAGCATCATGGTTTGATAAACAAAAAGTATTGAAGTTACACCAAGTCAACCAAAACTAAGATAAATTGATTCAAAATGCAGGCAAGCTTGTGTGGTGGCTTTTCTTGGGGATGACATAGTGATTTTGATGACAGTGAACATCTTGCTGATTAGAAATAACTGCTACTGTAAGAGAAAATGCCATTTATTTATTCTAACTTCCACTTTCTTGGCCAAGTATAAGACTTGGGGGTACTGCCTGCCAAGAAACTCAACATGAGCCAGCAAGGTGCACTCCCAGCCCAGAAAGCCAATTGTACCCTGGGCTGTGTCAAAAGCAGCATGGCCAGCAGGGCAGGGGAGGGGACTCTTCACCCCTATTCCACTGTCATGAAACTCCACCTGAAGTGCTGGGCCCAGCTTCTGTGTCCCCAACATAAGAAGGATGTGGACCTGCTGGAGCAGGTCCAGAGGACACCACCAAAATCATAAGAGGGCTGCAGAATCTCTCCTGTGAAAATAGGCTGAGCTGGGGTTGCTCAGTCTGCAGAAGAGAAGGCTCTGACGAGATCTTTTAGAAGCCTTCCAGTACCTAAAGAGTGCCTGAAATAAAGCCAGAGAGGGACATTTCACAGGGACATGTAGTGATAAGACAAAGGGTAATGGCTTTAAACCAAGCAAGAATAGGTTTGGATTAGCTATTAGGAAGAAATACTTCACTGTAAGGATGGTGGGGCACAGATTGCTCAGAGAATTGTGGATGTGCCTGGAAGTGCTCAAGCCAGACTGGGTAGGGCTTTGAGCAACGTGTCTGTGCCCATGGCAGGGGCATTAGAACTAGACAACCTTTAAGTTTCCACCCTATGATTCTGTGATATTTGCAGGCAAACATTATCGACAGATGTTATCCAGCACCTGAACTAAAGCAATGATTTTTCTGAACTATCACAGCGTTTTGTTCAGCATCTGAATTCTGTTAAGTCAATGCTGATGCTGCTTATGTTTTTGATGAGTTTTTGGGGTTTTATCTACAGGTACATCCTTGTTATGATTAAGCTTATCCTTTTATCAATCTGCTGTCACTCATTTTGTTGAAAAGCAATGCTTCTTGATGTGCCATATAGCTTTTGTTTCCATTTTCTTACAAAATTTTAAGCACAGAACATTACTAACTATAGAGGTGATAAGATTCATATTCACAGACTGTAAAAGCCCTTGTGAGAAGCAACAGAAGGGCCTTTCTACTTGTCAGTTTTGTTGATTGTTGTTTTTCCAGCTCATGAGTGAAATTTCTGGTGTAGTATATTAATACTATTCAGTGGTAAGGCACCTCTTTCATTATTTACACATTTTTTTCCCAAATACAGTTCATGACAACTTCTGGGATTTTGCTACAGATGGAATTGGGAGCAGTCAAACTTACAAGACATGAGACTTAGGGGAAAAAATAAAGAAGTTCTTAGTATAATCCAGCTTTAGACTTTATGTAAGCACCACACAGACTCAACTTCAAAGTTCCTATTTATATATAGTCTGACAAAGGATGATGCAAAGAAAGCCAAAGGAAAATTATGTACCTCTGATTCTAATGAAGTTATTTTCCTTGTGATACAATAAAATAGGCAAGGATGTCCTTAAGAGGCATTGGTTGAAGGCTGGGTAATTAATTCACATGGTAATATTTTATTTCATATTTAAAAATTTTTGTGCTCATAAATTGAGAAATAATAGATTCAATGCGCCAAAAAAGAATCAATCCTTTGAAAATTAACTGTATTGTTTTGCAGAGTTTGTGAAAATAGCTATTTGTGAGTATTTGATATATAATGTGTACAGTTTCTTTTGAAGAAGAAAAGTGTAGTTGTAGTTTATGATATGTGGCAGTTTGACTAGATTTGATTCTTAGAATCAGATTTTCAACTTATGGAAGACAATTTTACAAGGCCTATTGACTTGTCAAGAACAGTTACTAATAATTGCCTAAAATGTTTTTGGGTTTTTCCTGATGGCAGCTTCCAAAGTCATGCTGGCAAATAACATGAAGAGGTCCAGATGGGGGTGTAGGTCCAGTACCAAAGATCTTCCTGAAGTCTAGGGAGACAAGATGCTGTCTTCTCATTTACCAGGCTAGTGATTTCACAGTGTAAGTTTATCAGATTGCTGAAAGATGACTTCTCCTTTTCATTAAAGATGAAAAACTTACTTTGAAATCAGGTGTACCAACAGAGACTTGCTGGTGTAAGGCCCTTTTGCATTACTTCTTAAGAATTGAAAAAAATAAATAAATAAGAAAGTATTACCCAGACACAGGCCAGTTTTTCACTTCCCAGAAGAGATCATAATCATTTATGCTAAGCAAGAAAAACCCCAAATTTTACATCTTTCATGGCAGTAATGACTCTAGAACGTGGAGCCCAGTGGAAAACCAACCCTATGCTCCAGTGCTGCACTCCCATTGTCAGAATTAGGCATTAATTCTCCTAAAAGCTAGGCAGTTGCATAGTTCTAGGTATTTCCATGTGTATAGCTAAAAAAAGAAAAAACTTCCCCTGAAATATAAAGCATGACTGAGAATGCCAGTTAAAGAATTACTGTAAAGAAAAGAATTGGCATAAGGATGCTGCAAGTTATACTGAAAAATCCAAAAGAATTCTGCAAGGTGAATCAAGCTTGCAGTAATTTAAATGCGTTTTACAACAAAATATGCTTTGGTGATTATTTATACCTGTAGTAAAAACAAGTATTAAATATAAATATTGTTACCAAATGTAGCAATAATTGAGTCACCATTGAAGTTCTGATGATGATAAAACTCTCCAAGAAGGCCAAGGCACATTCTGCTGCCTAAGTTATTAAAACAGGTGGTTTTGTTTCACCCTTTTCTTAATTTTAGAATGTCTTTGTTTGGTTTTAAGATTTAATATATAAAGAAAAGTTACAATTTGCAACACATGATCTCTATCAGGAGAGCAAATGCCTTTTTTGGAGGGGGAAGGCAGGTTTTTCATATTGCAAATATTCTTCCAGACAGATGCACATTTTCTTGAGAGATAATCTGATGATCCCTGCTCTGTCTTTTCTCTTTTAAATACAGCTCAGCTGATGAGTCAGCTCTTCCACAATATCTCTTGCCATCTGTTTTGACTTAGAAATTAGTTTAAATTACAGATATTATTTTGCTCTATTATTCCTTTTTCCTGCTGTTTTTAAAGTAATTCATTTCTAGGAGGAAAGGAAGAAAGAAATAACACCATCTGATTAGCAAATGTCAGTAATAGATGTAATAATTTATTACTGTCAGAACAACTTAATTCTTCTTCCTCAATTTCTTCAGTTAGCCTTACAGGAGTATTTTGTTACTTTTGATTTCATAGAGAGCATTTGTTGGGGTTGTTTTCTCAGCTCCACTAGTCAACTAGATACATATATATATATAACAAACAAGAGCTAATTGAGTAAACTTTAAATTTCTAATAAACATCTGACTGACAGGCATTTGTGCCAGTATGTCTGGGTGTCACCACAGGGTCTCATGGCCATGCAGCACTCCGTGGCTGCACATCAGCAGCACCAAGTGTTCGTGTTGGCACCCCTGCATGTTGCAGCAGCAGAGGACACAAAAGGGGTCAGTGCTGTCAGTGTCACTTGTTCTGTGGAGCTGTTCAAGTCACCAGGCTCCAACAGACCTTTTTACCTTTGCAACATGCACATGGACAATAGGATAAAACAAAGACATGTGCCTGCACTTGCAATCTCAGACTTTTTGGTACATACGTGGTCCAGTCTCCCCAGCAGATTTAAAAACTTGAAAGACCATGGCATGTTTTCCTGTTTCCATTCCCACTCGTTTCTTTGCTGATGATTTCTATTAAAGTTATTTGTAATAAGCACATCTGTTTTGTTGAATACTTGAACACTGGAAAATCTCAGAAGTTTCTATTCTTCTAGACAAGTATATATAACCACAATGATGTTTTTATGATTTGAAATAACTTAGAACTATAAATTCAGGAACAAGAAAAGAAGATGATGTAGCAACACTAATTTTCACGGCCATAGATCTTGTAAGAGTACCGTAAACTTGTTTGTAGTAATCTTTATTTTGGAAATAGATGAAAGAAAAAAAACCAGCAGTATTAACTAAAGATCACCAAGCAGATAAAGAACATGTCCACAATGCATAAATGAAAAAAAAATATTGACTGATAGTTAACAAATTCTTACATACATCACATAATTATTTATGGATGATAAACTGTTCTAAGCATTTAGTTGGCAGAAGATGAAAAGTAGCCTGCTGTTGATTCTGGCACAGAACCCTAACATTACTCAGCAGCATAGTTATGAGAATTGTAAATACAGCATATGGAAAAACCAACAAACGACTCTTTAGATGCATAAGTGATTAAAATTCTGTGTACTTACTGTATAAGGTCAGCTGTAAACACTCATTAAACTTGAGTCTTTGACATCTCAGCTGCTTAGTCCTTGCTTCTTTTTTTTTTTTTTTGGAATACGTCTTCTTACTCATCTAAGCAAGAATCTTTTAAAGAGTCCTCTGATTGTGCCCTAGTAGAAATGAACTGCAAATCTCCTAATTGTCATGCTCTCTGGCTCAATATTATCTGCCTGGATGTCAGTGGTCCTGTCTAGAACATGACATGAATTATCAGGTGAGCCACAGTCATGGCAGCAAAGGCCATTTACATCTCAGTCTGTCTATAGCCTATCTGAGCATTGTTTTAAAATGGAATGCGCTAGAGATGGTTTTGAATGTAGAAAAGTTATCTTAATGTTGGAGATTTTTTTAAATTTGGAAAACTGAAAGAAAGATTTTACCCAAACATGAAGAAGAATTTCTTTATTGTGTGAGTGAACAGATTGCCCAGAGAGGCCGTGGAGTCTCCCTCACTGGAGATATTCAAAAGCTACCTGGACACAATCCTGCACCAAGCTGTGGCAGAGCTCCTGTCCCATCTTTTGTGACACTACTAGCTGCCACAAAGCTTCATCTCCACTCCACTAAAATGAAGGCAGCAGCATTTATAATAAATGTGAGGAAGAGTACAAGATGTGGCTGTATCACTGTAATGGAAGACTCACAGTAATGAACAGCAGCAAGATACATTCTTCATAACATCGTTTTACTCATTTAAAAAAACCCAAACCAACTAAAAATAGTAGGAAGTCAATTTAAGGTAGGGTTTTGTTTAAGACAATTATTTAAATAATAATTAGTGTCCTCATTTAAATAGGATTAACTGTAACTTTGGTAACACTCATTATAATTAACTGTTGGTTTTAATGAATCTAAACCCATTGAGGTTGAAAGGTTTTTAGTATGAATGTAAAGTTTGCATCCAGGATCTTTGGATAATGATTAGATTGAAAAACATGCATGAAAGTTGTATCCCAGTCAGGGAATAAGTGTATTGAATCAATGTTAAGCCTTCTGTCATGGTACCAGAATAAAAAGCCTATAAATTCTGATGCCACTGGGTGGTGGAGAATGGACTGCTATGCAGGAGTGGATTCATGAGCCCATTAAATAAGACAGACACAACTGACCAGTAGCAAGTGAATGGGAAAAGTGACTTCAGCCTCTCTAGACTCTTGGAGAGCCACAGCTCAAGCGTAGAGACAAGGAAATGCTGTGCCTCTGTTTATTTGTCAAATATGCTGCCTCTAGCCATGGGTAAACCATGTGCTTCAGGGAAAGGAAACTTGTAATAGGGGAACACTATTGCTACAAATAAAGCTCCTTTCCTGTAGCAAGCTGTCATCATGCAATAACTAAACTGTGATGCTGTTGTGGTTTTAAGCCCATTCGGAGATGGAACACCACATAGCTCCTACTCAACTCCACCTCTCTTCCCCTAATCATGGTGGAATAGGGGGAAAAAAAAAAAATCAAAGTAAAGCCTGTATGTTGAGATAAGAACAGTTTGATAATTGAAAATGAAGTAAAAATGTAATAATAATAGTAAATAATAATGATAATAAAAAAAGGATAAAAAAAAGTGATGCACAATGCAATTGCTCACCACCCACTGACCAATGCCAGACTTCCCAAAACTAGATCAGCCTCTCTTCCAGGTAACTCCCCCCCAGTTTATATACTTGGCATGATGTTCTCCTCATTTGGTCTGTTCAGGTCACCTGCCTCCCAGCTGTGCTCCCTCCCAATTTCTTTTGTGTACACCCTCATTGGTAGAGTGTGAAACAAGTGACGGGGGGGGAAAAGAAAAAAAGTCCTTCACTTAGGTTAAAAACAAGTTAATAAAAAACTAAAACATCAGTGTGTTATCAATATCATTCTAATTCTAAAACACAGCACTGTAACAGCTAGTGAGAAGAAATAGTAACTCTATCCTTGTTGAAGTCGGGAGAGATGCAAATATTCAGCTCATGCTGTGAATTATTCCATTATTTCAGTTAACATGTATAAATTAGTACTGAGTAGCATGACAGAAGATAATCACCATACACAGCTGGATTAAGTTTTGAATTTCATGCAAAGGGCCTGTCGCCTCACACACATGAGAGTACCCAGGGGGTTCCAGCCCATGTAAAGGATACTGATCTCAAGGAGAGGAACCTACCTAGTGCTGTCACAGCAGCTGAAAAGTCAACGCCTTTTGTGGCTCCATTAACTCAGTTTCTCCTGATACCAAGTGATAATGTAGCCTGGCTACTAATGAGATTTCAGGCTTTCATCTACTACTTTCCCCTCTCTTCCCCAATTCCTGCAAAATTTGTGTAAGGAAATACATATCCATTTCCATTCTCAATAGGTGGCTAATTGTAATAATTATGTCAAGATAGCCTGGACTGGCATAATCACCAGTCCTTTATTAAAAACTTTTCATGCCTTCTCTTAGTGGATTTCTTTCAGGCAACTCTGACTCCTTTCCTCACAGGCAGCTCCACTCATCACTGACTCATTCTCTCTGTAAGTTTCATTCCTTCTGCATGACTGGCTAAACCCAAAGCTGCCCCTTACCTGGCCACCTAACCCTGTCTGCCCCTCACACAGCACCTTCTTACCTTCTCTGTCCCTTTCACAACAGCATGTCCCTTCCTCCTCACAGCACAGCCAGCAGACCTCACCCCAAACTGCAGCAGACTCTGGGTCTCCAACTCCACCTAACTCTCACCCAGCTGCCCCACTCTTTTATAACCCCCATCCTCATTGGGCAGGCAAGGCTGTCTCCACGCCTGGCAATCAGTACAGCTGTAATTCATTGAGGAAAATTGCCTTCTGTACAACTTACAAACTATCTTCCCACAGCTAATAGCTGTTTTCAGCTTTCTGGTGCGTTCCTTTGGCGCCCAGCAGAGGGATAGGGTTCGTAAGGGGTGGAGGACAAAGAAGCCACTGCCCATCCTTACCCAGAAGGGAAGGTGGAGTTCAGGGCTCACTGTGCTTTGCAAGCAGGACACTCACCTGGTGATGGTGGGAGGAAGGTGGGTCCCTGTCCATCCTCTGAGCTGCTGTGTCTCCTGGAGGGGTTGGTGAAGGATGGGACCTGCCCTCACTGCTTCTCTGCAGCTGAGTGGGCTCCAGGGAGGCCCCCTGTGCTGAGCCCACAGAGAGATGTGGTGGATGAGTGCTGCTTCCAGACCTCACTTACTCAGGTGTAGCCCAGCCTCAGCTTATTGATCATGGCAGCAGATCCAGAGGTGGCTGCAGAGGCCTGCCCACAACAGGGGGAACGTGGGGGCTACAGGATGCTCAGGCTGGCAGGACACTGAGGGTGGCAGGACACCTGGGGCAAGAGCAAGGGTATGAGCCCTCTCCTTAGATGCAGCTCCCAAACTAGGTAAGGAAGGACCAACAGAGGCATTATTACTATTATTATTATTATTATTATTATTATTATTATTATTATTATTATTATTCAGGGTCCTGTGGCACAGGTAACTAAAGCCCTCAGCAGAGGAAAGAGGATATTTTAAGCACCTCAGTGTTTTCAGTGCTGCAGGGCAGGACTCCCCCATACCTCAGACATCCTTTCTCCCTCTGCACTTGCTGAGCTTTCCCAGGGGCAGGGTGGTGGCTGGGGGCTGGCAGGACAGTCCCCTGTCACCTTTCCTTTTCCCCCACATCTGTGCACAGCCAGCCATTATTTGCTCTGAAATATTTGTTTGGAAAAGTGACACTAGTGAGGTGACATAGTGCAGAAAGAACTTGAGAGTTGCTTGGGGAGCAGCAGCAAGATCTTAAGTAAAGCTCTTTTTGTTAAGTAAAGAAGTACAAGGACAGGAAGGGATAATGCAGGAATAATTGAATATTAGAGAAAAAGAAAGACAAAACCCCTGAGTTTTGACCAGGAAATCTCTTTTTTTTTTTTTTTTTCAACAATATTCTCCTACTGTGTAACTAAACTGTGAAAATACTGCCATCATCTGGATGATTAAAAATTTAATCTTTATTTTCTTCTGTTTAAAAAAAAAATTACAAACTAATAGAAATTTTCTGCCTAAATAATCACAACAAAGGATAAACAGCTGGTTTTTGAGATGGAGGACTGTGGCTCTACCTGTGATAATCTATGGTTGCAATGATGCCAGACTTAGAGAGCAATTCAGGTAGCTGTGTGTTGGGGGGTTCTCTGTGAAGGAGGAGGGCAGATAACTTGAAGCTTGTCTATCCTAAAAGCTCTTACAGAGCTTGCCTAATTTTGAGAGAAATTAAAACCAAATGCATGAAGTTTTCTTCCGAATGTAATCTTTCTTTGGAAGTATGTTTTTTCAGACTTGGAACTTGATTTTTAGATGACATTCCTCCACATTCCTTCTTCTCCTCTATTTCTTATGGCCATGATAGCAAAACTTGTAGGTGTTTACGCATTAAAAAATTACTAGTATTAAATATTGTCACAGACTGAAATCTCATACCTACTTTGAAGCATAAGACTTGTAAAAATTAGCGTTTCAAATATTTTTAGGCAATGTGCAAAGCTTGGTTCTGCTTATTACATCCCTACTCAGTAAAAGGCAATGGTTTAATTACATTTTAACATATGAAAGATCCTTTCATGCATGTACTTGAGCAAGTTTGTTAAATGAACTGAACCCTTGTTGACTTCTTAAATTAACAAGGGTATAAATGATTTGAAGAAGGGAAGCCTGCTTTCTTTTTTGGTCCATTAGAGAAAAACACAACCTTCCTACATTAAAAAATAAACAGACTTATTAATTCCTTAACATTTGAAGTCAATCCAAATGGCACACTGCCAAGATAGATAAAATGAGAAAACTCCATATTTTATATTCATTCCTACTAATCTAGAAAATATATGGGTCTCCAAGGAGGGCTGTGAAAATGTCTTGGGAATACTAAACAGACAAACTGTGTAGTTTTAGAAGAAATCTTTCCACAAAGGGGCTTGATTACCACAGCATCATGATATTGTCAGCAAGCTTCAAAGGATCAGCTTTCTACAGTCTTTCTGAAACTGGAGTTGTTGACTGAATTTCACTTGCAATGTCTGTATTAGAGCATACAGTATTTTTCTTACATTGTGTATATCATCTATACATATGTAAATATATATATATATATAAATTAGAAGAATAAAGAGGAGAGGAGGAGGAACTTAAATCTAAAATGTTGGTAGCTCCAGCAGGATAAAACCTGTGAAAGTGGTTGCAGTAATTCATCCTTGTAGGTAGACCACCGTTTGCTATTGCCCACTTGTTTAAGAGGAATTTCCTTACCAGTCTATATAAGTTCAGCAGTCTGAAACAGCTGAACCTTCTTCATATGTAGTTCTATTAGGGAATAGCTAGTAGGTAGTAAATACAAATCAGTATATTTTTATAAAAGATGATTATCCAGTACAATAGAAAATTGTTCAATGGAGGTGGTGAACACAATGTATCCTTCAGAGGAGGACAGACATGGTACAGATAATGTCATTATAAATTTGTGTAAGCCCAGATAAGATAACCACTATAAAACATAGGAACTTTCTTGTCCCAGAGCTGGGTGATCAAACACCACCAAAGTCAGCAAAGCTCAGGAAACAAATATTGGGAACTGCTCTCAGTTGTGTTCATAGACATAATACTGAAAAAAGTCAGAAAATAGAATAGAGGATAAAGTTTAGAGTTTTAGAAAGTCTGGAAGTTTGAATTTTAGAAATAAATATGCAAAGCATAAGCTTGGTTTTGAAAAAAAAATTAGCTTCCTACTGTCTTTCTCAAGGACAACATTATGCCAAGTCAAGTGAAATACTGTGCTAGGGATGTTGCAATAATGGAGTTCTGGGCTGTTGTGTATCAGCTGGGCATGTGGGAGTAGCTGTGATGTGACAACGAAGCAATGAGTTATGGGGGTGGTAGTGTTTTGGAAAAGACCAAACATACCTTTGCTTTCTGCTAAAAAATATAAGCAAAAATTTTGTGGTCATGTGTCTGTGGCTGATTGGGGTTTTTTTGCAACAAATTTATTTTGGTAATAAATATTTTCATTCTGAAGGATAAATTGTTGTTCCATTTTGAGAACCAACTTTGTTGTTGTTTGTGGTACTTTAAGAATTTTTCCCTGCCTCTGCTTTTTTTTCTACCTGACTATTGCTGCTTAAAAACAGCTAGGCATCCCTGCAGGTCCAGCTGCCTACACCAGAAAAAAAGAAGTTCCACAGTCATCAGGGGTGAGGAGCACCCAGAGTGCCTCCTGAGCAGGAAGGGAACTGCTGCCCCATCCATGTGGTGAAATGGACACAGGGCACAAAGTATTTCTGTATCATAACTGAAAAAAAAATGCCCTTCAGCAAGAGTGCAAGAGAGTGAATTGCATAAAGGTTTTATGTGGAAGGGAAAGTTGCACCAGTGTGCTGGTACAAAGCAGCATTCTTCTTGGCAGTTTGAGGTGTCCATCATTTGAATCCTAAGTATTTTAGAGCAAAACTTAGTTATCTGAATATTCATATAAATTCATTTTTACCATAAAAATCTGGCACAAACTAGATTTCTTCTTTTCCTCTGCTGGCAGTGTTTAGGATGACTAAATTTTCAATTGATATATCTTAATTAAAAATATCAAATCCAATGGGATACATTAAAATCTCTGCATCTTTTTCTGTAGCACTCCCAGTAGTTCTCTTTTCTACAGTACAAAATATTTCACACTAAAATAAAGTAACCAGCCTGTATTTCCATAATTTCATATTGCACTAAGAATGCATCAAATATGAAGCATATATAACTCTGATTACAAGCAAATAACCTTTGATTTCAGTTACCAGTACTTCACAAAACCTCTGTGTTTGACAAGGAAGGCACACAATTTAACATCTCATTTTAATGACACCTAAACAGAGACATTTTGAGCTGTTTCTGTAGGTAGTGTTCAGAAATACTTGGGGTATGTCCTACACTCCTACACTGGCCATTTAAATCCAGAGTTGTTTATTTGGATAGTTTCAAGTCCTTCAGTAACCTCTCAATGCAGCTCAATGCAGTACTGCAAACCTTACATGGTTTTTTGTCTTAGAAAAATGAATGTGCATAGAGGCACCCAGAAGAGAATCATGGAGAAATTCTCACTAAGGGATGGAAGGCTTTGGTTTCCCTCTCATTCACTTACCTGTGGCACAATAGTTAAGAAGGTGAACACCCAAACTCCACAGACTTACTGAGATTATACTGTCACTTTGAAAATAACAATAAAATTAGCAAAAAAATATCCAGTGAAAATATATATGTCAGGCAAAACAGTAGTTCATCATCAGGGGAACATCTCAAGCTGCTGAACTGCTGGCTGTGGACAGCCTTGCCATGCAAATGGTATTGGTGGTGGGAGCTCCATGTGTCAGTCTGCCCCACAAGCTGCCCTACACTCCTGGACTATGTGTGATGCCCTTGGTACCCTGAGCTGATCAGAACCCTTACAATCCAGGAGTTGGATCTTCTAAATTAATTTTATTTTTAAACCCCATACAATTTTTGTTTTAAAATATTTTCTTCCTGCAGGAAATATTAGAATTCTCTATCTTTACTAATCAAGGTTGTCTTTTCCCCTTTTAGTCACAGGGTATTCCTAGGCTGGAGTTGAAAGCATCCCTCATCCAGTCACCTCTGTTCAGGGCATGGTGTCCTTCCCACAGCATCCTTCTTGGCTCTCATCCCCCACTCCCTGCTGGCATTGGAGACTGCATCCACCCTCTTGGCTCTTTCCCATCCACCAGGATCAGAGGAACTCCTCTGCAGCAGCATTCAGGTTGGGTGGGAAGGAAGGAGGTGCCTCATATCAAAATAGATGGTGCAAAACTAACTATGAAGACATCAGACAAAACTCTTGTTTCTTTGACAGAAGGAAAAGTAACTCTCACAATACTTATTATAATACTTATTCAAGTCAGAGAGTGCTACTTCACTTCTAAGGAGAAAAGAGGTACAAGTACATTGCTGTATTAATATATTGCTTGCAATATTTTCTTTTTTCTTTTTTGATGGTTAATTAAGTTGGAGGGAAATAAATAATAATTATAGTATAAATTATTATAAGAATGATACATCCACAGCGATCTATTCAAACTGCCAAGCAGCATTATACAACTTTCCTTATATTTAACTAGTTCTTACTTTTTAGTAAAGCCTGAATGATCCAAATTAAAGTTGTAGGGGTTCTGTTTAAAGGGAGATGGAGGATTGGTTCCTGATTATGCACTGCTTGCTGAAACAGGATATTTCATGTAAACTGTGGCTGACAGTTGTGAGCAGATGGCAATTCCAGGGATCAAACTGTAATCACAAGGAAAACATTTAGAAAACATTATCTCCTTGTTGAAGTATTGTGCATTCACAAGGAAATTGTAAAATTACTGTTCCACAGACAGGAATAAAATCATCCTGAGTGAAGTTTTAAAGCATCTTTAGGAAGTGTGAATTTTGCCAAAAGTCCTGAGATAAAATTGTTCATAATATTGATGCTAGGAAGGATGGTTTCTAATAGGAGTGCTTGAGTCTGCAGAAGAAGGAATGCTGAAGGGAGATGGGAAAAGAGCAAAGATGTTAAAAAATGCAGCCCATCTCTGACAGCCTTTCTAAACATTGTACAGCCTGTCTCAACCCACTTCTCAGGCCTTTTGAAGAATTATACTAAATACGTATTTTTATTTAATTGAAGTGTGCCTTCAATGCAGAGGTGTAGTTTGACTGTTCAGTGCATTGAGCCCTGAAAATTAATAGGAAAAATTCATTTGAATACAGTGAATGCTTATTTTATTGGACTTTAATTAAAGGATTTCTGCAAAGCCAAATGAGTTTTACATACCTTCTTCTTAGTTTACTTAAAATATTAAAAAAAAAAAAAGAAAAGAAAAAGATTGTATTTCATTGGCCTGTATGGTTTTGCCTTTCTCTTGCTTGTCCCATAAAGCATATCTAGGTCTAGTCTCTCAGCTCATTCCCAAAAGGCTAAATCTAATTTGGAAGTTAATGCACTGCTTTAAACAAAAGGAGTCTTGAAAGTAATTAAAGCTATATAGATTGGTATTTGGGAAGTCTAATTTATTTCTAGTCTTATGTAGAGAATGTAAGTATATTGATGAGTTTGTGTCCTTGAAAATAATATTAATTTTAAAAAACTTATCAAAGCTAATGCCTTTTTGTTGGGGAAGATTCTTTGATTATTGTCCCACAACTTTATCAAAACCTTATTGCTGTTTCTATTTCTCACCACTATTTTTGGAATAATAGAAAAGAAGAGCAAAGTAATAGGGAAAAGACCATCAAGGAGCCAAAGAAATGCAATATTTATATGTAGTAGTTTCTGTCTTTGGCAAATCACATTTCTTAGCATACAAATCCTACTGATATATTAATGGTCATGCTTTCAGCACGAGCATGAAACAGGTAAATGTCATCTATATCAAACATAATTTGATATATATCTATTTGATATTATCTACATAATTTTTAATTTGGGCTGTATAATAGTTTTAATGAGCAGTAAACATTGTTTAATAATATTAGAAATATCTGCTGATTTATTTTCACAATTCTCTGAACTTATTAAATTACAATCAACTTTGAAATTCTCATTCTTTTTTTTTTTCTTTCTTTTTAGTAAGGAGCAGAGGGCAAGTGTGTAAAAAGGATACTCCTCACTGCCAAAAAGAATTTCATCCAAGTTCCAGCAAGATCAATAGTGAATTCAAGTCACATTTTCCTGAACATTTGTTAAAAATATGTGACATGAACTGCTGTTGGTTTCCTTTTTGTGCTGGACAGATATGTTTACAAACTACTGGGAAAAGGAATTTAGCTGGAAGCAAATTTAACACGAAAGTGAATACAAAATGAACAGTGAGTGTGCATGGAGATATCTTACAGCTCTTTGAAGACATTACAGGAGTGAATGCAGAAAGTTGCATTTCTGAGTTTCTTCAGCTTTTGAACTTGCATGAAAATTGACTCTGAATTATTTTCCAGCTTACTTTCTATGTATGTTCTCCATTAATATTTTAAAGAGGTATCCAGTCAATATCTAGACAGTATGTATGCAGACTAATCCAAAGAGAGATGCAGAAGAGGTATTTGAATAAAAATGTTGCTAATTCTTCTGAAGATTTTATTAGCATTTTGCATTTTCACCTCATTAACAATGATAAAGTTATATTAGAGTAAATAAAAAATAGATGAGAAAGAAGAACACCATAAGAACATTTAAAAATTATTTCAAAACACTGAGTGGAATGGAGCTAGGTGCTGGATGCACTGCAAAAGACAGACAAAAATATCATTGTCTCTTGGGTCATAGTCCAGACCAAGCATACAGCAGGATATTCAAAGCTCCAAAGCCACTATGAATGAAAAAACCATCAGTCAAACACTTTGCCCATCATGCCCCATCCTAACAACATGCTGCATCAGACCATGAGAACTGAGAGGAAACCAACTACATAAATATCCTAGTAAAGTAAAAGACAACATCTCTTTAGACTTCTGTATTAAAACCAGACATTTTTATGCCACATCTTTTTTGGTTTATTGGTAGTTGCTATAAAACACACCAAAGTAATGCACTGAAATAGAAAATTAAATACAGAATCTCCCTATCACATCTTTCCTTATTAAGGAAACTTATAAAGTCATAAAATGATAGTATTTTTATCTTTCATTGAGGCCAATAGAACAGAAATTCCTTATATTTATGACCTTGAAAATCAGTCCTTGCCATTCCTTGCTCTGATCCTATTTATTTCCAGAATAAATATGTTTGCCACTGAGCAAAGTAAGGATTAGTTCCAATAAACTTGCTTTTCTGTTTTGTTTGCAGAGGTTCAGACACTATTTACCTCTTATACAGTGGAGGAAAAAAAAGCCCATTGAGCTCATAACTGTCCCTTAAAATCATATTTTTGTGCCATAAGGATATTGTTGTTTCTTGTGGTAAGCATTATATTTCTAAGTGGTCAATAATGTCCTTTCTTTTTGTTGAACAGTAGGCTAGACATTTCAATATATTTCATTTAAAAACATTTTAAAATCAAAGTTCTGTAGTACAGAATGTATTCTGCTTTATGAGGCAATAAAAGCTTTAAGAAGGACACTTCAAACTTCCACAATAAAAGCGACTAAACCCTAATCTCAGTATTGCCACAGAGAACTGAGGTTTTGTGTAATAGCTTAGGTTGATGGTTTCAGCCATAATTGGTAACGTCTTCCTGAGTTTCTTGACTATTGTAAACTACTTCAGGAAATCATTCCTTTCTGAGTGGGTGAGGAAAATGTTTAGAAAGAAATGTAGTGCAGAGCCCACATAATATTGTCTGTTGGCAAAATGGAAGGTGGCAACTGAACCAAAGGTTTCAGCCACTAAAATACACTCCCTGATCACAAGAAAGATCCTCGAGGTGCCCTTCTCAGGTGGGTGCCTGGCAGGACCTCTGCTCATACACATGCACAAAACAGCTGTCCCATTGTCATGCTCTGTGATGCTCAGCCTTGTCTCTAACACAGTCTTTCTCAGAAGGTTCAGTTTAATGATCTGTTTGCCTGTTTCCTGTGGCTGACCCAGTCCAGGAGGTGATCTTCTCCTATTCTGCATGTTCGCTACCCCATGTTCCTTACAAAACGCTGCTGTCACATCCCATTTCATTTGAAGCAGTATCTCTGTAACTTGTACTGTATGTATTGTACTGCTCCTTAATTAGTAGCTTTCTTAATAGCCCACCCATGCAGGAAGTGAGAAACTTGTATTTAGTTATTTCTTAGTGCAGAAGACATCCAAAGCGGTATTTCGCATTTAATGAGTGTGTCAAATGGCTAAGCAAAAGGGAAGTTAAGATTCAAGTATTTTCTGGACTCTTTGTTGAAGCCCATCCAGAGAAAAAAGGAAAATTTTTATGGCCATGCAGCTGAAGCACAGTAAATATATTTTTAAATAAACAGAAGTGTAATTATATATTTAATGTTTAATGCATATTCAATTTCACTCTGAAAATTTGAGTCCAAAATTAGTCAATCCGTTAAAGGTCTAAATGTAAAAATGTTAGTTTCTGTGCTTCAGCCCAAATTTTATGTTCTAAACCTCTGCTGGGGTCTAATACTGTAAGAGCCTAGGGCTGATAGTCCAAAATTAAAGTGGTAGCAAAAGACCCCAGATGCTGAGAAAGACTCTTTAAGCTAAGTTTTATCCACCTACATTTTCCTATGCAGGATCAATATGCTATGTCCTCATAGCACATTACTGAATTATAATGTGGTTTAAAGGGACTTAAAAGATTCTTTAGTTCCAAGCCCCCTGCCATGGGCAGGGGCACTTTTCACTAGAACAAATTGTTCCACTAGAACCAATTGTTCAATACCCCCTCCAGCCCAGCCTTGAGCACTACCAGAGATGGGGCATCCACAACTTCCCTGGACAACCTGTTCCAGTGCCTCAACACCCTCACAGTTATGAATGTCCTCCTGACATCTAATTCAATGTGTCTTCTTTCATCTTGAAGCCATTACTCTTCTTGAGTGACCTGAACCTGTCCCTTCTTATTCTCTAAGAAGTCAGTGGGTAGGCTACAGAATGTGCTACAAATAATCCAGTTGGAAATAGTGTTTATACCATTAGCAAATTTTTTGTAACAGCCCTGCCTCCTGTCTGTCAGAATAAATACTTGCAGCAGAGCTTAATCCCCACATACATTAAATGGAAAATCTGCTCTGTAACTCCAGAGGCAAGGTACCAGGAGTGTAGATATTGCCCTTTTTGACTTTTACCTTGTACAGCACTGCTCCTCCCATCTTATTTAGTATAAAATAGAAGTATTAATATGGATGTATGAAGCAAGATGTTGAATTCTTCAGAAAATCTCAGGTATTTTAGTGAGCTTTTATAAAGGTCCTACTGCATTCTAACCAAGTGACAGAGGGTAATTTATCCTGGAGACTGTGATATGCTTGAGACTGAAAGAACTCAAAATTTAAGGCACTTCAAAACAAAACCAAAGAAACAAAAATCCACAAAAAACATGAAAGGATGAGTAGTGTAGTGGTCATAGTGTAGTGATTGAGGTCAGAAGAATTTCAAAGTTGGTTCAAAGTAACTTCTTCCTAATGCCTAAGGAAGCACAGAGAATTCTTTCTACTAGAAAATGTATCTGCACTGGGGGACTTCATTTACTGGTCTTCAGTTTCATCTCCTCAGCTTTATGCATTTGGTACCCTGCAAACCTTGCTCTGGTCAAGTCCTACTGTGGGTAATCCATTGACATCTAGCTACAGAAAGACATTCTGCTTAAGCACTTTGAAAGACTTCCATGATTAAAAATGTGGATGTTATAAAAACTAAAACATTAGAAATATTGAAGTGCTTTAGGCTGGAGGTAAAGTGTGTTTTTTTCTAGATACAACTATAGAACAAATTTGTTCAAAATGTATCTTCTTTCTTAGCACATTTCATAAAATCAGACTATCAGTTAATAAAACTGTACTGCACTTTTATGGAGCTTATAGAGACAAAAGAAAGTAAGGATATTAAAAAATGCCTGGGGTTTAATCTGCATTTCAGAGCAAGATTCTGTAGGACAAAAGAATAAACTAGTAATTGCTTCAGATTCACTGGTCTTCTGGTGGACTTTCTTACCTGGGGCAGTATATCCCACTCATGCAGGTTCTCAGGGAACTGAAGGCTCACACCTGAGTACCCCCATGTGGGTTGAGCAGACACATTATTGGCTGCAGATACTCTGTGAACCAGTGAAAGAGGTTTTGTATATGCAGCTTCTCTTGACTAATATCTTTTCTCCTTTGCAGTATTTTGTAAAGTCTTGATTGCCATTTTGTTTTTTCCACCACTCTCTTCAGTCTAAAAGTGTTCAGTCTTCCTTTCTATAATAGAGGAGAGGGCAAACCAAAGCACAGGTACTATGAACTCAGATTTACTGTGCAATGGCAGCTCCCTTCCTCATGTATAAATGAACCCTGCAAGATGTATTTCTGCTTTTCTATTTTCACTGGCAGCAGTATAAATTGTGTCTAAGGATCTGACAGTTCTTTTATGGATCATTTGGATGAAAATGTTGTTCCATATGTGCACTTCACTGCCTGTACACTTTATATGGAAGTGGCTTTTGCTGTGCTGGAATGCATGCATGGGTTTGCAAAAAGATAAGAGTGCTCAAAAGGTAAGCCTATGGATGTGAAAACATGCAAGGAGATTTAACAACTAAACAGAAAGCTAGATTAAAGGGTGGCATCTTTTCACTATGTTCCTTCCTCTACTAATGTAAGCTCTCAAATGTGGATGAAGCAGTAGCTCTCCTGCAAATGGGCTATGTCAAAATAGCAAAAAGTAAAAGGAGCACAGGAACATTTACTGTCTTTTTATTCCACCATAACCCATTAGTGCATCACACCTGGCAGTAATGTAAATATTATAATAATTGTAAATATTATAGTCTCTCTGTATTTAAACAGACATTTAAAGTATAAATATAAGAAGAGAAAATACGTGAAGAGATGTTTGGAAAATCGACATCTTTCTCATTTAAAGGCTGACTATTAAACAACAGGTATTTTCTTGTTTGGTTTTTTTGTTTGTTTTTTCTTTTGAGATACAGTGAAAACTCCCCAAATATATTAGGTTGCTAAGAAAATAACTGAGGTTTTCTGAGCACTGGACTGAAATATAATACTGCAGTGAAACACTATTTTTCCTTCCATGACCCTACACAACTTGTTTGACCTCTCTGCCCAGTCTAACAGGCAATCTGTAAAGCCAGCAGGAGGAATAACAGCTCCCTACCTCAGTATGATATTTGAAATACACTATGTTTGTAGATAACTTTGAACTAAAGATCAGTCAAGCATGAGTACAACTCCCCATCAGGGGAAGAAGATAGTAGCCCTCCACTGCTGTAAGGTCTGGTGGAACCTTTGTCCTGCTCCCATCATGCCTATAACAGTATGATTCTTTTCTCTTTTCATCTGATGGATCATTTTCTCTTTTCGTCTGATCACGCCTGATTTTTTTGGTTAAGAAACAGTGACATTTCCTACAACTTTTTGTGTATCATCACCAAGGGAGTGATGCATTCAGCTAGTTCAAACAAGTTTTTTTCCAGTTCCATAAGGATTCTAGGAGATTTTTTTTCTTTCCAGTTTGAAACAAAGAAGAAATTGTAATAATTTTTGTGAACAGGTAGCTCAAGCCCAATTTTAATCTTACAATAGAAACTTCTTTTAAAAAATTTTGCCCTTTACATTTGCTGGGGTTTTTTTAATAATTAGAAATTTTTAAAAGATGTATACGCTGGCAAAATTTGTGAATTTTCTTTGGAATATGAAAACGGGATATTTTCCATTTTGAAGTGGGAGTGTTCTCCACACTTGAATTGATTATTTCCTGGATTTCAACACTGATATGACATCGATTGAAGGAACTGAAGTACCTGAAGTGTGTTTTATTTGCTGAATGAAAACCACAGCACTAGAGAGTTCTCCCATATCCTTGCTGGCTTTGTATTTCCTGATGCAAATTTTCTCTTTAAGTACTGACATGAATTCTTATGACCATAGAACGAGCACTTGTGAGACTGAGGCGTATCTTTGGAAGGCAGTTGTTAGAAAATCAGTGACCAGAAGTCCTCTGCAGGCTGCTCAAGTGCCTGCAGCCACAGAGGAGATGAAGATCAGGGTGTGACAGCCTAGAGAAGGATCCATGTGCAATCAGAACCAGAACTTCTACTCAAAAGAGCCTGTCCCAGTACCTGAATGTTTTGTTTCCTCAACATCATGAATGTACTTATATATTTCTAGTGCCATATGTTGAGTGCCAACCTACTGTTAGCCCAATACATATTTTTAATTAATTTTAATTCCTTTTTAACCTCAATTTTTCAAAAGGCTTAAGTATGCTTTTAGTTTTGCTTTGTTTATCCTGGATCATAATATTGAACATCAAAGCATTTGTTATTTTTTGTTTTACACTAGAAAGTCAAATTGAGGGGGAAAAAAACCCAAAATACTTTTTCAGAATATATGGAGAAAAAATCAGCGCTCACATGTTATTTCTCATATGACCCCATAAGCAATGCATGTAAGTATTTTCAGCCCAAATCACAAGAGATCAGACAGTTTTGTGATGGTGGGTAAGGGGACAGTTGGTGACCATGGGGAACTTCAAGATTTCATAGTCACTGCCACTAAAAACATTTTCAGTTGCATTAATACAGTTGTTCCTGACAGTGACTTAAACATGGCAGCAGGTTGCACAAACTCCTGCTCATCCTGGTTGCAAGTTATGTTTGGTATTTTTCCATCCAAAGTTTACATGAGTTCAGTGTCAATAATCACAGAGTCACAGGATGAATAAGGTTAGAAAAGACCACATTGGGTCTCCTGGTTCAGCCTCCCTGCTCCAGCAGGATAATCCCAGAGCACAGGGCACAGGATTGCATCCAGATGGTTCTTGAGTATTTCCAGTGATAGTTCTGGATAAGGACATTCTGTTCTAAACCATAGAACATGCACAAAAGATGACAAGCCATGGCGTCCTATGTTGTGCTCAAATTTTCAATTATACAAGATTTAGTGCATGGAGCTACTTCCAAGTTACTGCAGAGAGTATAATGAATGTTACTTTTGCCCACATCAATACCTCAGAACCAACATTTAAATTGCCAAAATTACTTAGTCTACCTCGTGGGAAAAACATTGTAACATTGAACTAAATTCTCAACTATTTCAAAATGCAGAATAAAAAACCTGGAAGAAAAGGAACTGAGAATGTGTTTTGAATATGTGTTTCAAATGTTCTTTTCCAGACAATACATAAAAAATTATTAAGAAAAGTTAATAGCTAAAGTTCTGTGGTTTATTCTTTATTATGTTGACTGAATAATGTATGAGACAAAGACCTAGCTTTACCAAATATTAGAGACCTAAGTCCATTCCTAATTCCATTTCACTTTGAAGCCAGTGTGATGCTAAATACAAAGTGTCTTCATGGATATGAGCTTCAAACTTTATGCTGCTTTTAAGTAATGAGCTGAATTTTTCAAAGGATGCAGAAAATAATAGATGTTCCTATAGGTATATTGTCCAGAAAGTGAAGATTACAGAAAAAAATAAGAAATTGTGATGACCAATGTGGAGGATTCTAAGGAACTCAACAATTTTTTCTGCCTGCTTTCAATGTAATTTCTCTTCCTACATGTTTCAAGACCCTGAACCTTAAGGCAGCAACAGGGACAATGAAGTCCCTCCTATTTTAGAAGAAGACCAGGTTCAAGACCACCTGATGAACCTAAACATGTATCACACCATAGGACCTGATGAGTTGCATCCCAGAGTCCTGAGAGAATTGGTTGATGTTGCCAAGCCACTCCCAAGGATATTTGAAAAGTCATGGCAGTCAGGCAAAGTCCTCAGTGACTGGGAAAAGGGAAACAGCAAGCCCATTTTGAGAAAGGGTGGAAAGGATGACCCTGGCAACTACCCACTAGTGAGTCGTAGCTCAGTGCCTGGACAGATCACGGAATGGATCCTCCTGTGAACAAGCATGTGTGATGGGGAACATGTACCAGGTGAATAAGTCTCTCCAGAGATGCCATGGATTCTAATGAATACTTACATGGATTACATGAATCCTTACATGGAATGCACGAATCCTTACATGAATCCTTTCTCATGTAGGCAGTGGTAATTACTCTCAGGCCAGCATGGCACAGTTAAAAGAGCAGAGAATGCAAAAAAATGCTGCAATTTTTTCTGAAACCACTTATTTTTGGTAAAACTGGCTGTCTATTTGATAGACTTATGTACTCAAGGGAGATAATATTCCTGATCCTAAGAGCTACCAACCAAAATCATTATGCATCCACGAGCCACAACATACCCTTGGAAGAAGTATGCAGAAAGATCAGCCAGCTGGGGACTTCAAACACAGGTGAAAGATGTTTATAACTCCCTCAGAGTCAAGGATTTCAGGTGTCTTGGTGGATCTGGGCATAACCAATGTCAGAGCCAGAGAAAATAGGGACAGTCTTAAATGCCTTAATGGCTTGGAGACACTAATGACTTGTGTTTGTCACCCTAGGGAGTCACTGGAAGAGCAGATGACTGAACTTGAGTCCTGTCAGCGGCAGGCAGGTGTCCAAACTGACAGATCCATTTTGCTATCTTGAGTGTTTTTGTTTAAAATTCTGATCTTTAGAAGAGTTTAGGTTTTAATACGCTGTCCAGGACACCCATGGAAAAGTTGGATACTTTTGCTGCTATAAGTGGGGGAAAAGTTGGAAACACAGGACTTCCAGTTTCATCAACATAAACCAGCCACAGGTATGAAATTCCCTGTGCAAAAATGTGTTGTGGTTTTAGCTTGAGAACAAAAATATAATAATTTTAGATAGAAAACTTGGTTTAGATAGAAAAAAATGGTGTCACTAGAAGAAACAGTTTTAAATAGAATAAGGTAGTAAAACCTTGCCTATTTTCCATTGCTATACTGCACACGGTGCACAAACTGGGTAAGGAATTTTCTGTTATTGCTGTAATTAGTGACTTAAAAAATTCTACTAAGAAGCCATTATATCTTAAAAATCTTTTTTTAGACTATAATCTGAAAATATTGCTATGGCAAAGGCCAATAAAAATCACTAACACACAAAGACTAAGATTAACTATATTCTCTCTTTACTCCTACTACCTGTTATACCCTACTTTGACCTGGATTGTAAGGCAGGTGAAGTGACATCCATGGGTTTGTACTGTGCACAGGGCCAGGAAACCATGATTATAACACCTGGATTCTACCTCTGAACAAAGAACAATTGCTTGTGGAATCTGCTTGCACTTTAATTTAATATTGACTGCAATAGATTGTGCTGTACTTGAATTGTCTGGTTTCAGGTTTCCCTGTGCTCAAGCATCTGCTCTCCAGTAGCCTAACCCAGTCAATTCACAATTCCACACAGAATTATTGCGTTTTGTCTTGGTGGCGTTTTTTTTGTTTGTTTGTTTTGTTTTTAGTTTTTTGGGGGGTTTTTTTGTGATTGTTTTTTTCTCATATATTGTGCTACCATCTTCCCTAATACACAGCAACATCACTGATGTGAAATTTCTCAGTGCAGTCCTTTTTGTAGCCACAGGCCTTGGTCAGCTGTTGGGCTGTCAAGTCACAGCAACATTTTAGCTGCAGTTTTCTGCTGCTTTCTTCTTACGAAATTAAATACTTGTCCATATGGATCATATATTTGGCTTGTCTTACTAAGATTTCCTTCTGCCTTTCTGAAGAACTTTAGGAATAACTTTTTTTTTTTATGGAAGATTTCATCACACAGTTTGGAGCTGATTACAATCAGATATATACAGCTGTATAACATACTACACATCTTGCCCCATTTTTTAAAGCAACATATGTAGATAAATATAAATTTGCAAATACATATGTATAAATATTTTGCTTTTGATGCTAAATCTTGGGACACTTTAATCTCTGGTCAAAACACATATGTAAATACATTTTTTAAAAATACAGTGGTGAATATAGTTCACATTATCTGCTGAGAACTTCAGCCACCAATTGTGACAGCTTTGTTTCTCTTCTGAGCAACTAATAGCCACAAAATTCACATATTGACTTCATATTGTACAAAATCAAGATGTTTAAGATGGATTTAAAATGGAAACACTGAGCCCATTAGACAGGGCAAGTAGTACTGCGAGAGAATTTATTAGATCCACTTTGTAGTGGACATATTTGTAAGGAACTCTAAGGGACAGTCATGCTGTATTGGTCTTTCTAAGTTGATATTCCACAACAATGAAGGTTTTACTCTTGAAACTGGACTGCATAACTGAGTGTTTTTACTTCTATCACTGCTATTACTTTCTAATTACATTGCTCTATTTCCTCTTCTTCCTTCAGTTTGTCGAATCCTGAAGCACAATCTATAATGATTATGCTGCTTTCACTAACTAATAAGACATTCCACTGAACTGAGGTTCACTAGCTTTATTGCCCCAAAGTTGATAATTGTTTTACATCAGTTCAGTGTAAGTGGCATAAGCAGGCTGATGGCTTTGTGCAATTGCAAGTCAGGTTTTCTTTTCTGTCATTAGGGAAGTGCAGAAAGAAACTGTGTGTATATACTGAACACTTCATCAGCTGGGATTTGTTTCCTGTTGTATTGTTTCCAACAATACAATTTTTAATTTAGACTGAATAAGGAAGTAAACAAAGTCAGTTTACTGTGTTTGTAAGACGACTATTAATATCCAAGCTAATATTTACAGTCCTGACACAATCCACGTAATAAAGTTTCTACTAACGTTATAAACATTAACAGGGACCCAGTGTAAATATTTAAATCACAGAGATCCTCATTCAGCTTCAGATAGGGTATATGGAGGTGACAGATGCAGACAGTATTTCAAGTCTGATAGCCAGCTTCTGACAGAGGCAAGGCATGACCTAAGTCTGATGGAGAACTCATAGAACCCATTTTTCCATCATCTGATAACTCAGTTATTGTGAGCCAGTTGAAAGACATGCATCATTTTCAGACTTTCAGCTTGTATATCTGAAACTCTTTTAGACACAAACATCTTAACAATCACTCTAACACATTCTTATTTTTTCATCAGGTCTCACTTGTATTTTCATTTTTTCACAGCAAGACATTTTCAGCTGGAGTAACTAATTATCATGGTGTAGTTTTAACAATACTTTCAGGGAAAAAATATTTTTAAAATGACTTATGACCTTCACTAAACAGAATGAGTCACACTAACAGATGTGGTAATGCCTGTAACCAGATGTAAACACACTGGTGTCTTGTGACTTCCTGTGCAACCCAATTGACTGGCATATGGCTGTCACCTATTTGTTGCTCTGTTTAAGTAATGCAATCACTATGGCCACTCCAAACACATGCCTGGGAGTTCAGTGCAGTGGGCAAAGCTGACAAGTAAAGCATTTCAGAGTGTCTCAGACAGTTACAAATCTCATTTCAATGGGGTATTTATGATGCTTTGAGCAGCCTGGTCTAGTGGAAGGTGTCCCTGCCCATGGGAGGGACGTTGGAACTAGCTAATCTTTAAGGGCCCTTCCAATCCAAGCCATTCTACAATTTACTCATGTGAGGATCCATGAAATAAAGTAAATTGGCTCCTGTCATGGATACAAAAATACCATAAGAGTCTGGATTGCTGGGATGCTTATAACTGATAAGTATCACCAATCATTTAATTCATTGCTAAAGAAGAAGAGTCAACGTAGAAGAAGCAGTGGCCAAGAATTCTCCTTTTCTTCCCCCTGACCTGCTTCCCTCTCCTTCCTGCCTTCTGCCAGCCTCACTCTCACTTGGCCTCTCAGCTCTTCTTCCCTCTCTTTCTTTTCTTCCTGTCTTCCCTGATATAAGGTTTGGACTTTTTCATCTCATTTTAGAAATACCTGGTATTATAATATATAACCTCTGTGTACTTATGAAAGACAGAAATTTAACACTTCACTAATTTTCTGTAATTCACATGTTATTGCAAGGAGTTTTTAACAAAGAGAGAGATTATACAGTTATTTCAGTAACTAAAAATCCAATGTCATTTCAATGAAAATGACTACTAGGATGCACTAGTATATAACAGTGCATATAGGATATATCAGGATCTACTATTTTCCAGTAATTAAAGAGTGACTGTTGGCAAAATCTGTAGTTTTAATTCATAATTACTAAATAATTACTTAATACATGTTTTTACCTTTATAAATACTCCCATAAAATCTACAGGTTTTGAAAACAGCAAATATAATGGCTAATAATATTGGAAACAATTAATTAACCTCTTTCCTGGTTGTGAGACAAAGTATAACTGAAGCTTTTCTGGAAGTCTGTTTCACATCATATTTCATACAGATCAATGTAAACATATTTTGACATATAAGTTTCTTACATGAAATAGAGCAAATTTGGAAAGAAGACAAATAAACTATGATGATTGCTACCTTTATTTCTTGAATAAAAATACAGAATCTCTCTGAGGGTCAATATAACATACTCAGGGAAATCATACAAGCTGATTAGACATAAGAGGAAAAGAAATTCATAACAGCTCACACTCTTTGAGCACTGAATGTAGACTTTCAGAAAAAAAGCCCAACCATTTGTCAAGTACTAATAGCTCCAGAAGTGAAGAACAAGTCCTAGTTGCTTTGATCTCTTTAGTTTTGGAATCAAAGATACAGTTTCCATTTCCATTGAAGGCATTCTTTAGTATTTTCTGGGTTGGTGAAACTGCAGAAATACAGTGGACAGAGGTTTGATGTACCCAGTATTTGAGAATCCTGTGCTAGGAAAGGAGTGGCTCGATGCCATCCTGCTTTCCCAGGGCAGTTGCAGAGCATGCTAATGCTCTTGGTGCTGAATCAGTAACTCAAACACTGAAACAGCCATTGTATGACTGGAACAATTTTGATGTTCTGAGAAATGTCAGAAATCAAGAAGAAATGAAGGGTTTTGATTTTTTTTTTTGAAAGATATCTTCTGGTTTATCAGTAACAGATGATGTGATTCGCAATGGTCTATTATGAAGGAGTTCTGTCCAAATGTTAGAATTATTTAAAATACATGCTAATGCCTTAAATACAGTGGATAACATATTTCACACTGCCATCATTGAAGTCACCTGCATTCATCATTATTAGAATTTTCCCTAATTAAAAATAAATATGTATCCAAGAAGCAAGGGTGTAATACACTGTTTGCAATGTGACATCAACTATTATAGTTTAATAAAATCAAGTGATAATTAACTTCTATATTTAAAAAACCTGGTTTTCCACGAAAGACACATATTCATTGAGAAGATAGCACAGTTCAAACAATCAGCTTGAACTTAATACGGGTTTTATCTTCATATACATTCTATGTAATTTTAGTAACAATTTTCTTTCTTCTTGCTTTGAAATCTAGTACAGTATCTCCATTCCAGAGAGCAGACATGAAATCATTAGGAGAGGAAAATAATTTAAAATAAATCAGCAAATTTGCTAGGGTGTATTCACCTGGATGTATTTAGACAAAATTTCTGATTAAAATCTTCTAATTGTAAACCTTCCAAATTGTTTCACCTTTTACAGTGCTGAGTACCTGATGTGTTTTTTCACTGACCATGACCTGTGAATAAGTTTTCTCATCTTCAGTTTATAATTAATCTCATTAAAGCAAAACTTGCCTTCAAGAAAGAAAACACTTGAATAGTATTTTAATACTTTCTTAATTCCTTTCATCACTCCCTTCCTCACAGCACCACCATTTGCAGATACCCTCAGAGCTCCCTTTATCCTGTTACTCACTTTTTAAAATGTTTATATAGTGAATCTATGAATCTCAGCTCTGTATTCACTAGATGGCACATGTAAAATCTTTCCTTTGACTTTACCACTGCTAATCTGCTTTTGTTGCTGTAATAATACCTTAGAGTTTTGCCTGATACAGTGTACTTTGCTGTGTTTTTCTGCTTGTCTCTATATACATTATCACCAGCTGACACGACTTACAGAGCACTGCTGGTTCCATCCCAACCTCTCCCTTAACTTGTGTCACTTCTGCAACAAGCAAGTAAACTTTTCACAGGTACTCTTCCTAATCCTTTAGTGTCAGTTTTAAAAACTGAATTCTTAAAAGTGGTTAGAAAATACTTAAGTACCTAATACCCATTTATTTGAACAGGGCTTGTCTTTAATGTAGCACTTACAAGCTTTTAATTTTGAAAGAATGCTTTTGATACTCATATGACAAAGTATATAAAAGATGCTGCAGTATTTATTTCCACATGTATGCAGCCTAGGTACTTCTCTAGCTGATGCAGTTTTATCCTGGAGGTTTTCCTTCATCATGTTATACTGACTCTTCCTTGTTTTTTCCTTATGAGTGGTATCTAGGAATTAGGGGCCTAAATATCCTTGAAGAATGGGTCCCAGTAGTCCTCAGCCTTTACTTGATTTGTAAATCCCTACCTCCAGAGGCATATGAGAACAACTGACCATCAATTTGACCATCAGGAATAGAGATGGGAGACAAGGGAGACACCTTTGAAACACTCCTAGTCTATGTCTGAGTAGTCAAAAGCATGACAACACTCTCAGGACAACAGAAAGAGTGCAGTGAGTTCATTAGTCCCATTAAATGTTCCGACACTGTTCTAATGTACACTTGGAATTCTTGAACGTGCTGTTACTAGTGTAGCTGCCTGTTTTAATACTCAAGGAAGATAAACCCTACAAACTGCCAATTTGGAAACTGTAAGAACAAACAGGACCAGCTCTCAAGAGGCTATTGGAATTTTTGAAAAGAAAATGAATGAATAGTTTGGTTTGCTGAGTCTGAAGAAATCATGGCAAAGGACTGTATTTTCCTTTTCCAAGTAAATCAGACTATAGAGAGAGATACCATAGTGAGGGAATGATAACTTAAAACAGAAGACCAAGAGGAAATGATCAGCCTTAGATCATGACTAAATTTAATTTGGGAGTTACAGAAATATCCCTAACTATGAAAGAAGTAAGGTATTAGAGAAAAAATAGAGGCAAGAAACTTGACAGGTTTCAAGGTAAAAATTGTTCACCTGGTGAATGATATGATGGGAACACCTGGGCTATCAGATGACTGAATTTAGTGAAATTCCCTTTTAAAAAAATTATTCATTTTGAAATTTCCTCAAAGAAAATGCCACGGTGACTTGACTTTTTTATTTTGAGAAAATTAGGTTTTCTAGCTGACAACCACTATTCAATATCCACAAAATTTCAACCATGTCCACATTAATAAACTGTGCACTGTAATATCTAGTTATCTACTGTAACAAAAGCCCATGAACAGAACAAATTTCATGCTTCAAGCACTGTACAGCAGCGCTGGAAAGCAACTCAAACTGCACTGGTAAGTTCACAAAGTCTGTCAAAACCATTCTTTCTTGGTTCCATGTTTTTAAAGATAATCAAGTGGTTCTGTAAAGCTTCAACTAGCACTTAGACTATTTTTGTGTTCATATCTACTTTCTATTTATTGAGATAGAAAGTTCATCTCCAAAGAGACAGATAAATAGAATTACACACTGATGCTAGACAACTTTTGTAGAGAGAAATGTCCATGCTGCTTGACTGTTGAGAAGTCAGGAAGCTTCATTTTTCTCCTCAAGTCACTGAGCAGTCTGGTCAAAGCCAGTACTAGCATGACTGAGTGACAATGCTTGGTGGGTTTCAGCAGGCTGGGCAAAGATGAGCAGCAGAATGAAGAGCCCCAGTCATCCTTTTCCAATGCCAATTTAGAAGACTTTTCTAAATTTCTTTATCTTAAAATAAATTTAAACATATCTTCATTTAAATTTACAATAAGTGTTTTATTCTAAAGATTTTGTTTCTGTCCATCTTCTATGTTATCCAAATGATAGAAGAGCTTGAAAATGTCACTTTCTAACCACAACTCAATCCCTTGTTTGAGAATCAGTAAGGCTTATGGATTCTGAAAGAATCTGAAATCGCACAGAATTTAAATTTGTGATACTGCTCGAAGTATATGAGCTATTTTCCCCAGACTGCATAATTATGCATTCTAGTATACGTGAGAAGACAATGTAATTGATAGGTGCTAGTACAAGGAAACTTTGTTCTTTCTCAAAATGCTGACCACTGTAACTATTCCAGCTTCAGGGAACTGTGCAATCTTGCTTTCAGTCTAATGCAGATGGGGCAAAGGAGTCTTTTGAGAATTAGTTCAAATGAACTGAGCCACATTGAAAATAAAGTGCAGCAGACAAAGAAAGATTTATATTTCAAAGAGAAAGCATATGTAATTCTTACACTGTTCCATATTACATTAGGAATCGATCACAGTCTGCTACTTTTTATAAGGTAATTCCAATTTTTGAAACATTTATTAGTAAAGTGAATATCATAAGTAGGCAGTTTTCCTCCTCAGTGATGTTTAGATTTTCCATTAAAGGCAATTAGTTCACTGCAAATAGGTAAACAAGTACCCTCCAGTGACTACCTGATACATTGAAACTACTCTGAGATATTGCATTAGAAAAATACTTCTTGTATATGGAAGGTACATTTGCAGCCAGAATTGAAATGGGGTTGGATTGCAGGTATTAAAAAAGAGAGCATCAAGGATCCCTTGATGAGAACCACTGCTCCTCCCACCCTGAGCAATGCACACCTACCTCTTTTAAATAAGCATCTCCCTACACAAAGTGAGCCACCAGATGACACAACTGGTGGCTTCACCTGCCACAAGAACTTACTGACATAAACATCAGACAAGGATTCAAACAGTTATATCTTTGTGTTCTTTATATATGTGTTGCTTCAGAGAGAAATCATCTGCAAACTTCTTGAATGGTAAGCGTAATACAGTTTTCGCTCAAATTCTGTCACTCGGATTTTTGTTGGGCCTATTTTTCTTTTGCTTTTAAGGAGATTTTTTTGCTAAAAATACAACGCAGATTTTTTTGAATTCGTGTTGAAATGTAAATTTGGCATAATTTCAGCTCATTGGAAAAATGTATCTACATATTTTAGTTGATTTTCATAAAATCTGTATTTTACAGGCTGGAAAATGCAAGTAATATACAAATAATATTGCATCCTTTCATTTTCAGTATGGACTTTCCATTTCTTTTTATTGGGAAAAGTTTTTCATAATCTGGTTTTTCTTTTGGCCGTGAGACATTGTTTATTTTCCCCGCTATAGCCATACGAAAAAAAACATTGTAAGTATTGTACCTACCTTAGTGGTAGATATTAGCTCTATTTCCAAGTGATGCTTGCAAAAAATGAAGTATTTAATTAAATATGCTTTAAATAGAATAAAATAGACTATTACTGATGAGAGTCTGGCCATAGTTTCATATCTACTAAATATGAAATAGAAAATATATTTCAAACAAATACCCATACCTACTCCATCTAATAAGCCCACATAATTTAATCTTAGGCAGTGAGACACAATTTCTTTTGACTTAGATACCATCCTTCATTTAGGACAGGAATCGCCAGGGCTTGTAGAAGTCAAGTCAGTAGTCAACAAGTCTTAAAGAAGAGCTAAAATACTCAGTACTGTACTTGTAGTAGTTTCATTGTTCTTGCCTATTTCTTCTTTACTGAATTAAATTTGTTTAAACTGACTAATTTAAAACAAGACTATATATTTTCAATTTTTTTTAGGTTCAGGCATGTGAGCATTATTTTTGCTTCATTATATACATACTCATTTTCAAAATAATATTTTCTGTCATTATAAAATTTTATATATGTATAGTTTATATGCACTATATAACATACCTTTTAATAAAGTTAATTTTCAATAAGTTTTTTCTTTCTAACCTGATAGACATATAGCTTAATATAACAAAAGTTATCCTTCATGATTTCAGTGCAATTGCACGAGCAATTCATTGAGAGGAAATAAAAGTGATACGGAAAACTTGCAAAGCTTATTATAAATATTTGAAAGAAGTGAAGACTTGAGGCACAATCTGACAATGAAAATATAAATTGCATTTTATTTTGAAGAAAATAAGTATAAATATCTATTTTGTTGCGGTTATAGCAGTCTGTGATGATCCACAGAAAGCATTTACTGAAGATTTCCAATGTTGCCTGTTTCTGCAAAATAGATTCAATTCATTATTCCCAGTTACTTAAGCAAGAGGGTCAGGTCAACCACTCTAAAGTTAGGATCCATATCTCTCTTTAGATATCAGAAACTATGGAAGTGCTTTCAGAAAATGTGTGTCCCTAAGGAAGTTAGAGAGTTAAGTGAATCCTCTTTGTTTGAAAAAGAGAAACTATAGTCAGCAGAAGTTAAGAGGAAGACAGACTTTGGATGGACAATATGTACAGAAATAAAGCAATGTCAAGGGAAGAGAAGAAAGAGGATTAAGCAGACTTGAAATATAAGGAGAGAAGCCAAGGGAGAAGAACAGAAAAGAGAGGTAGTAGGAAGGATAGAGAAATGGTCAGAAAAATGAATTTGAAATGCCAACATGAAAATATTGGAGACCATGTGTGTCTTGGGGTGACTTTATGATGCTTTCATCCCAAATTTACCCTAAACCAGGACAAAGTGCACTGGTGCTTTACTAATGCTACTTTTCCATGCTTGAGGTTGTCGCTCTTCATTTCCTTTATTTGCAAACAAGTGGCAGGGGAAACATCCATGACATTTTACAACACTAGCTCCCAACAACTATAAGCATGAAAAGGTTTGAGCATTCTGGTTAAGCAGTGAAATGTACCCTGCACTCTGAGGAAATATATGACAAAATGGGAGCATTCTAAGCCAGTAAGCTTAAAAATTTCATTAGAAAATAATGTAT
>JAOTQP010001286.1:118192579-118264634 GCA_026413545.1 Cichladusa arquata | reverse complement strand
TTGTAACATGGTCCAGCTCTGTCCCCATCCAATCTAAAAGTGCCAGCGTGTCACCCAGCATGGATGACACGGAGAAGGAGGAAGAGATATCCACACCCCCATTCCTCCATCTTGACTACATGTCTCTTATCACAAACATTCTAGAAATCTGCTAATTCTACATTCTAACAGTCTAATTTACACTCTATTTTTGCAGCTTGTATTTATTCTCTCAATGTTGATAAATTGTTCCAAGGAGCTAAGTCCAGCCCCTAAGGCTCTTGGGCATCACTCTGGGGTTTCAAAGGGATCTGCCAGGGAGGTCCTTGCATCCCCAGAGGAGCCAGGGAGGTCCCTGGACTCCCACACCCAACTGGAACAGGACTGATGAGTGTTATCTCCATTTATAGATTCAAATATATTTCAAACTGTCTGCCACAGTTTGCACTGTCTCAGGTGTGGCTTGGGTCGCTCTTGTTGTGCAGGACTGTTTTCTCTCTAATGCAGTGAATCAATATGTCTTGCTTTGTTTGACACTCGGGTATATAGTCTTCAGATGTGAAGAAGGAAACTGCAATGACTGAACAGAAGACTTGACTTTCTGTTTTCCTTATTCATGTTAATAATAAGCATTACATAATAAGCATTGTGAGCTACATCAGTCTCCACTGATAGAGTATATGCTACTGACTAAACATGCAGTGGCCATTAAAACTTGGTTTTTTTCACCTATTGATGGCAAATTTAATTTTAGATTCTGGTTGAAAGATATGTTTTTTATTTTCCATCTTTCATTTTTGTCCTAATTTTTTTTTAGGATATTTGTAGAAATTTATCTTCAGTTTTCAAGCTCAAAATGAATGGGTAGAAGAGACAATTTTTATAACTGGTGTGAATTGATTTACTTTTGTGTTCTGAAGTGAAACAGAGTATCTATGGTCTTTAATTTTCTTACAGTTTGCAAGCACTTATTTTTTACCTCTTATTTCCTTTATTCACACTCATTTATTCTGTGCAGCCTCTAAATAAATAGCTGTGAAGTCAAATAAAATAGGAAAAAGAAGAATCAAGGGGAGAGGGAAATCAAGTTAACTCTTGGGTGAGGAAAAACGTGTATAATAATAGGCAAGAAATAGACAGGTGTTTCACCACTCCCATTCCTCTCACCAATGCTGCATATTCAGCACAATATTTAATCAATTTAACACAATGCCCTGCATCTCATGAAATACTTTCCTTTCCAAAGAAATGTGGTAGCACAGATCTAAACTTTACACTGAAGACACCTTTTTATCAGAACATTTGATGGTTTTGCTTTGGTTTTTTTTTTTTTTTTTTTTTTGTTTGTTTTGTTTTGTTTTCTCTCCTTTGACCCAGCATTAAATGTGATGGATTCTTCTGGCAATACCCCACTGCACTGGGCCACAAAGAAAAACCAGGTTGAAAGCGTTCGTTTGCTTCTCAGCAGAGGAGCCAATCCAAACATTCTCAACTCCAATATGATGGCCCCTTTGCACATGGCTGTTCAGTCTCTGCACAATGAAATTGTGAAGGTAAGCCTAAAGTCCATGTAAATGTACACACCTGGTAAGTAGCTCAGGCAGGAGGTGTGTGCAGAGCACCAAGGCCTTGTTAATATATTCCATATCTCCTCATATGTTTCCTTTAGCGAGCTGGATGTGTAACATGATGCCTATAGAAATGTTGGTGTCCTCTTAGCACTGACAGAAAAAAGAAACTTACTGATTTTAGAAATACAGATGTTTGTGCTAGTAGTCCTTATTTCACAGAAAATGATTTTCATTTTCCAGACACAAGGGGATTTCTTTAAAAGTGTTCTTTTTAAAACAGAAACTTCATGTAGGCATGTGTATTTCAAATTATAATGTTCTGTTTCTTTTTTTTTTACAATTGTATAGGGAGTCTTAGAAGTATTAACATTCTTGAAATTAGTGTATTTTTAAAATAAAAAAAATAGATTAAAACTAGTCAGAAAGCACAGTTCTTAGAGTCAACATTTTAATAAACAATTGAATGGTAGCAGAACTAAATCTGCAATTAAAAATCACAAAAATATATTGTGAAGAAATTAGTAAGGTGTCCGTGTTGAACCTTGTAAAACAGCGATAGCTTTGAGATTTTAAGCAGCATAATTTTTTAACTATTTGTCCAAGTACAGTAAGAATGTTTTCCCTTCATAGGCAGCATAGGGTTAGAATTTTAAAATCTTAAAAATTCTTTAACTTTTTAGATGAGTACAACCTTAAAATTGCAACATTTCCTTTTCTCTTTAAATTTGTCTCTCTAGTTCATCCATGCAAAGAAACAGGTTATTTGTATTCAAGACTAAGAGTTCTTTAAAAATGCTTCAGTGTCCTCCAATCTTTTACAAAATCTGTATTTATTATGAATTAAGAACAATGAAATCTGAAATCAATGACTTTTTTAAATGGGCTTTTTATCAGTTTCTGTGCTTTGGTTCTTGACTAAATCTCTGCTTTCATTTTTTCTCTGCTCTGTTGTTTATTCAAACTAAATCTCCCTTGGTTTTCATTGCCAAATTGCCTGAGAGTGATTAAATGTACCAGTTCCTCTAGTACAGAAAAAATAAATAACTGAAATTACTGAAAGACAATTAAATAAATATGTAGCTAGGGGAATAAATTAGCCAGTATGGTCATTATAATTTCCAGATCCTTTGCTTGTCAGAAAGTGCTGGAAGCAGTGATGGAGATAATTGATGGTACTGCTAGTTCAGTGTCAGCTGTTAACATAGAGACTGGAGCAGGATTTCAGGACTGCAAGGTCCCAGTTTTCATCAAGACCCATCTCCCCTCGTTTTACTGTTCATTCCTAATTGAGCAGATTCTGCAACATTACCACTTGCCAGGGAATTTTCTGTTGAAAACTTCAGTTAAAAATCCTTATCTGCAATGTGCTATAGAAAATATTTTCCCCCATTATTGAGAAATTGTTAAATCAGACTTTAAAATACATTGCAGCTGTGTGCAGAGTTTAACTTAGTTGCTTGGCTGACTGCTGGGAAGAATTATACTTCATATCTGTTCATATTTCTCACCAGCGTATTTTGGCATTCTCCTGCATTTTTTCCCTCATCTGCCAAAGCATTGTGGGCTTTTGGCATGCAAAATGAGTAAGTTGCAAGGGTGATATGGGTTGTAAACAACAAAAATAATGAAATAGGCTTTTGTTGTTGTGTTTGCCTTATGATTGACTGAATGTTTTCTTCAACATTTAGATTTTGGTCCAACATAGCAGTACAGATGTTAACCTGGAAGGTGAAGCAGGGAACACACCTATAATGGTAGCGTGTTACAAGGACAATCCTGAAGCACTGACACTCCTGGTAGGTATAATTATCCATCATCTTTTGAGGTGATTCTCTCTACCTTGATGCAGTGTTATTCTGTTCCTGGGTTCTGTCTTTGTTCAGTGCAGGAAGGTTAATCATGGACCTAGTGTTCAACTGGCTTTGCATGGGTTACTAAGAAACTTTAATCTTTTAAGAGGGTATATTATATCTCTAACTATATGAGTGGCCAGCTTTAGGGAAAAACCTGATTTTGAAAGTCATGAGAACACAGAATGAAGCACATACCAATGTATGGCTATAACATGCAAAAGATACTTATAATGCCTATGATACTAATAATACATATGCAACATTAAAAAAAGGAGATGCTACCTAGGAGACTATGTCTGTAATAGTACATTAATTTGTCAGATTTTTCTGTATGTCATTAAGCTGTGTTTCATTATTTTTCAGATTGAAAATGGAGGAAAAATATGTAAAGCAAACAAAACAGGATGTATGCCTATCCATGCAGCAGCATTTTCAGGTGCAAAAAAATGTCTGGAAATTCTTTTGAAAAAAGGTAAATACAGTGTTCTCAAGCAGTGCGTACCAATTTGCTGCTTTAGTTTTCAAATAACTGTGAAAACAAGAAATTATAACTGTGTTTGAACTTACAAGAAGTTATTGCAGTTATTCCTATGAGTGATTTATGATGACAACTTTTGTATGATTGTAACAGCAAACTAGCTGCTTTCCTAAATATGTTCATCCACTGTTAACTGATACATATGACAAGTTCATATTTTGAGAGGAGAGAATATTACTGAATATGCTTGTTTTGAAAGCCTTTATATTTTCTGGTATCTCATTCTCACTTTAAAAAAATCCATTTATTTTCGTCTCTCAGGTGAAGAATTGGGTCACTCTGCTAAAACCCACATCAATTTTACCAATAATGGAAAGTGCAGTCCACTTCATTTGGCAGTTCAGAGTGGTGACCTTGAAATGATTAAAATGTGCATTGAATTTGGAGCCCAAATTGATCTAAAACAGGTAAAACTCCAATTGGAGTAAGATGTATTTTTGATAAAACCTGGTTATCTCTAAATGTCTGAGTGGTATGAAAAGAAAGATGAGCAGATTATCATTGTTCATTTTCTCCTCCAACACAAAGCAGAGGGAGCAGCAAATGCAACCGAGTCTCTGGTTCAAATCAGGCAAAAGAATATATTTCTTTACACAAGTCTGACCCTTTCTGATCATTCTTGTCTATCCTCAGCCTTGCCTTGGCCTTTACAGTATCTTCTTTGTAGCAAACACAAATTCATGATACTACTGCTGCTTCCATGGTGTAGTACTGCTGGTGTAAGGGTCTGTGCCCAGATGCATTCATGAATAAACATTTTTAAAAATATCTATCACAAATCAAAATGTTTGCAAAGATGAAATCAGCTCATGAGAGCGAAAATAAATATAATTTTGCCTTCTTTTACTGGTTTGATTCTTTGAACACACAGCTTTTGAATGAGGTGATTTATACAGCTGATTTTGTGATGGGTAAAACTGTTTTGAGAATGCTTATGGCATTGTGGAAAAGCCCATTCCAATGCATTCACCAAAGTGGTCCTGCTCTAAAAATGAGAAAGCCAAGACACTCAGGAATATGTCAAAGCTGCTTAGGCCCATTTAGCTAAACAAAATCCCATCTTGGCAAATATTGTTCTATTCATCTGTATATTGCTGAATTATTTTATGAGTCTAGGTTAGAATAGTTTTATAGCATATTGGACAATGTTATTTTATACCTGCAGAAAAATGGATTTAAAAATTACTTCTAAGGACGATACAATTTTAGGAAGTAAATGACATTTTGAAATAATGCATTTTCTATATTATGTAGAGCCATTTGTTTGCTTTTTCATTTGTATTGGCCTAGATATAGTTTTCTGTAGGTTTCATTTGCTTCATTTCTTGTATTAAAGGGTGCTGCATCTGTCGGTTTTTAAATTAAAGTACAAAAGGTTGTTAAGAGTATAATTATCTCAAATCTTAGGGACTTCATATAGAGCAATAAGAATCTTTGTAGTAATACTTTAAAACTATCTCTTCAGTCTTTCCTGATTTTGTCAATCTCTTTAGAATTCTACTGCAGTTAAAGACTTAAAACTTTATTACTTGCAGAGAAATTTAGACATTTATGAATTACAAATCCTGGGCTGGTTCACTAGTGTGTTTAATAAATTGGAAGTTATGTTTCTGAGGTTTAAATATTTGTATTTTGTCTTGTTTCCCCATTTATAGAATGAAAAATGCACAGCACTTCATTTTGCTGCCACTCAAGGAGCAACAGAGATTGTAAAGCTGATGATGTCATCCTATGCTGGTGAGGAATCCATAATTGATGCTGTGGATGGGAATAAGGAAACATTGCTTCACAGGTAGGAAGCTGCTGTGCCAGATTTCACTATAAATTGTGAACCATGATATTCTTAGTTACTCTTCCCATTTGGAACACCCTTCCACATAATTTGGAACTTCTCCATGGTATGGGAGGTGGTTGCAATGCAGTATGAAAGAGTGAAAAATTCAGTCAGAATGTTAAAAATCTCGGTGCTGATACCAAAATGCAAACAGTTCCAGTTACCTTGGAACCATGTCAAGGAATGGTCACTAACAGTTTGCATGGAAAATTTACTCCAGTAAAGTTTAGGGGAACAAGTTTATGGAATTGTTAATATCTTCTGACAATGTGGAAGAAATGCCCATATATAATCACTTGATGATTTTCAGAAAATGAGTTTAAAATAATATAAACTGTTTAAAAGAATATTTTCTTATAATTTCAAAAACCCTTATACCTGATCAGGTAAAAGGAAATGGTTTTACACTTCCTTGAGACTTCAAAGTTGCAGGTGATGTTTGTTTATGTAATAATCCTCAAGACTCCTAGTCTTTCACACTCCATTAAAAACTAGAGCACTAGACTGTGGAGAAGTTTCCTAAATCTTTTGCAGCAGAAAGCTGCTTAGTTAAACGTGCTGGCTCCCAACTCTATGGAATATAATATATTTCCTCATCTATACACTTTTTGCAAGAAATATATGTTTTGCTGCATGTAACTGTAATTACTTGACAGTGTTATTCTACAAAAAATTTTACAGTATGAAATAAGTGATAGAAGCAGTGGAGATGATTGTTCTTTGGACACAGTATAAAGTAGAATGATTCAAAGATAATTGGAGACGTTAAAAGAGTTTGTTGTAAAATTAGGATAATGTTTGGGTACACTTGGAAATGTTACCATGGAAGAACATGATTGAAGATAAAGTGATGACAGAATGCCAAAGCAAATTGTGCAGACACATGTATTACTTAACAGATAACTGGCTGCCTTATCTGTGAAAATTATTGTCCTTGAAAAAAGCTTGGCAAAAAGGACAACACTATTTTAGTCCCTGTGTCTGTGAAACTCTAAAAATTATATAACCAAGAATCATCAAGAAGGTAGAAAGTCACCCAAATATCTCAGAATATAAAAAAACTGAGTAGGAACATTAACTTGTTGAGAAACAAAGTAGCACTAAAGCATAGGTAGGACTTGATGCATTTGCATTTCTACTGTCATGTTTTCATCTAAATATTTCATAAAATGACTTTGGTTTCTCTTCAGCCACCTTGGAATTTTTTTCAGTATTAATGTGTGGCTGGAAATGTCTGCTATAGATAATGGAGGCATCTCTACATATTTGGAGCCATGACTTGATTTTTAAAATATGTCTTTTGAGCAATCAGTTCTAACTATAGTACACCCAATGTTTTATTACCTCTTACAATGCTAAGGCAACTGTTATCATCTGAGATACAGTACAACCTTGGAACTGTCCTTCTGTGTTGCTTATTGAGTCAAAATATTTTGCAGAGGTCTGACTTGTGGAAACATTTTGTTTGTGTGTGTTTTGCTGTGCTATACTTTCATGCTTAGACCAATTTTTTCCTGTAATATATAATTCCGTGCCTTATTGTAGAGTAAAACCTGAGAAGATTCCAAGTGTACAGACAGCTTTAAAATATTTTTGGTAAATGAAAACTTTTTATCAGTATATTTAACTAATGCTACTGACTATACTCCAAATAGTCCCAATTTACACCAATTAGTTTGTTGATATTTTTTAGATTAGACTTGCCTGCCACAGTCAGAATGTATGTTTGGACATTGCCATTTTAACCTCCTACTGGCATTATTGCATAAAATGCAACCAAATTATTTTTAAATAATGAAATAAATTTGAGGCTCCAGGCATGCTTGGAAAAAGCTGCATATAAAATTTATGGAATTCTGTATTGACTTTGTGTGGCACACTTGAATGATCTGGCATATGAAATTACTGGTTCTCTTAAAAATCAGTGGTAAAATACCTGTTTACCTACCAAGGAGGTCTTTGTTTCCTGCAGTGAGTTTTGATTGTGATAACTGAACTGAACTTACTTTGAAAAGAGAGCTCCATGCAAAAAAATAAAAACAGTTTATTAAGATGAATTATGTAATAAGGGTATACCTCTATTTTAAAATTTATTTATTTGAAAATATTAGAAAATGGAGAAGAATGCTATCCTTTGGCTTGAAACTTTGTTGTCCTTTCTAATACTGCTGTATTTTTGCATTTTTCTCCACAGAACGGCTCTGTTTGATCATTATGAACTGGCAGAATATTTGATTTCAATGGTAAATATTTAATCAAGCAACATGTTTAGAGAGATTATTGCTATCTATTGCTGCAGTTCTGCATAGAAAAATTCATAAGGTAGAATGTGTTCTCAGGTATAGGCTACTTAGGTAGGTGTATACATTTCATAATGTATAATTGAGACTTACAGTGCAACAGCAGTTGTTGACCCATAATATCATCCCAGTTACAGGGGATGAAATCTTACATTTTTATTTCCATTTTAGTTACTCAGAAAAGTTTCATAAACAACTTTTACCAAATATGGTGGAGTGGTCTGGTCATCCTACACTCTTCAGACATGGAATACTAAAAAAAGTGTTGAACATGCATTGGATTTCATCTGTTTTTTTAACAAATTAATAATTTCTTTAAAGAATGTACATACGAGTAATGTGGGATAACATAGCCATATATCAAAGTTTGTGCATGATTTAGAAATATTTTTTATTCTATGTGGTTTGGTTGTATTTCTTCAGTGAATAATTATGGAGAAGAAAGAGAAGAAATGTAAACAGGGATGCTACTGGCTGTGCTCCCAGTGTCCATTTGTGCCAATTAAATCAAGGCTCATAATCATTTTGTGCCCCACTCAGCTGAGGACATTTTCAGCAATCATCAGATTTCTTTTTCTGTTTTATGTGAGTTTAGGGTTTTTACTTCATTTCATGGCAATTACACTAAAAGAAATTCTCTTCTACATACAGTTCTGCTTTTCTCAGAAAGTCTGTTACTGGGATTTAATTTGGTTAGAACTAAATGTTTGGCTTACTTTTGATTCAAATATAAAATATAAAATGGACAAGTTTACTACTTAAACTTGTCTGAAAAACCAACTGTCAGCAAAACTGACTACCTGAGAAATACAGGTACAAGGTTTTGCATGTGGAGGCTGGTGTGTACTAAACATTGTAACATAAATTTCTTTAACACTGCATTTGCTAAGAACAAACTTTCATTCCTTGAGTGCCTTTGGCTAGTTTGGCCTCTTCCATAGATTTGCTGAGGGTTTCTTTGGCTTTCCATATAAAGTACATCAATTTTGATGCTTGAGGACTGTTCTAGTTTGCCCTGTCTGGGAATGGATCAAAATGTGTCAGTTGGAGTTGGTGGAGTGTTGCATGTACAACCTGTGCTGCCTCCTCCCCTGGACTCCTGGCAAGATCACAGAGTTCTGCCTCTGCTGTGGTGTACATGAGGGTGAAAAAGAAAAGGTGCAGAAATGTTACTGCCTGAAAGGACTAGCAAATTCCAGTTTCCATTTTTAATGAAGGATAATATGTATTTATTTTACTCATTAAATATTCACATTTTATTCAAAATAAATAAGCAGTAATTTTACACATTTTCTTCCTGTTTTTTGGACCTTTTCCCCCTTTTGCTTCTTTTGTTTTCTCTAAAATGAAAATGGAAGATTAAATTGGTAAAAATAATAATTGATATTTACAAAATTGGTATGTTTGTTTTTATATTAATATCCTTTTAATTCATTTATGTTAATGCATTCAGGGCAACAGAAATGGAAAATTAAATGGAGTTCAGAAACTATTATACAAACTCTTAATTCAGCTGTATTGTAAATGAGGTAAATATATGTGGCAATATATAAGTTACTTCTTACTGTGATAAGTAATTATGAGTTCTGCCAAATTACTGAAAGCTGAAAAATTGCATTAGCTGGTGGGAAGGTGATGAAATATTACATAAGGAACTGGAAATTGCTGCCCTGTATTCATTGAAATAAATGAGACATTTGGATAAAAAAAGGTCTGTTTCTTCATGAAAAAAATAATTTCTAGGATGTTGTCTCACCTTGTAGAAAGGTAAATGGGGAAAGGGTATTGCATGTATTACTCCCAAATATTGAATGAACATTCATTGGAAGCTCCCTGTTTCCTGTGATAAAGTAATCATTACACATTTATTATGTGCTTCTTATTACTACAGTACAGGTGTTACCATCCTAGAAAGTAAATACTGCTCAGGACTGTGATTAATTTTCTCTCAAATTAGGACTGGACCCAAAGATGATTCAAGTTAATAAAAAAATTGCCATTGATTTTTCTTTTTTCAATCATCTTTGGATGTTATCTGAAATAAAATAGATTTTTTTTTTGTGTACTTTGTTCAACTCATCAAGTTCAACTTGCAACTTGATATTTAGAAAAAATAATATCTAAAACATCATAAAATATACATACATCTCATTGGTTCATTTGTGTGTATCTTCCTGCTCCCTTGGTGGGATTTTTTAGATAAATATGTTTATGCTTACAGTAGCACTTTGCTGATATGACCAGAGTGATACTGTGACTATAGTGACTCTAATATTCTGGCAATATGTGTCAGTGCAAAAAGTAGATGAAACAGAATAAAATATACCTCCTGTTGCTACAGCTACTTTGGTGTGAAAATGGCTTTGGTTCAAATCACTTATGCTGGAGGATAGAAAACTAATATGGATTGAGCTAAGCAGATTGAACTATACTAATTTCTGGATGCATTACTTCTTGAATCGTGTTCATACAGTGTAGAGGTTTAGGAAGATCTTTTTCTGCTAATTCTTTGATAGGTAAGACCACATCATTCAAAGGGCTATGATTTTTGCATTTTTCCATAGTGTCAATCCTGGTATTTTCAAGTTAAAATTTTATATTTAGAATTTAAATACATGGAAAGGTTCTCTGACAAAAGATCATAAGCTGTAAGTTCAGTATACCTAGAACCAGGCCACTATTAATTTGGCATCTGAACTTTTATATATAGATGACTGGACTATGGCTGATGGTGAGAAAACATAGTAGTTTTATAGAGAGATGTAAAGTGTTTATTTATTTATTTATGTATGTAATGTGAATTTACTTATCTGGACCATCTGGAATTACTAAGAATGCCTGTATTTCTGCTATGCTTATAAAGGGCAGCACCATTTTAAAGTTTTCTTTATTCATTGTTCACCATAAACTTGGAATTCTTTTTCTCAGGGAGCTAATATTGATAGTGTTGACATAGAAGGTCGATCCCCACTTCTGCTGGCCACTTCCTGTGCATCATGGAAAATTGTGAATTTACTGCTTTCCAAAGGTAAAAAGAAATATACACATATTATATATATATATACTTCCTTTGAGCAGGGTTCATTAATTTTAAAACTCTGCCTCCAGCTTCCCTCTCAATTTGAATTCACTGCTTCAGCATCCAGCCCAGGAGCAGCTGAGCTAAACAGCTGCACTCTGCTGGTATCCCTTGAGATACAGGAAGAATTGGTGTGATGATTTCACCCCTCTCACTACAGTGTGAACAGGCTGTAGGAGAATGTGAATGCCATTTGTCATGCTTCTCAAGGTGGAGGTGGCACTGGCACTCCATCCCTGCACTCCTTAGAGGCTCACAAAGTAAGCAGAGCTGCAGAATAATACACCACTTAAACAGAGCTGTGTTTCATACCAGCAATCAGTCTTTAAATGGTAAAGCCCACCATTTAATCCTTACCTGTGGTTTTATAAAATCACAGTCACCTTGAAAATGTTTAAGCTATAGCTCTTTCATTTGCTGCATTTTGGTGCCAGTTAATGATTCTTACTGTATTTCCTCTTGTTAATAGTATACCTGATTTTCTTTAAAAGCCTTATAGTAAGTTTTGAAACTGTAAAAAGTCACTGTAGAGGTTGTTATCTGCATCTTTAAATTTCCTCTTGATTTGTGGGTGATCAGCATCTTGAAATATAATGGCCCCATATAAAACTTAGTGCTGCAATTAAATACAAAATGCATACACACAAGAAAATGATGGAAGCTGAGTTTTGCAGTAGAGGAAGCAAAATTACACATTACATGGTTGACTTGAAAGAATATTTTATAGATATACAAAAATTATCTTATACCATTTTATAGATTAATAAGCATTTGTTCAACATTTGTTCCTTTGTCTTAAACACCATTATGTAGTGCCAAGAACCAGCAGTTTTGAAGTTGCTGGTATTTATTTCCATATTTATTTAGGAGCAAATGTGTCATTAAAAGATCATCTCGGTCGGAATTTCTTGCATTTGACCGTATTGCAGCCTGGAGGATTACAGCATCTGAATGAGAAATATCTGCAGGTACAGTAAGCATCAGTTTATGTCTTTCTGTTACCCTTACTGGAAAATGTAAAGAAAAAAAGCAACTACCATTTTATTTTGGTATGTTTGTAAAAATTTCTGATACTTGTTAAATTGAGTGTCACAGAATTGGTTTGAAGAGGTACATGTCACATAGCTCTTCATTAAAACATTTCAAGGCCAATAATACAGTTTTCTTATTGCCAGGCAAAGGAATAACATAATCCCATAAATTATTTTGCTGTTGGGGCATTGAATAGCTCAAGAGGTAGGCAATAAAATACAGAACTTTTCACTTCTATTTTCCCAGCTTGCGTGCAGTAAAGCCAGGAGACATGCTCTTAATCAGTCAAGATCTAGAACTTTATAAATAGTTTGCAGCATATTCTGCAGGAGATTTCTGTGGACTGGACCATAATGAAGTCTTGGATTTAGTTTTCAAAAACACGTCTAACGTAAATTTGTATTTGGCTATGTTGAAATGAAGCACTCATATTGATGGAGCCCAAGCTTGCCTGAAAAAAATTAAATGTTCTGGCCTCCAAAGCTCCAGAAATAGCCTTTTAAATGTGAATCAAATATAACTCATCTTACAACATGTGCTGAAATCTGTGGACAGTTTTGATTGTAATTCAGAATTGATTTAACCTCCCTTTTCAGCAGATGTAGTGAATCAGTTTTAAAACAGTGATGATAACTCAGTTCTCAGCATTGACTTTCTGATTATTGATCATATTAATAATTCAGACAAATTATGACATTAGGAGAAGTTTTTAGTTGCTTTAAGAAAGGTTGTAGGATAGTGTTAGACAAGGAAAATGGTGAAATGAAGATGAAAAAGAGACACAGGAAATAAATTTACACTGTAAACCAGTGAACTTCTGGGTTTTGACAGTCAGAGGTTTTGCTACTGAATATAGACCATAAGCTGCCTTTAGGTTTGGTACAAGCCTTCTGCTGCCAGCATTGAGCTGAAATGTTGGAATGGCAGCAAAGAATTTCCTTTATTGGGCTGTGGATGAGTTGCAGTCAGGATGCAGGACAGCAATGTCCTGTGTTCTTTGAAGAGTAGTTGTTTGAAAAAATGGGGACCCACAAATCAGCAGATTAAAAATTTTGCTTTTACTTTGTTCCTAACTTTACTTTTACTTAAGTTTAATTCTTCTTTTTAGATACTTGTTTTAAAGTATTAATGCTATTGTTGCAACCTATTAGAAACTATGGAGCAGAAGAGATACAGATGTAATTCTGTGCTTTTGTTTTCGGGTACTGCTTGGGGGATAACAGATGGAACATATTAAAAATCTTGTTGTGGATGAAGATAATGAAGGATGCACTCCATTGCATTATGCATGCAGACAAGGTGTGGCCCTCTCTGTGAATAATTTACTCAGCCTCAACGTTTCCATCTACTCTAAGAGCAGGGACAAGAAGTCACCCTTACACTTTGCTGCCAGGTTAGTGGCACAGTCTAGGCAATGGAATCCATGCCATGCTTTTCATCCCTGTATAATTTTTGACATTAATTTCTCTGTGTGTCTTGCAAAGCTATGGGCGCATCAATACCTGTCAACGACTTATAAGAGATATGAAAGACACAAGGCTTTTGAATGAAGGTGATAAGAAGGGAATGACACCCCTTCATTTGGCAGCCCAAAATGGTCATGAGAAGGTAGTTCAGTTTCTTCTGAAGAGAGGAGCTCTATTCCTCTGGTAAGTACACAGATTTTCATTCATTAAGCCAAAAAAACCCTTATCTCCCTATGTTTTATGTTCATCTGCTGGGAAGTTAATGCTATATAGATATAAGTACAATTATTACAATAATTATTATATTAATATATGCAAACACAAACATACAGTGTAAGAGCATGGTTATAAAATACTTGTAAAACAGAAAATCATGGCTAGCTGTAGAACCAAGGCTTCTAATGCTGGGGGAACTGAGTTTTCTCTAAATCCAACTGAGAGAAGAATATTGAACATTTTCATGAAAAAAAATTGGTTTGGAAATGTTAAAATCATTTCAGCTTCACTTAGAGGCTTGAGTAGGGTTTCTTAGGACTGGAGATTAACAGGCATTCTGCCTTGCTCTGTAAGTCCTGACTTCAGGTCAAAGATCCTCAGATCTCAGAGGCAGATGAAAAGGGAGAGATCTAAGTACTGTTATTGAGTTGAACCTTTTACTTCTGAATGGTGCATTGATCATCACATCATAGTTGACAGAAGGTATGGACATCTCTGCAGAAGCCATGCCAAAGAAAAGAGGTCTGAGTCAAAGGAGCAGGCATTTACATTCACTTTAAATTTATAAAAAGCTTTTTTATTTATAATTTCTAATTGTATACCATTACATACAAGTGATTATAAAGGCTGGACAGCTCTGCACCATGCTGCCTTTGGAGGATACACTCGCACAATGCAGATCATTTTGGATACTAATGTGAAGTGTACTGACAGAGTGGATGAAGAAGGGGTATGTGTTAACATTATTTTTCTTGTCTGCTGTTACTTCTAGATGAAATTCAGGGCTAGGCTATTAATAGTTTTCCATTGTGCATTACATGTGTAATATTTTATTTCCTGTGGCAGACTCAGTGCTGTTATATTTCACCACTGTTAAAAGATTTCTTGCGTAAATATATGATAGCTTAAATTGTTATCCATTTCTTTTAAGTGGGAGACAAAAAATATTTAAATACCCTAATAGAAAACATGAAACACTGAATGTATTAGACATGTCCCTCTTGCCCCCTATACAATGCTAGAATATTTTAGCAATGTAGTATAAACATTGGTAATTTAAAGAACTAACACAGACCTGAAAAAATCTGGTATCAACTACAGCTCATTAACATATTGCTTGAAATCCACTTCACAGTGATGTCCAATGAAAACAGCACCTATCTTGTGCTGGAGTTTGGGCAAATGCAGTGGGTATTAGGTTCAAGACAGAATCTTGGATTGAAGGCCTCTTGTATGAACCTGTCCCATCAGAGATAAATGAACTGTTCAATTCCCAACGCAGAAGCTGTTGCTAATTTCTCTGAGAACATTTAGAATTACTACATTAGAAACAAGTTTTGACTATAAATTTATGAGAAGCCTTAATTTCAATTTATGAGAAGTCCTTAATTTCAATCAGAAAAATCTGTGTGTATTCAGAAGACTCTCAAATGTCAGTTTCAGTGTAACTTGATTCCTAAACCACTGATTCCTTTACTTTTATGAAAGCACCAAAGAAAAAATAAATGTTCCACTTAAAAAACTGCACCCTCAGATTTTCTGGCAGATTATTTTGTATGAGCACATCTGGATATAATTGGATGCTTCTCTTCTTGATTATCAAATGCAGGTGTTCTGTATCTGTGGATACCATAATTTTTACCTAATTTTGACGTGCAGTTCATTAATTGCAAAACTAAAAGATATTAGAGAATTGGCTTTTCTTACCTACCATGAGTATCCTCTTTAGATTTTGCCCTACTGTAGCTGTAGACATAAAGAACATGTCTGTAATCTCTGTCAGAATCTCTGACAATATTCCAGTGTTTTGTGTTGCTAGTAAAAGCATTCGAGACTTGCAGCTGAGAAAAGCATCTACCTTTTCAATGTGGGAAAGCACTGAAGCATACTTGTTTTTTTTTAATTACTCATGTACTGCTGTCCTGCTTGCCTGCACAGAACACAGCTTTGCACTTGGCTGCACGAGAAGGACATGCAAAAGCAGTGAGGTTACTTCTTGACTATGGTGCGAAAATTCTGTTCAACAAAGCAGTAGCTTCTTTTTTCCATGAAGCAATACACAATAGGAGAAAAGACGTGGTGTCTGCTGTCATTTTGCACAAAAGGTAAAGTATACACAAAATGCTTCTTGAATTTATCTACCCATGTGGTTTTTTTTGCTTTCTTAAATGAGATCTGTCATTTAATAAGTAAAGCTGAGTACACATTTTAAAATTCCAGAGGTTATGTCCTGTTCTAATGAGCACAAATAAAAAATGGCATAATCGGAACTGACATCAGACATGTGGGAAGTTGTTTTTCATATTACATTGAGTATTTGGATTCTATGTGAAAAAAAAATGTAGAAGCCATCAGAAATAATTTTGACCTTTTACCTCATAATGCTTAAATGTCTATAGAATTTTAATCAAAATGTGAATGCAACTGAAATAGTTCAAGATATTTATTTTAAAATCATGATTTTAAATGTTGCAAGTATTTTAAAATGTGGCATTTCAACTGCAGTTTAGAATATTTTAGGTTAAGGTATAGTGAAACCCCACTTTTGGAATAAAGCAATAAACCATTGCCTAATGATAACATCTTTTGGTAAGAGTTACAGGAATACTGACAGGATTTTACTTTATTTATTATTACTTGCCTAATTTTGTAACCCAAGATTCCAAAATTCATTCCAGTTTTGTATTTTTAGGAGGCCTTAGCATAGTTGAAACATTTCTGTTTAATTGATAACAGAATTTGACATGAATCATTCTTACAGAAGTGTCCAGAATATTACTCAGATACTTCCCAAATGGCTTAGTTTCCATTTAATAGTGCATAAAATTGTTACATGTTATGATTTTCAATATCTTACATAAAACTCAATCTAAAAGTAGTTAATTTAAAACAGAAGCAATTAATTAATTTTCCATTACCTGAAATAATTTTTTTCAGATGGGAAGAAGCTGTTGTGACTTTTTCACACTATTCCACTGCCAATAAGTGTCCTTTGCTGGAAATGGTTGAGTATCTTCCTGATTCATTTAAAGTAAGTTTTCTGCACATGTTAAAGAAATGATGTCACAAAATAACCCTAGTTGTGCTGCATTCATTTTACTGCTTGCTGTGCTCACTAATATGCATTACTATAAAATAGAAATAAGTTCACAAAATTATTTAAATAGTATTTTAGTGATAGACTCGGTGCAGTTTAAGTTCTTCAGTATTAGAAAAGTTCTTAGCTTCTTATTTAATTACCTGAGATATTTTCACTCTCTTAGCTAACTGATAAATGACACAACAGAAATGTTTTTGGGGTTTTTTAAATGGCAAGTGACTCTGTACGTATGTATTCATAAACTATTCACTCTTCATACTTGTAAACTAGCATGTAACCTTGTAAACTGCATTTGTATTTAACTCCTGCATGAAAGCTGTGGAATTTTGTGTCTTCAAAACATGCATCATAAAATCTGACTGTGTCAGCACTTCTGTTAGCTGATCGCTGTATTTGATGGTCATTTTCTTCTGGTCTAAACACATTCTTTCTGTTGAACATTATCTATATCACCTTAATTCATCTTTCTGTTCACCTGCAAAGCTGGTGTTGGACAACTGCATAATTGAGTCTTCCGAGGAAAAGACAAGTCGAGACTTCTATGTAAGTAGATGAAAAAGTCTGGGAAAGTACACAACACAAATATTTTAATGTACATGCCAAGCTCATATATGTAAGGTACAGCTGCATATTGATCTCACATCTTAACACAGAACACAGGAGACAGATCCTATTACACAGGAGACAGATCTTATTTTATCCTTTGGACTGTAAATGCTTTGAAGTTCAGTTTCTGTAACCTTCATAATAAATGGGACATAAAACTTCTACAATCCATAAACTGTACCTTTGCTGTGTTAATTTTTGCAATCAAGCTGGATATCAGAGGTTATGGGTATTTCAAAATAGCAGTGAGAGAAGACACATAATATCTATTTATGCATATCAAAATTATGCTTATAATAAGTAGTGCAATTGTCATCAATAATTTAGAGTTCAATATGTTTCTTTGTTTTGTAAATACTTGTCCAAAATCTTAAGCAGTATATTGCTTTTGATGCTAGGGAGACATGAATGTTCTCCAGTTACGTCACCTTTGGAACCATATTGAAAACCACCTTATCAATTATTATATTGGATTGTGTCCACATCATTAACAGAAAACTTGCAAATGTTTTGCTACTGCTCATTTTCTTTCATTGTATTATCAAAGCCATATAACTTTTAAAGACAAGGTTTTCTCAAAAGTCACCATTAAAATAAATCACAGTTATGAAAATGACCTTTCTTATTAGTAACATTTTAGGAAGAAATGTGCATTTTTTATTTTACAATTCAAAATGGCTGTTTGTTTAACATCTTGCAGTAACAGATGTGTATCTTGATGGCATGTGTTCAGCTAACAATTAATATACATTTTGATCCTGACTACCTTGACACAATATGCTTTTTTTTTCTCTAAAGGATAGCCTTTTTGTATTAAGAACATATTCTAAGACTGAGATAATAATCTGCATTATATTTAAATTCTATGTGTGTTATATAGATTGAATATAACTTCAGATATCTTCAGTGTCCCTTGACACTTAACAAGAAATTCAAGGATGGTGAAGATATTTTCTATGAACCACTTACCACTTTAAATGTAAGTTCTGGTTTTACTCTGACATCATAGGTTGCTGTCTTGGTTTAGATAAAATTAAGAGGTTTGAATTTTTCATCATAATATTTCTTCTCCAAAGCCTATAACTCTGTATATTAAAAGTATATTGAAATTAAGTATGGGCCAAAGTTCTAAGCAATAAATAAAATTTCTTTTAGGTTTAGATAAAACTATGAATGCTCAAAATATTGTGCTGTACATGCAGGTGGTACATCAAAGAAAACCACACTTCAGTCATTTCAGTGACCATGCACTGGAATGTAAGGCACTGAAAAACCTGACAAGCTGATTTGTTTCATATGCTAATTGCAAAATACTTATGATGCCTGAAACAAATTTGCTGGTTTTTGCATTGCCAATATGTTCTCTCATTCTTTGTCAGAAAATGTTTATACAACTAATTTTCTGGCTTAATATGCTTACTTTTTGGGATTCCTCTTGGCAATTAGTTGTTTTACTGTCTAATAATAAATAAATAAATAATTTTCTCATTAAATTTAGAAGCATGGCCTCACAGGTGGAGTTGAAAATAGTCTGTATCATTTTTGAATCTTGAAATAGAATAACAGAGCCCCAGCAGAGAAGCTGAATGCCTTAGCAGGCAGAGAGGGCAAGATAATGATGGGTTTGGGCCACAGCGCTTAATCACAAGAACTTTGCAATATCTTACACACATTTTACTTTTCATTAGGCTAATAGTCGGGTAATAAAAGGTGGCCTAGCCAGTTTTGCAAGCACTTTGCTTGCCTGTATGAATCAAGTTTGACCTTTCTGTATTTGTGTTTTGTAGGCCATGGTGCGCCACAATCGCATGGAGCTGCTCAGTCATCCTGTGTGTAAAGAATATTTGCTTATGAAATGGTTGGTCTATTTTAATAGATATAAAATGTAATACTGCATGTCAAGATCAAGACTATTGTGCCTGAAAGTTGTTTATTAAAATGTGCTTATTTATAGAGTTGTCTGAGCAAATGTCTTTTCCATGAAGTGCAACTTAGTATTTAGTAAAGATTTTTTAATATTTACAACAAAGGCAACTACTATCTCTGTTTCCTCTTTATTGCAAAAATACCTAATAAGGTTGCCAAATTAAAAATGAAAGGAACTTTATTTCAGGGTGGCAAATGCACCTTTGTCCACAAAAGTGATGAACGCATTCATCACAAAGGGACATTTCAAGAAATGTTTATTTCCTCATCTTCAAGACATTCTTGACTCTTAAATTTGAATGCATGCTCTTCTAAATTTGAAAAGTGTTGTAACTTTAACATTCTCACTTTCAAGGATGGCCTATGGGTTTCGAGCACATCTAATGAATTTAGGCATATATTCTCTTGGTCTCATCCCACTGACTCTTCTGGTCACCCACATACAACCAGGAAGACCTTTGAATGGAACAGAGCTCTATGAAGCAAGACCATTAGAATATGAGGTACTTTCATTAGTAATCACAATATGTTTAGGATTTTTCATAGCAAGAAGGTATGATTATTTAAATAATTTCTAGATTAATTTATGATCTAGTAACCCTGAGGAATAGAATTGAAGTGTATATTTCTAAACATTCAGCAGCAGCCTCTGCAGATAATTTTCAGTTCTCATTTCCTATTTTTTTTCTGAGAAATTTTTATCTGGTACATTGTTGCTTCAGTTTTTTCCCTGAAGTGAACAATATTTGTTTAATATCAAAGAAAAAAAGATTCACATGAGAGAAAAGGCATAGAACTGAAACAGGAACTCAAAAAGGATATGCTAGTAGAAATACACTATAAAATAAACTCAAGGGATATAAAAGGTCCATGAAAATATCCTGATATATGATAAAGTCATGAAAATCACTTATACAGCCCAACCCATGGATTTCACAATAAATTTAGACAGTAATAACTATATGGCACAAGCTAACAGAGTCACTTAACTTGGCAGTATAATGTACATATAATAGAGATGAAATGAACATTCTTTAATAATTTCTATTTTCTTTTATGTTCTGATTTTTGTTTCAGGACTCATACTTCACAAGGGTGTGTATGTGTTTAGTTTTAATTATGAGTTTACTGGGAATCTGCAAAGAAATATTTCAGCTGATTCAGCAGGTAAGTACATAGAGAAATAACATTGATCAGACAGTGTGCTTGCATGGCAGTTTGTATGATATTGAAATTAATGTGTTTTTTTCCTGTTAGGAGGGAAATTCCAATTTATACATTTTAATTTATATATATAATGATTAAAATTGAGAAGAAAATTTAAATAGTGTATTGAATTCAGTGTTTAATGATGGATGACTTGTAAATATGAACCTTTCTCTCTTAAATCCTAGAAATTGAAATATTTGTTGGATTACTCCAATCTACTGGACTGGACCATTTATACTACAAGCATAATTTTTGTGTCTTCTTTATTTATTAATACACCAGCTCATTTGCAGTGGGAATGTGGAGCAATTGCTGTATACTTGTCTTGGATGAACTTCTTGCTTTATCTTCAACGGTAAAAATTTTTTATGGGCTTTACAATAAATAGTTTAATATTTTCAGATATTTGGCATATCCTAAACTGTGACTGATCAAGTTTGAGAGTCCCATTTTCTATTTTTATTTTTTTTCAAACTATACAAGTTTCCAGATTAGGACCATAGGAATTTTTCTATCTCTGGTAAACTGTAAAGTCATTTTCAGTGTTTTGCATGTTGAGCATCACAACATATTTATAGCAACTATAGAAATAAGAATATTTATTTTAATGTTAATTAAGCATAGCTGTGCTTAATTTTATCTTTTTAAAATCGTCTGCATTAAACTGTACAGACTTCAATTTTAAAAGAGCCCAGAAGGATATGAATTATGAAAGGCATAAAGTAGTCAGGTTTTATGAATAATACCTGGGAGAAGCTAAATTCTTTTCTCATTTCCCATATTAAATAGCACATCTCACTTGTATCTTGTAAAAGAATTCCAATGGATGTTATTATTTCTTCAGCTGATATTATGTCTGTTTATTGCCCTGAATTATCTTAAATCATGTCACTGGTACAATAGTGTCCAAGAGTTATGACCTGCAGGAGAGCTGGGTGGAGGAAAAGGTACTGTGGGTGTAGTGCTTAAGACTAATAAATTAAACATATTTGTGCCTGACCAGGGCTGCATGTGGTAACACTGCATAGATGTTCTTCCTATTCTTATTGTATATATGCACTAATCACCCCCGTGAAGTCTTGCAGACAGACAAACACAACATTTGCTGATTAATTTCAGGGTTGTTTTACTGTAGCAGGGATGTTTAAGGAGACGCTTTGTAAACAGAGTTCATGTCAGAGCGAGTACCTTTATGGTCTTGCTGCAAACCTTGTCCTCCCCGGGTCTGATCTTGGATGAGTAATGAATGGGTGTGTCCTGTCTGCTCTGGGCAAAATGGGGGTTGAACCTAAACAGTGAAAAGTAAACAGGTGATTGCACAACCTTCCTTCTGCTGTCGGAGGAAATGCCTGCCTGACCTGACTATTTTTTCAAGTGTCTAGCAGTAGAACTCTAGACATGATTTTTCTAACTCATTCAGGCTGTCTTTTCCCAAAGCAACCTGTGATTCCACTGACTTCAACTGAATTTGGCCTAATAAATGCCTAATAAGTAAGAGAAGATCAGTTTGCTTTATTTCCAGCTTGACCTTTTCAGTCTTGCACATAATGTTGCAAAGTGAAAGCCAGGCATAGGGATTTTCACAGTTGCTACTGTATTAGCATAAAAAATCTCTTGGTCCTTGGATTTGAGGATGACGTAAAATCCCAAGTTCAGGTCTGAGAGAAAAACTAATGTAATATGGTTTATGATAATTCCTGTTCTGAGATTTAGTTTTTGTGTTAACCACGAATGTTGGAAACACAGGTGTCTTAAAATGATGCTATTCTCCTTCTCTTCCTGAGCAGTGTGTTTCTTTCTGTTTGTTTGTTGGTTTTCCATTATTGTATTACACTAAAACTACATGACATCATTTGTTTCACGTTTTGTAAAAAGCGAAATCTTTTAAATCAGGTGTGTGGCTGCTACATGGATTATGGTGCCAGTTGTCCTTTGTTCTGGTTGCTACTTTGCTTTAAGAAGCAGAAAGAAGTTGGATAATTTGCTAATGATTTTATTCTGAATGCAGTAGTGGTACAATACTGTACTGTTTATGCCTATGGAGAGAATAAATGTTATCCATGAAAAATAATATCTTGAAATTTTTTATTGTGCATTAAAATATAAGATTGTGCAGTTTAAGTTGCTGTGAGTAGGATCACTTGCACTCTTTTGGATGTGAAAGTAGAACAGGTTTGTTACCATCACAGAATCTCTCAAAGAGGCAGTATCTCTTTCCACAGGTGAAAATCAGCATTGCTTACTGTCTTACATGAATAACTGCAAGGGACTCTAACTTCAGTATTTAATGGTTTAAGGGTAGACTTGGCAGTGCTAGATTAATGGTTGGAGTTGATTTTCTTAAAAGTCTTCTCTAAACTAAGTGATTCTATGACTGATTCTCTTTCTTTTTTGTTTACTTATTGCCTAGATTTGAGAACTATGGGATCTATGTTGTGATGTTCTGGGAAATTTTGAGGACTTTGATTCGGATTGCTGTGGTTTTCTTTTTCCTGATACTGGCCTTTGGGCTGAGTTTCTTTGTCCTTTTGGGTTCACAGGTTAGTTCAATTATATAGTTGAGTTTTTATCATTATAAATATTATCTTTGACTACAGCATCTCAAAGCTTATTTACAAATTTCATCACTTGGGTTTTTTCTTTATTTTGATGTTTCTTTTTGCAGCAAACATACAGCACACCTCTGCTCTCTGTAATGAAGACATTTGCAATGATGCTGGGAGACATTAATTACCATGATGCATTCCTTGATCCTTTACTCAGCAGTGAATTGCCATATCCATTCCTGAGTTACACAGTTCTCATTATATTTACCTTGCTTATTCCAATCCTTCTCATGAACTTGCTAGTAAGTAAGCTATTCATTAATATACAAAAGTGGTTAAACACAATTTTATATAGAGAGTTCTAGCATATGGATTTACTTTAGTAAGTGACAGCCATTCATTATTTAACAGATATTTTCAGTAACATATTAAAATTTCCCTGTTCTCTGCACTTGTTTTCCATCCATTTTACTGTTCTGAGTATTTTCCCACAGCTCACTTCTGCAGCAGTATCTTGTATATCTTCAGGTAGTAACTGCCATGGAGTTTGAATTGGGGCTGCAACGTATTATTTTGAGGTCTTGATGAAGAGAATTGGGGAACAATGATTTTTGTTCAATCCCTTGTTGTATCATACCCTAACAATAATTTAAATTTAAAAAAATAAATAAATAAAGCCCCAAAAGCCCAAACTCAAAACTTCATTGCACACAAAACAGCAATTAAAAATAGTGTTAGAACTAACTAACAAACCTGACCTAAATTTTAAGAATCAGAAAACATGATAATGGTGAAAAGGGGGGAAAATATGTAATATATCTTCAGCCATGTTTCATTGAATACATTTTTATTTAGGAAATCACATTTTCACGAGCTGAACAATAAAAATCAAACAGCTCATGTTTTTTAAAGTTATTTTTTGCTGCCATCATCCTACTCAATCAGTAGATCAACTGGTTTCTTAACATTACAGCAATAATGAAGAATATAAAAGAAGGGATGTTATTCTTGACAAAAGTAGCTCTTTAGGGCCTTACTAACAGATTGTTGTCTATAAAAACACTCTGTAAATTTATTGACGCATATTTTCCATATATGCAAAAAAAGTTTCCAAATTCAAGCGAAGAAATAAATGTGAATGAGAAATACAATTGAAATCACAGACTAAAAAAAATAGATAATGAAATATTTATTTTCTTTTCTAGATTGGTTTGGCTGTTGGTGATATTGCTGAAGTACAAAAATATGCTGCACTGAAAAGGATTGCAATGCAGGTGAGTAACACACCATGAAAACATTAAATGTTGGAAGTACATATCATTACTAGAAGACCATTTAGATAATTAGTTGATTTGTCATCACATTCCTAACTATCTGAGGATATCTGTAAAGCAAATTGGTGAACATGGCATTTTATTCTGAATCCCATTTTCACTCATATGAGTCATTGCCAAGGAAGCGTACAAGCATGCATTTTACAAAAAATGCATTTTACAGGAACTTTTCAACCATTAGTTCAAGCAATTCTGAGTTTTTCCAAAAGCAGAATCACAAAATCTGTCACTGCAATGCTTGAAATCACAGTTGTCTTTTAGTATAGAACCTGTGCAGTGGAAAGAAGGTACACAAAAATCAAAAGGATACCAAATTCATTCTACTGTACTAAATTCTCATTAGTTAAAAGAGTGCACATCTGTGTGGAGTAATTAATTATGCTAAGATACTCAATACTGGTATGAATATGTAGTTTTAGTGTCTGGGCTGGAGTATTCAAATATTTTACCAGTGTTTCCAGTGTGGGGTAGTACTGTGAATTGGATATAATGGCATGATGATTATTTTCACATATAATGTGTGTTTATCTTAACACAACATATCTCATTCTAAATGCAAAACTACCTTTAGGTTAATCTCCACACCAACTTAGAGAAGAAGCTGCCATTTTGGTTCTTGAGCCGGGTGGACCAGGAATCAATCACTGTATATCCCAACAGGCCGAGATACTGTGGATTTATGGTAAGATGGTGGATATTAGACTGAAGGATTCTGATCTAAAAGGGATATGATTGACTTTGTACACACGTTGCTAAGACTCAGTCATTAACTGATATCAAGGGTATTGTGTTAGGCCTTGAATAAGGTCAGTGAAATTGATAAATCAGTTTCAGTGCAGCTGTATTCAAATAAAAGTATGGTTTAAATACTCAGTGAACTGTAACTTTATAAAGTGAGATAAGCTACAAAAAATTTTCAGATAAAAGGTAGAATTACTCCCTCTGGGCTTATCTTCTTTTGTTTCTTTACTTTGCATTTCAGCTGTTGTTGATACACTGAATTTTCTTATAAAACAGATTCTGCAAAACAAATGTTTTAATAGATAAAAAATAGCATCATAACACAAAGTCTTGTCAGTGCTAACACTGTGTGAGGACTTACCATTCATATATTTAATCTATTGTCAGACTTTAGCATCTATTTAAGTTTGGTTCCATGTTTTGTTTAGAGTGTGTTCCAGTATTGCTTTGGGTGTGAGGACTCTACCACGTATGCGCAGAGCCCTGATACAACACTAGAACTGGAAGTTCTGAAGCAGAAATACAGGTATTTTTTGTGATATTTTACAGTTGTAAAAATAAGTAGAACCAGTGTTACAAACATATTCCTATTTTTAAAAGCATTTTAAAGCTCCATACTGTATCTAAAAAGCAGAATTCAATGTCCCCAACCCAAACCGACACAGCCTGTTGCTCATTGAAGTAATCTGAAGTAATGGGGAAGATGCATTTTCATTTTAGAGATTTGTGAGTGGAGGTTTTCAAGAGTTATTTGGAAGTCCCAAGAGATGTAATGCCGGTTGGTTTGCAAGTATACACAATCTGTGACTGACTTTTCCCTGGTATGATGGTAAATTAAGTTCGGATTGTTTCCCCAAAAATGGATTGGTGTCTTGATTCTCCCTTGAACAAATCATGTTTCCAAAGCCTTGGAAGGAATTTTTTACTCGTCATAGCAACATATCCATAAGAATAGTTTCAAAAAAGCTTTCTGTGAATGTACAGCTAAAAAAATGTATTGTTTCTCACTCAGTCTCACTTTCCCCTGCACTTTCTTCTCTTCATTTTTTTTCTTTCCTTTTTTTTTATCTACTAAAATTTTGTCTTCCTGCACAGATTCAGAGTGAGTTGGGTTTTTTTTGAGTGAAAGACTCAGCAAAGGTTGAAGGAGGGTGAGACTACATTCTGCAGATATAATCAAGTAATGGACTTGAGCAAGTTTTTCTTCAAATGCATACTACATCAACATATTATGAAACAGCATAAAACAGACTCTTCCTAGGTTGGGATTTTTTTCCTACAGAGAAGGAAGAAAACTATAATTTTATAAAATTATTTGCAATAGAATAACTTGTGACCATATCATTATGGAAAGTCATTTTTCCTTCTCTGAAAATATTGCCTGAAGTCTCTTACTACATTGCCAGTGCATTTTTATTATCAGAGTTTAAAACAGAGTTCAGTTACTGCTGGAGCTAGTGTCAGTGCTGGGTGTATGTATTTTTGTGTTTTTGTTTGGGGTGGGAATTTCTTTTGCTTTACATTTTAATTCTTGTGGTTTTCACATATTTTAAGATGTATAATGATTTCTGGTTAAAAAAAACCAAACAAACAAAAAAACCAAACTAACAACCTAACTACATCTAGAGCCCCCCAACTGTTCTTCACTAAGAACCTTTTCAGTCACACTAGATTTCATGTTGTAATTTTGAGAGTCTAGACATTCAGAAAAGTAGATTTTCAAATGCCTGTTTGGTAATTTTTAAAAGTTTCTAGTCACATTTCCCATTTCTTTCGCTGTTTCTTTAAAGATAACAGATGCTGTGTTCTGTACATGTGATGTTAACTTAGTTTAACTACTTAATTGCATCAATTACACTTTGGATAGCACTTTGAGAAAGATCAGCATTTCTCATATGCTGTAAAAGTAGTTGTGAATTTCACTAAATGTTTTTGGTTGCTTAACTGCCATTGCAACTCTGGCCTTTTTCTTGCCAGAAAAGGAAATAGGTCAGTAGGAAAAACTTTTGATACAGCAGTCTTTATTTTTGAGATTGATTTTGAGACTGAAGTTGCTTCTACCTTAACTATATATTAATTTTCACAAGAATCATGGATTTGTTCTTTAATCTTATTTCCTGTAACATGGAGAAGTACTTCATCTTGAAGAATTAAATGTATTCTAGATAATAGTCTTTGTTAGCAGAAGGGTTTAGTTAAATACTGTCAATTTTTGCATCTGTAATTTTAATGACTTAAATGACCTTTGAAATCAAATGACAAAGTCTGATGCATGTCTGTTTGTTTGTTTGCTTTTTAGGCTCAAAGATATATCAACATTGTTGGAAAAGCAACATGACCTCATTAAACTGATTATCCAAAAAATGGAGATAGTGTCAGAGGCTGAGGATGAAGACAGCAATGATTTATTTCAGCACAAATTTAGGAAAAGGCAGTTAGAGCACAAAAATAGTAAATGGGATACAGTGTTAAAAGCTGTTAAAACAAATGTGCCTAACCCAAGCACAGAAAAGAACAATAGCTTCTTCTAGACTTGGCTATGGTATCATGTTGTATTATCATTTTGTTCTACTTTAGGGTCACTTCTCTTACTGTCTTTGCATAATGTTAGTGTGATGTACTCAAGTATAAAAAAGGCCAGATCCAAAACCAGGATGCAGGTGCTCAAAACAGTATTTAAGGAGACTCGAGATGTCTACATCCAAAACTGTGATCCTAAAAGTGACTGGCTAATCAGGAAAGTGCCTAACTCAACAGAGGCCAACCTTGCTGTCCTGACAGTTCCCAAGGCTTCTGCCTAGATCTGTTCCTGGATTTGGCCCTAGTACACTTAGGTCTGTATGTAATTACATTATTTTCTGTTACGAGTATTTTTAAAGTTTCTAAATTTTTAGAACTTAGATTCTAGTCATTTATTATTCAGATGTTTGAAGAGAGCCAACGTAGGCTTTATGTAGCTTAAAGAAAAAGTACAAAACTAATCTGACAGAGTGCATTGGAAGTTTTGCTGAGTAGGGACTGCAGGATCAGGCCTGAAAGGTAGGAAATAAAGGATCATGAAGTTGTGATGTAAGGGAAGAACTACTTTGTTTTCTAGAAAAGTGGAAGCAATTCACAGTGGGATCATTTGTACTAGCATGCATATAGCAATGATAGAATGACATGTTTAATATTAGTAATTTAAAACTTAAATGCTGTCCTTATACTAGTAATGTGATTTTGGCCTTCCTGATAACCTAAAACTGATCTTGCTACTTTAATTTGCACTTTGGTTCATTTCATTTCATATTCATTTACTGAATATTTAGTGCATCATGTAATATATGGTAACATATTCAATTTAGAAATAAACATGAATTAAAATGTCCTTAAGTACCCAAATATATTTGTTTCAAAACCAGTGCTAATAAACTAAATATGACTATGCATGATGGTAAGGCTCTGTGGTCTGCTTTTGAATTCAGGCATTTTCTTTAAGAACTTAGTATACATTAGTTCTTCTCATAAAAAACAATTATGATTCCTGTTTATTTAAAAGGTAGTCACCAGAAGGTAATTCATGCTGTACAGAACTTGTCCAATCTTCAGGAAACACTGGAAGATGCACTGTAAATTAGTGTGCTTGTGCCTTAAAATTGCCACAGATGTTCAGTAGGCTAAATGCTTTCTCATCCAACTGCTCTATCCCAGCTTTGAGACTTTAAATCCTTGACAGGTAAAATGGAGAAGGGAGGAGGCTGCTGGAGGAGCAGCTCTGCTCCACGACCAAGCCTGGTAAGACACAATGAAACAGGGAGAGAACATGTAAGCAGAGTCAGAGCAGGAAAAGTAAAAATATAACTATAGTCTCTGAAATTGGCATGGCCCCTGAAGTCAGATCTCTTGCTGTGAATAAACTGTTTGGTTTTTCTGCACTGACGTGAATCTGCAGCTCCCTGTGTCAGTAGAAAGAATGGCCAGTTTCTCAGGATAGGGCCAAACTTGAAAAATGTAATAGTGATAGTAATTTTAAATTCCTGGTAGTCTGTGCCATTAACACTAGATGGCAGTGAGTGATAGCATTTTTGGGTAAGTAAATGGGACCTAAATGCATTGTTTTGAGTGAAGAAGAACAGTAGTATGGTTGCAGCAGGAACAAAGCAGTCAGCACTCATAGTTTTACAGTCTGAGTCTCTCAACCTTCTTTAAATAGAACTCTGAGACCTTTATATGCAGCTGCCTCTCAGCTTTTCTGAGTATTCACAATTTGAGAAAAGTTTTCCTTTCCAATTTTGTATAGAAAGACAGAAATAAGTTATTTTATAATCAGCTAATATTGCAACATTGAATTAATGACTTAGCTTTCTGTGGGAATCATCAGACAAAGATTATTTGTCATGTGATAGAAGTATCTAATAGAGCCTATGTACAAGAGTTGTAGAGTTAAGGAAAAGTGCAAGTACAATTGGAATATAATTCACAGTTAAAAATATGTGTAGACTGAGCTGAAGATTCTGGGCCATTTGAGCAATCTCTTGAAGCAATACTGTTAGAATCATTATGGCTGGAAAAGACCTCTAAGTAAGGCAAAGTAAGAGACTATTGAGTACAACCATTAACTTAACACTGCCAGGTCCACCACTAAATCATGTCTCTGAGAACCATATCTACATGTTTTTTTAACTCTCCCACGGACAGTGATTTCATTTTCCTGGACAGCCTGTTGCAATGCTTGATCACCCTTTCAGAGAAGGAATTTCTCCTAATATCCAATGTAAACCTCTGCTGGCTCAACTTGAGCCAATTCCTCTTGTCCAATTGCTTGCTACATGGGAGAGGAGACCAACCTTCACCTGTCTAGACATGTTACATGTTAGGTACAGCTAAATATATGTTAACCAAAACTGTGAATTTTTGAATTCACACTTAGGAATTGATATTCAATGGAAATGTATCCTCTGGGTGTGAATATAGTATCTGCAAACTGTGATGGGTGTGTATTTGTATCCAATACTCACCCACTTCCCTTCAGTCTGTATGGAAGTAGCACCTTTTAAATTGGGTGTTCTGTAGGCATACATAGTCACCATTTGTCTCTCTCAGGACTATATATCAAATATTGCTGATAGTGAGGGCAAATGTTCCTTTTCATTTCCTGCTGCTCAGCAGTGCTGTCGCTGTTTTCTCCTGAAGATAAATGGCAGGATGGTGCAGGCAATGGCACCATCTCCTCCTACCAAAACCGGATCATTCCCGTGAGTTCCTATTGGGAAGACTCATTTCTGCCTCATCTGTGTGATACACTGGAGGGTCACAATTTGGGAGAAGAAATGACATTTCTGCATGAGTTGATAGTCTGAAACAAGATGGAAATCCTTTGCTGAAACCAAAGATCCAATTGCCTGTCTTTCTAGCATCAGACTCTTGCTGATAAGGATGGACTAGCAAAATACTTTGCCCATGTAAATTAAAATTAGCTAGAGCAATAAAATACATCCTTAGCAGAAAGTCTGAAGTGCCCAGATTTGAAGTGGATTAGAGTGAGACTCTTTTCAATATATAGGAAATAACTTTCTTCAAGCTGTCTAGTGTGCATATTGCTGTTTTCCATGATATGCTGCTGGAACAAATACAAAACCACTCTATTAGTAAGTCCCCATCGTTTTTTGAATCACACTTTTTCTTCAAAGAAGTAGCCTTGCATTCTCCTTAAGAAAGAAAAGAAATGTGTATGAACAAAGTGGTGGTCCTTCTCACTGGTTAGATTTTTGTTTTGTAAGATGGAATGCCCATAAGCAGAGCATGCAGCAAGAAAAAGAAAGATGAGAAAATACACTCAGTCTGTAGAAGAGGACCCATGAGAAGAAGCCAGAGGCAGATTTCCCTTATTCAGATCGGGCAGATTAATGCGATTTTTCCCTGCCCTGTAGGTGTAAGGAATCACTTAGGCTACAACATGGTATGCATCAGTTGTAAGCTGTCTTTACATTGACTGTCTGACAAGGGGTCTCACTGTGAGCAGTAATTAGGCCCAGGTGAAGAACAGACATAGTATAGGAGTGTAACAAACCTCACCCTGGAGTTACAGGCAACAGGAGAGTTTTTTGAGCTTTCTCTTTGAAATGATTGAGAAGATACAAAGAATGACACAGGAGCTGAGAAAATCTCTGATACCAAAAGTATCATTGCTCCAAGGCAGCATTTTCTGAGCTGTAAACAGATTCTCAGTGATGCCAAGGTGTAAATCCATACTGACACAGGCATTGCAAGAGAGATTTGTGTGAGCCAGGGCATGGGTTGTTCCATGCACAGGCCACTCAGGCACACCTGAACCTCTTAGGTAAAGATATTCACATCCTTATAGAAACACAATGTCACAGTAACCATGAGAGAAGGTGCTTCAGATGCTTGAATGCATCAGTGTGGTAGAAATAACTCTATCCCACCTGAAACCAGGACACTCAGGCAGGGAAAAATCTCAGCAATGGTAAGATTTGGTTCAGAAGTCAAAACAAGAAATGAAAGTGATAAGAAGTGAGGCATTTTGTTGTTTCATAATTGGGAATCACCACTTAAAAAGCAGAGGAAAGTTTAAAGCTATTAATTTTTATTATTTTTGTTAGTATTTATTTATCCAGAGAGATGACTACAGTCTAAAAGTTGACCAGCAGCAGGGAACAGGACTGTGAAAAGCAGAAGGTTCAAATAGGCCAGCAACTTGGAGTAAAAACTAAAGTGAAAAGAACTGGGACTAACATTGACATTAGTGTGATTGAAAAGGACAGAAAGCCCCAAGGGTACCACTGGCCCATCTGAGTACAACAGTGCTGCTTTCAGCAATGTCAAATTCAGCTGCATTCAGCCACATGGGATCAAGGATAGGGAGAGTTAAGAGCATTTAAACTTTTAAAAGCAGAAAGTGTGCCTCTCAACTCAGTCCTGATGACAATCCCTGGAGCTGGCAATGTCCATGGGAATGATTCAGCAAGGCAGCATGGAAGTGATGCTGTGAGAGATAGCCATAATGGACCTCAGAGTCATTTCTTGTCCCCTGAGCTGACTCACTTCCTGTGGATTCAGATTTTAACATTTCTTGGCATATTTTCCTAGCCTGTGACATAATTACAATTGTGTTAAATGGCTGACAGTAATCATGGTTAAATGCTGTCTCTAGCAATGTGACTCCCACTCCAGGTAGAGCAGTCCGTGGGCAGAGGGGCACCTCTCCCCTGAGCTGTGTGGCTGCAGTCTGGCACTCCAAAGACCACCTGAGAGAGACTTGTTGGACAATCCTCTTGCTGGCTTTTAGTTGTGGTGGTGTCAACATGCAACAAAAGGAAAGGTGACAGCTTGAATCTCAGATGGCTCCAGTGAGTCTGTAGGGTGTTCTGAAAGTGCTTACTTCATTTAGTTTTGAAGAAATGTAGGATTAGTGTTTCAAATCTGTATCTGGTCTAAGTTTGGGCCCTGACTGTTTCTCCCTTAAGAAAGCTGGCTGACAGCCTTGTGAAATGGTTTGTGGACAAGTTTCACACACAAAGGAAAAGTTAGGGAGTCTGCATCACTTCAGCCTTTAACTTTAACCCAAAAAACCTGATAATTAATGGAGCTGGACTGATTTAATTTAATTTCATTTAGATTTTATTCCCTTGCTAGTTAAAGTAAGTCTTTCTCCTCGAGTATGTTAAAAAAACCTAAAAAACCCTCTGTTATTTCATGTTTCTTCATAAATTTATGAAATTAGCCATAAGATTTCTCTATTCTCTTCATACCTTCATTGGATTCAAATAAATGATATTTTGCTTTGAAAAGTTCTCTAATATATTGTAACATAAGCAAATGAGTACTGGGGATAAAAAAAAATACATGCTACAATTACATTAGATAAAGCAGAGACAGACGACCACAATGAGAAGTGTGCACATTTACCCTCCCTCTCACCAGACAAGTGGGGTCTTGTGGAAGGACAGAGGGACAAAAGTGAGGCTGGTACAACCACAAAAATAAACATTTGGAGAAGTGAAAGAAAGTGTTTCCCACTTCTAAGAATAAACATCTTACAGGAAGGTAGAGAAGAATTACGCATTTCTAAACGCTGTAAAAGGAGCTTAGAAAGTGAAGACACAACATCAGCTGTGGCCTGGAGCTGGGAAGTCTCCCATGACCTGGGAGATTATCCTAATGGTTGCTTCACAGCAGCTGAGGTGGACCTGTGATGTCTCCTTTGCCTGAGATCAGTGGTGTGGTGGATGTTGTCACACAGAGGGGTCAGACACAGGTGGCACAGAGGATGCCACATCTGAGCCCCCCTTCCTGGCCATGACACAGCTGAGGCACACCCTGAGGTACACAGTCTCACTTCCTCCAGAAAGCATGAGCAACTGAGCACACACTGTTGAAATAGCTGTTTTCTTAATTGTGAAATCTATAGATATGAACAGAGAGGCTAAGAAAAACCAGTGTGGAATAGTAAGTGTCAGATGAGAAGGAGGAGCTGCAAATAAAAAGCGTATCTGACCCAACCAGGGACTGCAGGCAATTATGGCAGATCTTAAAGGAGGGGAGAAATTGTGGGAGTTGCTCTATTGACACCAGCTCAGAGGTCACCTGGGACCTGTGGGTCTGGGACAGCAAAGTTATCAGTGCTATAAAGCTTCTTAAATTTCACTGGTGAAAGAAAAGGCAAGGGGTGCTGGGGGAATTGAAGATGGAGCCAAGAGTCCACAGCAAGGGCTGTGAGTCACAAGGGAGTTTTGTTTGTTTTCTAGAAGAGATGAAAGCATTGTCCACTTATCTGAACACACACAACAATGCAGCAATTATTCCTGAGGAGCTCATAAAACATGTATTAATGATTCTAGAGTGAAACAATGGAATCCTAGTTCCAGCATGCATATTTTCTGATGTAAGAGCCTGCTTTTTAATGTCTGAAATCCCAACTTACAAAATAGCCTTTAAATAAAGACTGAATAATCAGTAAAGAGCTTACTGTTGGATTTTTAAGCAAAGCAATAATACATATCTAGGCCTGTGGACTTTTTCCTCCTAGACTTTAAGAAAAGTTAAAACCTCTAATAAGAGAGGTTGAAGAAAGTAAAAACTAACATCACAGAATCACAGAATGGCTGCTGTAGGAAGGTACCTCTGGGGATCACCCAGCCCAAACCCCCTGCTAAAATAGGTTCACCTGGAGCAGGTTGCATGCAATCTCATCCAGACAGCTTTTGAATATCTCCAGAAAAGGAGAGCCCACAACCTCTAGACAGTCTGTTTCAGTGCTCTGTCACGCTCAGAATAACAAAGGTTTTCCTCATACTGAGATAGAACTTCCTCTGTTTTAGTTTGGGCCTGTTGCCCCTTGCCCTGGGCACCACTGAAGAGTCTGGCCATTAATATAAATATTTGTATGCATTGATAAGATCCCCTCTCAGTCTTTTTTTCTCCAGGCTAAACAGGACCAGCTCCCTCAGCCTGTCTTCATGAGAGAGCTGTTCCAGCCCCCTGATCATCTTTGTAACTCTCTGCTGAACCTGCTCTGCTAGTTCTTTGTCTTTCCTGTACTGGGGAGCCCAGAGTTGGACACAGTACCCCAGGTGCAGCCTGAATGCCACCCCAATGTGATGGGACTTGAGCCCTCACCCTGCTCTGAGCCCTGTCCCATGTCCCAGGTCCATCTGTTTACTGCACCCCAAGGGAGTGGAAGATGTTCGTGCTGCTTTATTCAAATGGAACTGAGAGCCTTAGAGTAATTTACTTCAGATACCCCATTTTTTATTTATAAGAGGTGTTTATTGCAGTGAGTCTTCCCTACTCTACTGCCACATTTACCCTTCACATTATCTAGGAATTTAGGAAATGCTTGAAGGTCCTTCTGATGGCAGCTGGCAATGCTGGTCCCTGCTAGGGGACACACACTGGTACTTGCACCTTAGTTAAGGTATGGCATTCCCAGCCTGAAAAAACTTTAGAAATGCTGGAGAAGTTCATGCAAACCTTCCAGCAAATTGTGCCAGATTTCAGAGCATTTGTGGGATGTCTGAATATATCCAGAGGAGAACTACCACTGTGATTTTGCCCTGCGCTACACAATCCCTGACCAAGACCATTCTTACATGAAGAAGCAGCAAGCCTGTACTTCTGTCAAAGCATGAGTAGAGTGTGTGGTCCCTTGCTGCTCAAAATGCATCAAGCTGCTGTTCACTGCACTACCTCCACACTAGCACAGCGCTTGCCTGGGCTTCTATCAGCAAGATCAGGTCAGCCAGTTCAAGCAAAAGTCAGGGGGATGTGAAACACAAGCAGTGCTGCACTGGGCACCCCCAGACCTCCCACCTCCATTTGTAGGGTGCACTTAGCAACCAGCAGCCAGGAAAACCAAACAACAGGTGCTGTAGCGTGATTTATATATTCCAGGACAAAAATAACCTCCCAAAGCTGTGGTGGCCACCCTAATCAATTAGAACCTTCTAATCTGTAGAAACTGAGCTTCTGCCATTTGCCTTTCACTGATTCGGTGGCCTGCACTCTTCTTGCAATGCAACCTCAAAATGGTTATAAGAATATATATTACTGTGGTAATGTTATAAAAATAAGAAGATATTTTTCAAGATCACCTTCTATACCAGAACCAGCAAGGCAAGGTGAGGCAAGGCAGTGACTGGCAAGATGTGTAGCAGGTGCCACAAGTACTGTAACCTGTGCAGTCTTTTCCAAATTGAAGCCATATGATATTTTCTGAGAGGCTTTCAGGGTTGCAGAGCCTTCTGGATGCCCTTTCTGCAATGCCACAGCTTGCCAGCATTTGTAACACAGCTTACAGCCATGGAAGTGGAGGGATGGTGTAGCTGCCTCAAACCCACCAGTGATTCTTAATTCCCCCATTCATATTTTGCTGTTAGGCTACTAACTGCACAGAAGTGACAGACCATGGCAGAAAGTCCCACAGATCATTGCAAACAAAGTTCCATTTTAACTTCAGAGAGCTTGAAACCGGCTTCCAGAGGGGGCTCAATGTAAGCAGCAACCTGAAGATGATTCTTCAAGTATAGTCAATAAAATGGGTCCATTAAAGGAAAGCAAGTCCCAATGGAGAAGGACAGAAAACCAGAAAACACTAACCTGTTCCTCATAATTCCTAAATTAATTCAGTTGTCATTGCAGACTGAGATTTGCCTTGATTTCTTTCTCTGCTATTCTGACCCTGAACAAGGCTCCAGGTTGTCCAATTTCCCTTGTCCCATCACAGAGCAGTGGCACCCATCACAGAGCCTTGCTCTGCTCAGGGGGAGCTTCAGACAGTAATGTTCACCCACAGAAGGTTAAAGCAGGCTCCATGGAATCCAATTTACCCTTTGTGCAGGTGCAGCAGGGCTGGGCAAGCAATCAGCTGACTGTGGACTGTGCTGGTGGCTGGGCTGTCAGGCCTCTTCCCAGCCCAGCTGCATCAGCCTGCATGCTGGAGAGTCCTATCTTATAGAAACTGACCCTTAATAAATTGTCCTCTCTTTTGTAAATTTATCCTGATCACAGATTTGCCTGCTGGGGTTGTGACTTGGCCAAAAGCAAGCTGTCTGTAGCCAGATCTCTCCCCTAAACCAGTATGGTGTGGCAATCTCTGGGAGAAATTAAAACCAATTTAATTATTTCTCTGTTGCTGTGGCTGACAATCATAGCCATTTTTTATTTCCTAGCTGTGGCAGAATTTGTGTTTGCTGGTTTTTTTCCTTTTTTCCCCAATAAAAAAACTTTGGTCCCCATATATAAAGATTTCACCAAATGCAATAAAAGATCCCCTTATTATAACTTACATAAGACAATGCCACTAACCCTGGGATGCTCTTCTTCCTATCTCAGTACTAAGCAGAAATGTAAATTGGATCTCTGATAGACAAGACTAGATTAGACTCTTAGTTCCAGTGCAAAATGAAGAATTGAATCTGGGTTTTGGTTAATAAGGACACATAGATTGTACAGTTGGCTATAACAAGTGACAATTTAGCAGCGTGAAAGATGCCTCTCTGTATAGCCTGGGGAAGGTGGCATTGCTCAATTTGTACTCTCCTCCCCGAAAAAATGAGTGAAGATCCAAAGATAGGGCACAAGGCCAGCTCTCTGGAGTGCTGTCTTAAGTCTTTGCTGCTCCAGCCAATGTTTTAGCATGATTGTATCAGGGAAACCAGATAGAGAAATCGCTTTTGTTCTTTCTGCCAGCTCTCGGTTAACCTCTGAGCCCTTTGGATTAACAATATAGTGAGGATGTGTGCCTTGTACATTTTTTGCTGACCTCCAAGTTGCTCTGTAATGCTTCTTTCTGGGAAAGTGAGCAGTGAGGACTGACTTTAGGGGAATTGCAGTTTGATGGATGTGGGAGGTTTACATGTTTGGAAAGAAATGTCCTAATTTTCTTCTGATTGCTCTTTGTATACAGGCCCAAAGATGTGGCTGTGGGCCCACTTAAGCTAATGAATGAATACATTTTAGGCAGTGAGTGTTTTTAAGACAAATTTAGCCTACTCAAACACTCACTACAGTTGTAGCACCAAGAGGTTTGCTAGACACACTTTTTTAGTAAAAGCAACGTGGACGGGCTGGAGTTTTCCCTCTTCATTACCAGCTCCCAGTCCTGCCCCTGACATTCATATTAGATTCAGAGGAGAGTGTCAGCATTAGCAAACCAGCTGCCAGGAGTCATCAGTGGTTCTGCCTGGCATCCTTTCCTTCTTTCCTCCTGGGCATCTCCAGCTGCCCTCTGAGTGATACTCACTCACTGCTGGACGTCAGCCCTGCTCTCCCCCTTCCCCTGCCCTGAAGGACACTGTTCCAAGGTGTGACACCCTGCCCTCTTCTGTCTTCATCAGAGAGCCCAGGGAGCAATTAAAATGCTGTTATAAATCATAGTTATTAACCAAGTGACTCATCTTACGGCACTGAGAAAGAATCTCCAATCTCATGAGTGCTGGGTGTCTCTTACAGAGAGGGCTGGGGTGTTGATGAGCCTTTATGGTATCCTTATCTTGCATTTCCAACAGCAAAATCCAACCTGTGTTTTAGTTGTGCTGTTTATATATCTAATCAAAGTGGGTCAGGAAACGTGGAAGACAGCACCAGGGCTGCCTGAGAAACATAATATTTGTCAGAGAGCATTAACTCAGCCTCCCTCTTTCAGCGAGTGATAGATGAAGTGTGCCTGAAACTCTGTTTAGATTATGTGAAGTAATGCACTGGTGGTTACATTCATCCCAAGCAAATCATTTTCACTCACTTGAGCTGCCTTACAGAATTTTCCAATAACACTTTAGGCAGCCTTAAACAAAATGAAGTCCTCACAGGTCACTCATGTGGGAGTTCCTCCTGGAGCCCACTTGCACACAGACAGGTTCAAAGGGTTCTACATCTAAAATAGAAGTGGGTCCCAGGCTAAAGCCTGCATCAGCATCAGCAAAGTTTGAGAGGTGCCAGGGCTAGTGTCCATGTCCACTGTGCAGTGTTTAATCTGGTTCAAGCAGCAGAAAGTATGACATTAAAGACACCACAGCAGCTCTTTATGAAAGGGTAGGGTGACCTTCATGAAGGCTCTGAAAACTTTCTGAATGCCTGTGGTCACCCAGGGCAGTCACCCTCTCTCTGCTGGGAGCCATTCTTTCCTGAGTGGCAGCATCCTCAGGTAATATTCAGTGTGGGGCATTTCCTGGGCCCCTCTGTTCAGGGACCACGCCTTCATGTGCCCCTGCCAGTCCTCCAGCTCCATGAGCTCTTGGGAAAGAGGAACAAGCAATGTGGTAGCTCAGGGAGTCCATGCCAGGTCACACACCAGCAAAACTGCTTCTGGAAGGACCAGAGCCAGCCTTGAAACCCATACCTGCTTCTCCTCAAGAGTGAAATGGTTGCTCTAAAGCTCAACACATCTCTTACTGAAGCCCAGGGAATCTTACTAGAGGTAATTATGGCTTGCTCAATTTAATAATTGCACAGAGATATATATCATTTGCACTCAGTGCCAGTTCTAAGATGAAGTGAATATACTTGCTTAAATTTAATATTTTTTAGGGAGGAGTGCTATCATTTTCAGGGGACAAATGCAATTAGATGATGCCTAACAATGTTTCTTCTAGCCTGCTTATTTTTAAAGTGTTTTGCCTTCATATTTTTTTAAAAGGAGCCTTTGTCAGTATCAGCTTCTGCTTTCATATGTGCTGTGGCCCCTGCAATTAAGAGTTCTGGGGATTAACTAAAAAGTCCCATTTAAGACTTTTCAGAAACTACTTTGAACGAGAGGGGGAAAGCACTTAAGTCAGCTGCTTCTGTGCATGTCTTTTTGTGCTATGAAATATGACTTCAAAGAAAACCCTTCTGTTTCCATTTCAAGGTCTTTTTGTAAGGCAAGGAAGATAGGCAACCAGGACTGGAATGCTGCCACTGGGAGATTTATTGGAAGTCTTGAAGGGCTCAGTAGACTGGGAAGGTAATTTTTGTATCCTACTGCACTCAAGACTGATTTAATTTTGTGTCAGTTCTGGAACTGCAACCAGAATATGAGCTGTGAGTTTATAAATTGCTCCTCCGAGTGCCTGACCTTGCAGGGGAGGAGAATCTAGAAGGAGTTAGAAGATAAAGAGATCTTGCACAGCCAATCAAACACATTTCACTGGGTTACTGGACCTCTTGCTTGTGCCTCATTTCACTCTCATGCACTCTGGCTTTGACAGGATGCCAATCTCCTCCACAGCATCCATGCTGCAAGGGTTCCACTGTCCATCAGGGTACATCTGACATATGGATCAGATTTTTTTGAACAGAGAGCACTACAGCTGCAACGAACGATGCATATAACAATCATTATTAGGAGTATCTTTTTAATCTTATTATAATATGTATAAATCTTTCACTGAAGTGGAATTTCAATGAAAATATTTAAGAACATCAAATTTCATTCAAATAGGAGGAAAAAAAAGATGTTAATTGGTTGATTAGATTTGGGAATATTGTCTAAAGAAGAATGTCAAAAGTTCCACCGTATGAGTGATTTAAAAATATATTAGACAAAGATTTTGGGAATGCATTTCAAAAGCAGTGTTGTTTTTGGTCAAAATTAAAGAGAAAATTACCTAATAGCACTGTAGGATTTTTCATTGCTCAGTTCCAGCTCAAAAAAATCTATGATTCAAGTTCTGGAAAGTGTAGAATCTATGAAGTCCCATTGGAAGCTGAGTTTCATTTCCAAAGAAAATTTTATTAGAATTAATTGTGCTTTCTTGACATTAAGTCATTACTGTTCATAAGATATAAAGCACAGGGTGGCCGTCTTTGAAACTTCAATAACCTGGGATTCATATAAATTCTACGCTATAGTTGCCACAAGTTTTTATTTCTCTAAAACTGATCTCCTCTGAAACAAGCAGGGTGGGGTTGAAATGACACCACACATACCAAAATAACATTTGGTCCTATTGTAGAGGGTGTTAGCCCCATGACATGGCAGATCCTCCATGTGGTGGGTGTATGGCACAGGACAGGGACCATGAGCTAGCAGCCCCTGACCTGTGCCTGGCTGACTGGCATGCCATGGAATCCTATCATGGTTTCCATCGAATATTTTTGCCAAAAGAAAGCTGAATTATGCTACAAACATTGCCTGAGTATCAACTTACCGTGTAAGCACTCCTTGCTGCACCAGGAGTGCTGTGCAATCACTAATGGAAAGCCAAATGGTCTATAAACTATGTCGGTGAAATAGAAAAAAACAAAATCCCCCTGCTACATATCAAATCAACAAAGCCTTTCTGTATTATATACAGTTCATTTATAAATGTCACGTGTGATTAGCAGTGGTGGAGCTGTCAGGGAAATACATTTTCTGCCTTTATATATGCTGCCTTGTCCATTTCAGCGCTCACTTCGCAGTTTTATCTTTTGAAGGAGTTATCTCAAGACCAGGGTGAGAGGGAGACCTTGTATTACCTTCTGATTCCCTCATATTTTGTTCATTTACCACTATGACCCAGAGGCAAAGAACTATTGGCACAAAGTTTTCCAGGGAGAAGTGTCTCCAGCATTGAGATATGTCACTGAAATGGGAAATTCCCTAGAGAAGTGACAGAATACACACAAATGCAAGGATCTGTTGCTGTCCAGAGCACTGTGAACATTTTTCAGTGTGAGAATCCCATGTGAGATAGGCTATCTGATATCATCTTGGAATCCTTTGAATTTATTTTACTCCCACTGGCACTGAGAAGTCCTGGTCATGCAACATGCTGTAGAAAATGTCTGACACGGTGGTTGGTTGACTTCAGCAGTGGAAATATCACGTGGAGATTACACATTTTTTTGCCTCAGATGGCACTGAGGGCCATGCTTCTCACAGTCATGATGTGATCATACCCTCTGCATTTGATTGTGGTGACATTTTCTATTTCATATTCAGAAGACTGTGGAAGACAGTAGAACCTAAGAGACCATATTGATTCCCCGTTAGATTGGAAGCTGATCTTTAAAGTATTCAATAGACTAATTGAACCCCCAACTAAAAAACACACTCAAAAAAGAAAATACTGCCAACAAGAATCCATAAATAAATTTTTGTTACGTGCATGCCTGTGTTTGCTAAACATACCTATTCTAGCTAAGAACTACAGAGGCCACTGAAAATTGTAGGGAATGAGTTAAAGGAGATGACACAAAGCCTAAAGCTTTATTGTTACCATTGAGTTATTGATGCCATTTTGCTTGGCTGGAGACAAGCTCTCCTCCTGACCAAGCTAAACAGGATCAGTCACATCCCCACAGAGGACTGAGATCCAGTCCCATCTAAGATCCAGGCTTCTGTTTCCATGGCAAGTACTTAATTCCAGGTGCTGACTTTGCAGCTGTATTCTCATTTGAGAGGATTATGTGGTCATGTTATAAACTGAGAAAATGTAATTATGAAAGAAATATCAGAAGTGTGACATCACTTGATGCATGTCTAGCTTTCCTCCCGATACTCCATCCTCTTTTGCATCATCTGTAAGAGACCAAGAGATGCAAAGCAGCTCTGAAAGGTCATGTCTGTCCAGGCAGAGGTTACCTCCATTAGGACCCTTCATTAGACAGTTGTAAGTCACCTTCAGAGGACACCAAAGGGCCAGACCATAAGCACACATGGTTGTGGTGAGATGGAGCAACATCTCTAAGGCTTCAAGTGTTGATTGTCCTCCCTGAGAACACCCACCTCCCCCAGAAACCCTTCTGCCCTATTCCTTTGAGAGAAAGGTGAGGGGCAGAGAGGAAAACCAGTACTGTCAAGCTCAGTCTCTGCTTAATGTGGTTTATCAATACATGAGAAAATTGCCAACAGGATTTAAAAGCTGTTGCATTGCCACAGCTGCTTTAAGGATATTTTTGTGGATGCTCGGTGTTCCGATATTTTTTTTTTTTGTGAGATTATTAATGACATGTTCTAAATGAAAGTGCCAGGCATAAATTTAGCTTGGAAAAATGTTGTCTTTGCTAAGTGAGTAGAGCTCTGGACCATTGCAGTAAATTGCCTACAGTTGGCAGCCAAATGAAATCTCCAGGCCGTGTCTGCACTGGCCGTCTGTGCATGACAGTGATGTCTCCTTTCTGCCTGCCCATACTCAGGCTTATTCCACAAAAGTGAAATATTTTTCCACTGTCTACCTACAGCATCTGCTACTGGCACATTGTCAAAGTAGTAGCTGCTGCATACTCAGTTCTGCAAATATGTGTCTCTTTTGAAAAAGGCTGTTGCAATTGCAATATTAGCTGGACTGTCGACATGAAAACTGAATTAACACTTCCATTAATATTTAGACCTGTCATGCTCAAGAGAACATTCTGATCTAACATGTTTTTGTATGCAGCAAAATTAAAAATCATGATGTTTAAATTGAGATATAACTTAATGTTAACTAAGTGTCATCTCCCATCATGGTTTTTTGTCCCAATGGTAGCTCAGCAAGCAGAAAATCTTCATGGAAGTGGCTCTGATGGATATCATTAGACATTGGCTGGCACTGATTTCACATACCTTGCATATGTGCACTTTATTTTCAGATGTGTTTTTAGGAGAAATATTCCTCTTGGGAAACTGTGTTTATAATAGGTAGCAGCATTGACAACTCAGCAAGGCTTATGCAGAGATAAACATATTGAAATAAAGCTACTTCTGTGACCACAGATTGAAAGATCTTTTCCATTTCTGTTCTTTACTTTTCACAGTATGATTCATGTGTTATGTCTCTTTCATGAACAATTTGCAATGTGGAGTTACACATGCAAAGGAGCAGAAACCTGTCTTATAGCATTTTATGGAAGAACAAAACAACTTGCCATTTTTTTATTACAGGTCTCCCAATTCACCAGATATTTAATGTTTCTCTTTTGCCCTCCCCAATCTAATTTCTCAGGTGTAACCTAGGTTGTTTGACAAAAAGTATGTTCTGAGAAAAAAAAAAAAAAATAAACAAAACCACACAATTAAGTTCTTAAAAAATCTTTCTTTTGGCTCTGTGCTATTACTATTTCAGTTTTCACATATATATTTTTCTTCCCAAAATGGGCAAAACTGTTACATGATATTCTGCTTGGTTTTTCCTCTTGGCAGTTACAAGGAACTTTCACAAGTGGTTCTGATAAGTATAAATTATTTTTGTTTAAATGAATCACGTCAACTATCAAAAGAATGAAAAAGCAAACTTAAATAAATATTTTGGATGAAGGAGAGGAAACATTTTGAAAATCCTCCTCGTATTTTCCTGGTATCTGATCTTTTATGATTTGTCTGTGAGCAAGCTGAAAATCTTTTAGTTGTTCCTAGCAGAATCCCATTTTGCTTTACCACTCTTCCCAGCTGTTTATTCAAAACTATAAGTGATTCTTGGATATTTTGCTAAACTGAGGATGAAAAGTCTGAGGAATGCCATAGGATTATTATAACAGTATAATTAGCTGCAGACAGCTCTCTTCTCAACAGCTTTGAAAAGCTCTTCTATCCATCTCACTTACCCAAGTAATTAATTAAACACAGCTGCAGAACTAGAACAACTGTTGCAAACAAAAAAGAAGTATTTTCCCTTTGCTTTTCCTGCTCACATCTAGGCAGCAGTGGAAGAGGAAGCCATGTAGGAGCAGTTAGCACAATTAGGGACCGTCTGCTTTGCTCCATCGCCTGAAATCCTGTTACAGAAGAGAGAGGGGTAAAAGCATCTGTGGAGCACAGCTGTTGCTGTGGCCAATTCATGCCTGAAGCAGGGGAAAATCTTTTAAAATCACGTGACTATGTCCTGGAAATGACCCAAGGAGGAAAAGCCCTGAGCATCCTTGCCAAAACTCCCATGTCATGTCTTTTTTTACACAGTGTTAGAAATAAAGCACATAAGTGAGAAAAATGGAATAACTGAAGCAGTCTGAATTTGGAAGGGAATTTGCAGAAACCTGGAGCAGGTGATTTTAACACTTTCAGATGTTCCTGGAAGCCAGTGCTACTAAAAAAAAAAAAAAAAAAAAAAAAAATTAAAAAAAAAAAAAAAAAAAAAATACTGGAACGGGTGCTGTCTTCTCTGTCTTCTTGCTATAAGTGGTAAGCTTGAAAATGCAGGGGTCTTACAAAGAATGCTTTTGGGATAACTAAGGTAACCCATGGAAGAAAGTGACTTTGGAATGGTGTATTTTCTGTCTATGTAGTGATCTATCAGGCCAAATGACTGAACATTGTATGTCAGAATTATAAAATAAAGGTATCATGAAATGTGAACAGCAAAGCTGAGCTAACAGGCAAGCTGAGCAAGACTGTGCAGCCCTTTTATTCTTTCCTTTTAATGGCATCTACCTGCCAAACACAGCAAAGACCACAGAGAGAACTTAACTGTATCACCAAGAGCAGCCTGTGTTACCTGGTTCCTGGAACAAGAAGAAACTATGGAAGTAAAGACTTGAAGAGTGAATGTGGTTTTTTCATGGATTAGGTGCTTTCCTAACAGAAAATTTAGAGAAGCACAAGAAGCAAGGGCTGGTTTTTCCAGTGGCTTCTGGGGATGCCCATGTGGTGACACAGCCTTCACTGTTTCACAATTACAAACGGCCCACTACAGCACCAAGTATTTTATGACCTGTTTGATTGCTTTTCCACAAAATGCCAACACTCTCAAGGACTAAGGAAGTCCTATATCCAGAGTTTAGCTTTTTATTTTTATTTGCAATGTATTCAATGGCAGTGATTCCAGTTTAAAATGAAAAAGGGATTTGTCCTGGAAGAGGAAACCATTTATCCTGACAAGGCATAGGTTTGCAATGTGTGGAATTTCATCATCCATGTACCATCCAGCTTTCATCACACTCTGCATGATGGTGGAAGTCCTGCCTGCTTGCCCTGAATGAGCCAGGGACTATAATGAGATTTCCAGAGGCATAGCTAGAGCCTACAGCTCCTTCCAGACACTTCTGAAGATATTTTAAGGGCATTCTAGACACAAATATACTTGTCATGAGTTCCTGTGCAGACATGAGGATGAGAGATGCAATTTAAAACATTGGTATTTGAAAGCAGATGTGTACACTCTAAATAAGTACTTGAGAGGCTTTTGCAATTTTTTATTTGAGAATCATAGAATGGGTTGGGTTGGAGGGGACCTTGATGATCATCAGTTCCAACCTTCCTGCCATGGGCATGGGCACATTTTATTAAACCAGGTTGCTCAAGTCCCATACAGCCTGGCCTTGGCCACTTCCAGGAGTGGAAGACCACAACTTCTCTGTTTCCTCTGTGAGTGGTATGAAAAGACTTGCCTCTTCTCTCCTTTGAGAAACCACAGTGTTTTTCACTGGTAAACTAAAGATACTGTAAATTAGATATTTGAGAGGTAATGCTGGAAACAAAATGTAGTATTGGCTGCTCATGTATTGCATATTACTAGTGGTACTGAGTAGCATTGTCTTACAGAAGAGGCTTAGAAAACCCAAAATTAATTTATATAGAGGTTTAAAAGCAAAAGCAGGCCAAAACCCAAGTGACAGCCCATAGCATGCTTCTTCAGGGGAGGAGAATTCTTCAAATAATGTGTTATTTATAGTTAGCTGGTATTCAAATTACACAGTTCTGGATTTCACACAGGCAGCAAGAGGGAAGAATGCCCACTGCAGGAAACCATCACCCTTCCCAAGGTCCTGCAGTGGTGGAGCCAGCAGGACCCCAAAGCTCTGCTCTTTCCAGCCCTTGAGCTCTGACAGAAATGGGGGTAGAATAGTTTCTGTGCTCCTCAGAGCACACATCCTTTTTCCCAGACCCTTCTTTTGTCAATGTCAATGGTTTATTCTATTCCTCCTTGCTCTAAGTTAAAAAGCAGACTATATCTGATCTTCAGTGATTTCCACTGTTACAATGTCATTTATGGGCTCTCTATACATTTAATGTGCACAGTGACTTCCTTACAGGATGTGGTAATAGACACTGAGCTATCTTCTTACAGTGTTTCTCTTTGGGCTAGTTTATAAAGTCACGCCCTGGAGGCTTAGGATAGGAACTCCACTTCTCTTTGTCCAGCATCCCTCATGTTCCTCCTTCACAGGTATTTAACTGCTCCATGTTTTAAATGAAGAGCCCTATTCCATTTCTTTCTTCAAAGTCTGTACATTTGATTAGCAGACAGTATTTGTGTTCCAGTGTCCCACAGATGCTGCTTGGTTGGCAGTGCCTCTGACGGGGACTCTCTCTGCACCTTTGCAATGCACCAGCAGGTTGCTGATGGCATCCCTCATTGTGATTCTCTCCATGTGGCAGGGAAAATTTCATTCCCACTGCAAGCTGGGCTACCTTGGTCTCCTGCCCCCATGTTTTGCCCTGGATCAGGCTGAGCACAATGACAGGCAATTGTCAGTAGTCACAATGCACAGCCATGGCACAACTCCTCAGGAAAGCTGATCTGTCATCTCTTCCTGCTTCAGTCTCTGCTGCCAGGCAGAGAGCAAATGGAAGGTAAATAATCTGTGTGTCACACATTTACAGGTGAAGTGGTGATAAATGTGTCACTGCCAGTGCTTTCCCACTTCCTTCCATAGAAATCAGGTAATCTGATCTGAAACTCTATAAAGAGAGGAACCCCAAGGACTGAAATCCAAGTATTTACTTGGCAAATGGATATGCCAGCATCAGTGCAAGTTCCTGTTGGTGCTGATGTTACTCTGCTTTCCTGAGTAGACCTTTGGAGATCTCTGATTCTGCAACAGTGACAGGGGCATGTGCTGGCCTTGACCGTCCTGCTGAGGCTGGCAGATAGAACAGAGGTTACAGCAGGTTTTCTAAGCTCAAGGGTGTCTCAGGTTCATCCACCTTGCCCAACAGGCTGTAAAATGTGAGCTGCAAACAGCTCTCAATATAGCTTGATCCTAAAGTCAGAGAAAGGAAAGGGCTTAAACCTGGAATCAACACTGCATGATGACTGCTTTCATTATAAACACATCCAGAAAACATTCAAAATTTAGTGAATTTAGAAAACACTATCCATTAATCAGCTGCAGGAGATTCAGCTCAAATATGCCTGTAAACAACTTTATCTGGCTTAATTAAAATATCTTGAAAATATAAATAAAACAAATTAGAAATCTCAATTTTTAAGTAGTATCTCAGTTTCTAGCTCCACACTTACTCTTTGTGCCAGTTTTTATTTGCAACGAAGAAGAAGAGATAAAATCTTGGGGTGGATCCTCACTACCTTAGTCACCACATTCTGGATGAATCTATTTTCTACTATAAACCTGCTTAGCTGCAAGTATTTCTTAGATTTTGGCCTTTGCTCTCTACCAGACTATGGAAAGGCATATTAAAAATAGGGAGCACATGCTGTTTTTAGAAAGTTTTGATACAAATTTTTCAGTCTGTGTTGCATTCTTTTAAACATTCCCTCTAACAAGTTGTTATTGTATTAATGTGCTTAAGATTTTATTTCCCCTTCAAGAGCATCTTGAGATCTCAAGAGTTTGCATTAACTATGACACAAATGTCATTTGGCAGACTGAATATGGCATGCATTTTTAACAAGATAGAAAAAGGATAGGTAAGAAATGAAGAAAGATGTACTATCCCAGAATTTTAAAATGTGGAACAGAAACACAGGGAAGTCAGGCACCTGTTCAAAACCACCCAGAAAGTGTGGCAGAATCAGAAATTAAATGCAGGTCTTCCTCATTCAGATCCAGAAACATGTGAGCGGGCTGGCTACCATAGCGTGTACCCATAGAATATAAGATTTTATTCAGGACAATCTGCCAATGCTGAACACTGCACATGGCCCAGCTGACACTTTCTGGGAGGTGTGCTCATATTTAAGTGAATTTTGCATCCTTTCTCCACATTTTCTAAATTAATTAATTAAGCAGGCTGTATGTCAAGTGTGAACTTGCTGCTGTTCACAAAACAGCTTAGGCTGTCCTCTCATAGTTCATGATGTCAACAGGCCCCTTGTTTGAAATACAGCCTTGAAATCCACCTCTTTCTTTCAGACTCCAGTATATATTATTCTTGTAGTTTTTAAAGACAGCTGTGTGAATTAATGAACTGATCTGAGAATCGAGGTTGGCCAAGAGCACCATTTAAAAGTCATGTAGATGACCTCATAAAAACTGCAAAGAATGCTTACAGCTTGCTTGTAAAACAAATCTATTCCTTAATAACTCAGAATGCCCACATAATTCAGTACACATTTTGACCCGAGTGAGTGCTTCATAAGAGGAGATGAAAATTTCCCATGAAAAAGACATTTAACCGGTACAGGCAACTATAAACTTTAATTGATATTTCACAGTATGTACAAGTTTGCTCTCCAGGGAGTGTAGAATATCATTTTTGCACCTGCACTCTAACTGCAGTCTTATAGTATTTCAGCCATTAAGCATTTTTCATTAAAGCACTTCATATAGAATTAGTATAATCTGATTTTAACAAAAGCATTCTATATATAGGTTTTTCACACCATATTAATGCATAACTGTTAGAACTGGAGAAGCAGTATTGTGTAGGCAAACCCCAGGTTTATATACATGGTCATTAGTTAGGGTGGTCTCTGTACTTGGAACACTATTTGTAAAACATATTTATGATAATGTATTTGACTCTGAGAAGAAAGGGATTTCTAATAAATTAAGGGGGGTTTCCACGATTTTTTTTTCTTGGTGCTAGATTTCCCCAAAGAAATTACAGAATCTAGTGAAATAGCAATTTATAGTATAGCACAATGGTATCACATTCTTTACAACTTCCATCCTTGGCAGTCATAAAATCTAACAGTAGAAAGGGTGTTTGCATATTGGGCAGCAGAGGGAATATTTTTGGATGGCTATAACCTAGCAAATCTGCAGAAATATTTGTCTTATGGCTTGCATTTTATAGCTGTTATCTAGCTGGCAATAAGAAGTGAACAGCTGTGCAGTTTTAAGATGTATGATTTTAAAACAATGAACTGGAGGCCTTGCTAAATGGTTCAAATTAGATGTGGGTAGTAGCAAACATCACAGGACTTTTCACCTTGTGCTGGAGACAGAGACTGAAGCTGAAAGTGCTCTACAAACTCAGTGAAAGCAGCACCTCCTTAGTCATTTTTAAGAGACTCTGGAGAATATCTGCAAGTTTGCATGAAAATACTTTCTGGGATTTTGTGAATCTTTTATGTGTTGTTTCCTTCAGGTAGTTCTTACCCCAAAAATGCTTCCCCCTGCAGAAGACATGAACTTCATAGGCATTACTCACCATACTATTGACAACAATTTTAATGTTTGAGCAAACAATTGAAAAACTGAGAAGGTAAGGCACAGGGATATATATCTTGGTTTCACAGGTGCCAGTAAATTACAGAGTTTCCATCACGCACCATGTATGATTTGCACAGGGCTGCAGGGAATCGTGGTTTGCCTATGCCTGTGATGAAAATATGAGACATGGTTTGTGTTTAATCGAAGTACAGGGAAATACAGTTGTTTTGTATAAAAATAACTCCCTCCATACCCCAGAGACTTACAGAGGAGGTGGATGAAAGTGTGACTGATTGACTTGTGATAACCAGCTTCAGACCACACGCAGGAATTGCTTTAGTCAAGGCTTTTTTTTCCTGTTAGACAAACATAAAATACGGTTTAGGATTCACAACAGTCCAGCAAACAGTAGGCAAACACTGCAACAAAAACTGTGGGAGGATGGTGTAGTACAATTTCCCATATTAACATTTCTGCCATCGCTTTCTTCAAAGAAAATCACCTTGCTTGTGGTGGGGAACTGGTCAGATCTATGCTTACAGAACTAGTTATACGCAATATTCTTCCTTCCATTGTCTTGAAGAAGAAGGTTTTAACTTTCACAACCACAAACACAATGAGCCAGATCAACTTTTAGTCTGGATTTAGTATCAGATAAACTGCTTGAAATTTACCACTTTCAGGGGATCTCCCAAAACGCTTTGAGACAAATCCTGTACCACACATGAGAAAGTACAGAAACAGCCCATGGGGTTACACAACTGAGCTTTAGCTGTGATCTTGTCAATTTTTTTTGTCCCTGGCCTTGTCCTATGAGTGTGAATACTGAGCAGCCTCCTCCTTCCTTTGAGTCTCCTCCTTGTGAATGAGCCAAGGTTTTATGGCATTTATACTTACTAGATATTTATCCTTCAGGAACATTTATACTGGGTGACTTCTCACATTAAATTTTTAATAATGACTGTCTTTCTTTTAGCTGAGTTTTCTACCAATATGTAAAAACCATGATCTTGCTAGGAACATTAAAGATCTCTTCAACGTGAGAGACAGGTAGAGCTTAGGAGGCTACTTCATATTAGCAAGGCTATCTTCAAAGCAATCCCAGTACTGTGCACCACCAGTACATATCCACACTGGTCACTTCCCTGCCCAGGACTTGCTGGGTTTCTCTCCTTGTGTCGGGCAGACTAACAGAAATGTATCATACTTATGAGATTTTTTTCCTCTTATCTCAGATGATTATTTCCCTCTGCAGGACAAGGTGAGGTTACATACCCAAAACTTTTCTGAGGCTCACCCAAACAAGATCTCTGGCTCTGAAAGGTGATGCACATGCCGCTAATGGCTGGTGGGAGAACACAATCTTGGGCAAACATGATTTTGTGGAGCCTGCTGAGGGCTCAGTGCAGCTCATGGGCTGCAGCCAGAACAAGGAGTGAGGGCAGCAGCTCACCTCCCTGAGACCCACTCCTCAGTCTGAGCTGGAATGGTGACATGATTGATTGCAGCTCAGAAGAGGGGATTGCTGAGTGCCTAAGACTGCTTGTTGAGTGACACTTATCCCATAATATATTTGAAGATAACATACCTCCCAGAGCAAGGTGGGGGGAAAAGACAGTACCAGGACCAAGCTGGGGCAAAAAGCACTTCTGACAATGGTTCAGTGAAAGTGGTTTTTTTTTTTTTTGTTTGTTTGTTTTAATGCAATAAATCTTACACGAAGCAGCAGTTATTTTTTTTCTGTTTGAGAATCTGATGCAGTGATTAAAGAGGCTGGATGGAACTTGGAAAGCAGCATAACCAGAGTCCCCCACTGCTCTCCTCCATTTGGTGGCAAAACTTCCAGCCTTTAGATGTGTGATCAGACCTACTCACTCTGGAGTTTGTGGGTGGGGGTTTAAGAGGGTTCTGGTACCTGGGAGCCCAGGCAAACAGTCCTCTTATAAATATCACTTGTAAGGAGAGGAAATTACTTTCACTGCTCATAGAATTTTCAAACAAGAAAAAATGCAAATGTTGTCTAGCAGACAAACTGAGTGATGTGAATTCAACTAACAGTACAGCCTGTGGGAGCCTTTGGGAGATACTAAATTTGGGGAAGTTTGTTCTGTTTTGTCTTCTCTTTCAACCCAACAACTTTCAACCCAGATAAAACTAGTTGCCTAGAACATCCCACAGAAAATAAAATGTACAAGAAAAATTCTGAAGCTTATTAGCTCTACTTCTGGGAATTGCTTGAAGAGTATGTTTTCTGGACAAACTCAAATCTCAAATATGGGACAAAACAGCACAATAGGCATGGCAGCAAAAAAGATTAGAGGGTATTTGGCTCTTGTATCACTTGCTTCAGCAAATCCCTCTGCTGCCTCTGTTACTACAATGACTTCAGTCTTCTTTGCCCAGGCAGATGACAATAGATGGAAATTATGGATTTCCAAGGCTGGATGGTCTCTCATAGCAGGTAAAGCACAGAGAGGTTCTGACTTCTGCAGGCATATCTCAGAACCACTACCATGTAAATGCTCATCTATGTCAGTAAAAGTTTATAGAGGGGCTGCTGTAGAAAGTCTTAAGTCACAGAATTTGAAGACCTAAACATCCTTGACTTCAATGGAGTCAGGGTTTTAAATTTAAAATCTAATTCTTGATTGGGTAAAATATTTTAAAAGAAACTGACTTTGTTTCTAATGTGGTTTAAATCTTAAATTGTGCTCCAAAACAGATATATAGTGTATGCACGTCTGACCATCTCTTGTTGCTGGCATTTAGGTCACAAACCACTTTATTATGCTTTTCATGCTTTTGTGAAGACAGAGACTAGCACAGTATTCTCCTACTGTGTTCACAGCCTGTCTTGAACTTCAATTGCTGAAATTCTTTGGAGCAGCAATAGTATATGGCTAATGTAAGGTGATCTGTTAATAGTTGAGGAAAACAAAAAATTAAGGAGAAAATAAAAAGTTCATAACAAACTTCTTCTTTTTACTTGGGGCATCTTTTTAAATTGCACTTCTCATGCATCTGAACAACTTTATTATTATGCTGGAAACTGAATTGATTATGTACTTATTCCCATATTTCAAATGTTAATTTTTCTTAATTATGTGTGAAATGAGTTTATCTATGGAATAATCAATCAGTTCTGTCCGTTTGTACAGTTCACATCTGTGATGGTAGCCACTTTTATAAATAAGACACAGTAAATTCCATAATCTGTGAAATAATTTTAGCCCAAATGAGCATTTTGTGCCCTTCTTTCATGGAGATTGTTTAAAACAAGGCACACATGTTTCAATAGTAACTGTACCCTTACTGAGAGAGATAAGTTTTGCATACCCTCTTAAATCAATCATTCCTGCATATTTGAATAGGGCTGGGTACAGCAAGCTGAGCAGCTAATTTAAGTCTATTTCTTTCTTTTCTCAGGATCAGGAACTTACATTTCCCCTCTACCTGACTGCCTTTTAAATTTTTTAAAATTCTTTTTTAGCTTTAGCCACAAGTTCCTGTAGCATTCCTTACAGAAACACAGCTGCTATCTATTGAAATATAAGTCATTGTTCATGGATTGCATTTATAATCCACCCTACTGGTGAGATACATAATTGTATTTGCCATATGTGAAAACAATTACAATACTTTTTATAGGAGAAATGCCTCCAAGTGTCTGCTTGGCTAACTAAGTCTAGTCTGAGTTGTGTATTTGGGAGCAAAACTATATTTTCTTCGAAGTAGCTGTTGACTCCTACTAATGGGCTAATATTGAGAATTTTAGGTATGCATACAAACAAATAAACAAGCCATGCTGGTTTTCTTGCTACATCCATTTTTTTTCCACACAAAGTTTTTGGCTTTCAGCTGACATAGTTCTACTGATTCCAGGAAAGATATATCAGTCTATTTCAGCTACATATCTGGATACTCTAATGCTCAGATTATATTTTCCCTTTAAAAAATTAAATTTTGTTTTTTCTATTCTTCACTCAAGTCTTCTTTCATTCTAAAAAGATGAGCTTCCTATTGATACGTTTCCAATAAAAGCTGCTTGTCAAGCTCTGATCTCATTTTCTCATGGCATTTCTTGGCCTGAAGATTTATTTATAGGCTTTTCTATAAGTAGCTACACAATTTTTAAATGTCAGGAGAAAACCTCCAAGAAGGTATCTTCCTCTATTAACTGAAATTCTTTGCTCAAGTCCTGTCTCAAATTGACAGGAATTGCACTTGTGATATTTAGTGTAAGTAAGGCCCTCTACTCTTCCCTGCTTTTTTGGCAACAAATATTCCATAATAACACTTCTAGGGATCTTTTGCTCAATGCTGTGTAAATCACCTCAATCTTTTTAATAGGATTTTGATCACATAACTTAATACCAGAGGACAGCTCTCTTATGCTAAATATGAGTAGGTTAAGGCTTTACATTTTTATGCATCCTTTATGCTTATTCTGCTCTTCTGCTGTAATGATTCAGGGCATTAATATATCATGTTGCCAGCTAACCAAGAATACAAGAACAGCTTTGTGGGGTTGATGTTTTGTATTATTCCATGAATCAACTTAAAAGAGGTTGCCACAGCATCTGCCAATCTCCCTTAGGGCCACTTGGAGTTAGATTCTCCTGGGCTTTAACCTGCAGAGCGTTGAGGAGCTTAAACATTTAATGGGAACCCAGTGTCTGCCAGAAATTAGCAAAATGAGGCTTTTAGTTTATTCCTGTTGCAGAGAAGCACATTGGATGTAGTCCTGAAGGGATTCAGGTTTCTGTCTAGTATCTCTGCAGTTTTATATTCAGATACAACAGTAATGATGTGATCTCCTTCCCTACTGCCTACAAACTCTTGCAAGAAGGAAATATTACTTACAATATTAAGTTCTAATGCACATATTATTACTCTTGCATGTCAAAAAGGATTAAAGGTGTATCAGAAATTTATTGAGTGTATTTTTATGATCTACCCCTAATAAAACAAGGCATTTACTAGCAATCTTTAAAACAAGCATACAGTTCTGTAGAGAAGCTTTGTGTCAGCAGACTTATGTCCTACTCCTACCTAAAGAAATCTGCATTTTTTGAGAGGCAAGAAATTCTCTGTTGTTCTTTTCAAAAACCTGTATTTTTTAAAGCAAGGGAATTTCATACCCCTAGATGTGCCCTACAAGGTTACTTAAGGAGGATGAGAATGAGGAGAATGAAAGAGAGAGGAGGTCATCTAATCCAACACCCCTGCTCAAGCAGCGTTCCCTAGAGCAGGTTACTCAAAATTGTGTCCAGACAGATTTTGAATGTCTTCAGAGAAGGATGCTCCCCAACCACTCTGGGCTACCCCTTCCAGTCACCCTTACAGTAAATTTCTTCTTTGTGTTCAGGTGAAACTTCCTGTGTTTCAGAAGATGAGTTTTCCATATTATAAAAGATATTTTAACTAAAATAACATTGAATCATCATTTCATCAGAAACCTTCTTGTCTTTGTATATTTTTTGTGACAAACTATTAGATGTGCACCTACAACGGCAGGCACTTTTCAATACTGTCTTCCCAAGTTAGTGATGCAGCTTTCCATTATTTTAGCAAAGACTAGTGTGTGTCAGAGATCTCCAAGGCATCAGTGTGCTACAGATCTCACTGTTCTGAGGCACAGCACTTAATTTCCCTTTGGATAAACAAAGCAAATAATGGATAAATACTGTAGGATCAAATGCCTTCAAGCTATCAGAGTTGTCCCTGTAGGCTTTAATCCACATCAGAAATGGAAAAGAGAGCTAAAAATTGCTGCAAGAGATTAATGCCACTGACAGTATAGCATTTTAGAAGAGCTTTATGAGAAGAAACACTGCCACTGAAGAGCTTGGTTTAAAACACTCAGAGGTATTCTAATAAATTATTTAATGAGTGTTTGTGTCACAACTAAATTAGAAGTATTTTTTACCTATATTTTCACAGTGAACATAGTACTGCCTTACCCTGAGTATAACAATACACTGGGCTATTGCTGGACAACAGCTTGCTGCTGTGTTGCAGTTCCAGACAAAGTCTGGCATGAAAATGAACTTGTGACACTGCTGCCATTTTAGTGCACAGAACAGATTCCTCAGGGAAACAAACAGCCTCATTTTATCCTTAAATTTAGGGTCCTGGATTCTTTGGGGATAAATATTCCAAATTAAGCCTGAGGAAGCCACATGACTGTTTGCATAACAGTAAATAATTTTTAAGCAGGCAGCGCTTTCAAGGCTAGTCAGCCAATTACTGTATAAAAAGGAGGCTTAAAAAAAAGCAAACATGATGTTCAAAAATCTATTCTTCTCATCCATTATAGTCTGGTTTAATGTTTTTAGATGTTCATACAGTGAGAGTAGAAAAAATATGAGGGGCATGGACCTACAGAGCAGTTTATTCAATATATCTGGAGTCTCTAGCAACTGCTTTCAAAAAGACAGAGAAATAAAAAAAAAAACTAGGCAAATTATATATTTATTGTATATTTGGAAAATGCAACTTTTCTGAAGTTTTAAAGGAAGTAGCTCATACTTTTCCATAAGAAAAAAAAATGTTACTTTACACTGAATGCCTTTCTTCATAGATTGTTTTTGTACTGGAATGACTTGAAGTGGTTTGAAAATTAAAAGCCCAGTCTTGGCTATAGGTAGTTCTGAGTAAGGAATGAGTGTGCTGTCTCCTTAAGAAAAGACTGGCAGAAAATTGAAAGGTTATAGACAGTCTCATAATAAAAGTTACCCTGGGTGTGTGAAACCTGGGCCAGGCAGAGAGAGTTTCTATCCTGATCTTGCCCATTTTTGCACAGGTAGGCAGTGTCTGGTCTGAGAGGGAATGGTGATTCTTGCCAACTCTAGCCTGGCTGGGGTACCCTCACTCTGCTCTTTAGGCAGGGAGGACCTCTGCAGTACTGTCATTTGTAGACTCCCATCCTCACAGGCTGAGCAAAACCTGCTCTGGTAGAGCTTCTGTTTTCAGAAATAAAACAAAACTTTGCCACTAACTTCAGTGAGAGCCTGAACACTATTTAAAACATTCTTTTTTTGCAGACTCATTTGCTCCACCTAAAACTGTAAAAGAGCTCAGCTGTATGGAGTTCTTTGCACTAAGCAGTTTTTCCCTCCATGGCTATTACAAGAATAAAGATGTTTTCTTTGGCCAAGAAATTCTTGTTTTTACTTGTGTGCTTTCATATACTTTCAAGGTCAGTTGGGGCTGGCTTGTCTGAGCTCCCAAGAAGTTTTTGATTAATTAGTAGAATTCCATTTAAAGATGTTGCTAATAATTGGTAAGGACGAATTAAGTCCTTTTAAAGGAAAAATCACTGCTCAGCTAAAAACAGAGAAACATTTACCTTACTTCACTGAAAGACAAACTATATGCTTTAAAAAACCAAAGGGAAGAGCAGTGCTTATTTATATTAACTTACAAATCTAAAAGATCAAAGAATTTACAAATAACTTAAAAAAATCTCTTGGACAATTTGCTTTTATCTAATATTTCTATTATTTTAGTGGTTTAGGCTCTGTAAATATTACAATAACCATAATTATAGTGAAAATTAAATTTTGAACTGATTCTGATAAAAAGCAGGTAAACTCCTAAATTTCCTGTATCATGGAGGAATTTTGGTTTGATTTTCCGGGTCTATTGATTTCCCACACCAGTGTAAATCCTTAAACTGATGCAGCTATAACTTGTCAAGATCAATTTATTTTGCTTAGTCAAATTTAAACAGATCTTAACATCTGTTTGTGAATGTTGAATATTTAAACCATTCAGAAGGAAAAAAAAACATAGAAATTAACTGAGCTAAGACCTTTGGTCCTGGCTTTCTTCAGATCCTTAAAAATACTGTATTTTTTAGAGATTTATATTCTGAGACTCTATAAAACACAACAGCAGTTTTGTAAACTTGATGGATTTGGTATGTAAAGACAAATAAAGATTGCATTGAAAATGTTGACTTTTACCATCTTAGGGAAGTCTGCCTCCCCATTTCTTCCTCTGCCTAATATATCAATAGCAGGAACTCTGTGTTAAATATGAATATACATGATTATTGATATAGATAAATTGGAATTTATACAAAATCCAGCAGCAAAGTCTGCTTCTCAGCATTGCAGTGTGGAGGCAGCTTGAAAACAAAGTATCTGTGTATCGCTGGCTCTAATGAGATAGTGTAGTAACAGCATTCCTAGATATATTGCCATCCAGTCAGGATGCTTCTGGCACTCCCATGCCAGCCAGGGAGATGATGATTGGAAGGAATAAGTCCCCAGAAGCATCTGCCCTTGCAGCAGTAGGAATCTGATCTTGTGGGATCCTACCTGACAGCTACAGCAACCCTGTGAGTCTCAGACTCTCACCTCCTGCCCCTTGGAGAGGGTGAGCAATCTTCCCAACCTTACTTTTGGCCACAATTACCATGGTCTTACTGGCCCAAACCCAACTGGGCCAACTTACCCATGCTGAGCAGGAATTTACTTCAAGTGGGGTCCTATTTACCCTCTATGAACAATGGTTTTAGGAACCTTGTATACATCCTTTAAAAATTATGACCTTATAGCACCAGCCAACCAACACTCCCCAACAATATAGCTTATTTCTAGACTTCCTTTTGAGAATCAGGAGGAAAACAGAGATGTCCAATCCTCTGTTTTTATGAGAAAACAGCAATTTTATCATCATCTCAAAATATTCTTTACATGTGGATAGACTCAATGATCTAGAGGTATTTTCCAATATAAGTGATTCTACAATTCTGTAAATGCAAATAAGATTTCTGAAAGCCAGTTTAGTCTACCCACACAAAGCTTACATCCAATATTTCATTTAAATCGAATTTTACCTTCTTGCACATGTGCTTTTAAGGACAGAAATCTTCATTATCCTAAAGTCTTTGCCCCCCTTCCAAGAAATTGCTGCAGAAATTTACTCCAGAAGAAAGCCATTCCTCCACCCTGCTGCTTTAGTGCCTTACAGGGTTTCATTCAGTTTATAGTGACATGATGAGCTTAGCCTAGAAGAGCAGAATTAATTATCCATCAATTCATATGCTCTAGCACATATTTTTTGGTTGTATCTATAGCATGTGAGGCATTTCTCTTATATAAAGTCCCAATAGCACTCTTAAAGTGGACTGCCCCCAGTTTCTACTGTCAAAGATCAGAGAGAATACACAACTTATTGGGAGCACTAAGGAGGTGAGATTATTGCTCTTCTACTGTTTTTCATATTATTTGTTCCCTCCTTTGGGTGCCATGATTTCCTGGACAAATACTCTGAAAGTCTTCTTCCCCAAAGCACCTTATTAATCTTGCCAGAGCTGCACTTCCCTCGCACCTGCCAAGCCCAGCTTAATTTCTGGTTAGTATTCCCTTTCTTACAGCATTCTTTCACTGCTCCAAGCCAGGCCTGTGTGGAGAGTGAATAAAACCAGTACAGGCTTTGCACAGCTTCCCCAGAACTGCTGGCAAGAACACAGCAGCACAGTTTCCTCTGCCCTGGGTTATGTTTTATGATAGCTGTGAGCTATTGCTTCAGTAACTGTGGTGTAAGCAGGGGCTGCTTGAATCATTTCAGGATTACTTCACTTTTCACATTATCTTCTGTTATCTTGGGACAGCTTTGTCTTTCACTTGGCCTGCTGTAAATTGAGAGTTATTTCTATTTTCTAGCAGTATAACTGAGTAGAGATTGACGTTTCTCATGCCTGGCTTGACTAATTCACCATCCTAATTTAGTTTTGCACCTTCTGATGTTGAGGAATCTTTGGGCCCAGGTTGGGTCATCCACAGCCATCACTGTGGGTTGCATGAGTATGCTTGTAACTGGCTACCACTGCAAATCTTATCTGTCTGTCCACTGGGCCTTTGCATGAGGGATGGCAGACTCATTCCTCTGCTTGATGCTGTCCTCACCATGCAGAGCAAGAACAGCTGGGATGGTCTCCAAGTTGGGCAGACTCAAGGGATCCAGCCCAGCCTCCTGCTCCTGTGCAGCACTGAATACAAAGGGGCCTTTCCACTTATATTCCCCACTTATACCCCTTATTCAGGACCAGTTACACCCAGTTTCAGCAGTACTTTCAGTGGAGAGCTCTTGTGTGCTGACATTCCATATCAAGAGACAATCAAGTTCAATGCTTTGTATTGTTCTGAACTTCTCTGTAAAGATCTCAGGATTACACAGAATCACAGAATATCCTAGGCTGGATGGGATCCACTGAGTCACCACCCTCCTGAGTGAATGTCCTGAACAGGGACCAGTGACTGTGTCCTTAGCACCACGCTCTGACCAGCTGCAAAGAGGAACAGCTACTCAGCCTCTTTCACAGGTTCCAGGGGCCTCTCATCTCCCTGTGTTTGACTTTTTGTTGTCTGCAGGTACCAGATCCATCTTGGGGATCACTTTACTCCATGCATTAGTCCCACTGATTGAAAGTGACTCGTGCTAGCTCTGCTCACCACAGAATTAAGTCTCTGGCCATGCACAGCCATGTAATTCAAGTCCTTCTCAGTACTTTCCTTACATATTAAACTTTGATAACTTTGCTGTGGAAGGAGTTCAAATCAGCTAGCTTTTAGAATTTTTCTGAATCTCAATGTCAATTTTCAGACCTGCTGCACAGGAAAATGTCTGGTGAAAAATGCTAATGATTTGCAGTTGTAATTTCTAATGCACAAAACACCATCAGCTTTTCTTGGCAGCTTTTCAGTTTGCTCACTCATCCACGTTTCAATAAGAAAATCTTCAAAATAAATTTCCTTGTGTTTTTTATGACAGTCACCTGAGATGAAATTTTGAAAATTTACAAACATTAGTTCTAAAGTGTACCCGGGGGTCTCATTTGCCTGCATATGAATGCTACAAATACTTTGTAAAAGCACAGAAATGTTTAGAGTTGCACATGTGTCATTTATTGTGAGGCAGCAAGTAGGCAATTTAACAGAGAGTCACACACAGGCATGGAATCTGTCCCTGCTGTGATTTTGCCCCTAAATAAAACACATGCTGAGTTCCATAAATCACTTGCAGGATCTTTGCATAACAAGTGGTGGATGTTATGACTGAAGCCTGATAGGCAACATGAAGACAAATTGAGCAACACCACGATGAAATTAACAATTAATTCTAGAGCAATCCTTTTAGAAGTGTTTCTCGTGCACTTAGTCCTAGTCAGATTAGCAGGTAAAGAAACCCATTAAATATGTTTGCTTTTGTGAAAGAACAGGAAGCATGTGATTCAGCTGAAATCCACAAAAGCTAAGGAAAACAAAACTGAAGTCAAAGGGAGGAGCTCTGTCCATAAAGTTGGAATCCAGATCTAAATTTGCCCTAAACTGAAAGGATTTTGGTGCTCAGGTGATTTTGATTTGATACTTATCCTGAAGGGAGATTTTCTGCTCAATTTACATACACAGCTGGAGATTTAAATCTACACTCAGACGTGCAACTCATGCCCATTTTTACCATTAAACCTAATACTCTGATCACTTTTCATTTATAGATTACTGGCAGTATCTCTTAAGTTGCTTCTACCAGATTCTGTGCTGGGATTGGATCACAGCAATGCATCTGCATACATTATTTATACATTCTTATACAGGCACCCAAAATCCAACATAAAATTAGAGATACCTTAAGCATTCTTTCTTTGCTTCTTAGGGATCCATGATAATACTTTGGATTTCATATTTCAACAGTTATGATAACTTGTGTATCCCTGCAATATCTCTTATCAGGTAGATCGAACACAGAAGGCATGGCTGCCAAGCATGGTTACCAAAAATCTGCACTTTCTACTGAAAATAGTAGATCTAAGTTTGACAACTGTCTAGGATGATGAAAGTGTGTCTCTTTCTAAAAACTGGTTGATGATCTCAAATTAAACATGATTTTATGTTCTTCTAGGTAAAAATTTAACACTTGTTTAATAAAATATTTCATCAGGGGTCACTGGACTTTTATTTGATGTATTTAGAAATAATATTAGAGAAAAAAAAGACAACAGTGAAACAATGCTAGCTTATATAATGGATTGCAAACTGAAAGATGACTGTATTTAGACCATGATCCTGATTCTTAATTGCTAAATAAGGAAGCTCTGTTTTGAATTTTTTCATACAATCCTCAATGACTGCAACAATATAGATGTAAATTATTGCCCACATTGTACTTCAGAAAATAATAGGTAGAAGAGAATCTTGCCCTAATAACATATTCCCCAGTAAATTTGTTTCAAAGTATGCCATTATTCCATGCAATCTATATGTAGATATTTTAGATATGAACATGGAAAGCAGAAGAGCCAATGAGAAGGTAAAATATGGGATCAGCCTATATTAGTGTTTGACAGGATTTTCTCTCCTTATCTAATCTCCTGCCCATTTTAGATCTTAAAGGAGATGCTATGGCTCATACTCTAGTAGGCTGCCCAATTATTTGTCCATCTATTTGTGCAGGTCCCAATGGTAGATTACCCATGGGCTTTCCTTCTCTAAGTTCTAATCAGTTTGGAGCACCTTCACATACTGTTGGGAAGTGAAACATGAAGGAGCATCTGGAACCAACCTTGTAACTGTGATGTAGCACAGTTTTAACAACAGCATCACTTTATGATAAAATACATTAGTGGAAACTAAGAAATACTGCCTACTGGAGCTCACAGTCTGTAAATGATCTGAGAATCCCTTCTGAAATAACCATTCCCTGCTTTTAGTGGTCCCCCAGATTATTTCTACTCTGAGTGAAGGCAGAACCAGGAAGCCTCAATAAACTTCATTTTTTATTTGATTGCCATTCAGAAATCAAAAGTCAAAAGGTAATGGACTAAAAAACTAGAATTTTGCTTTTAATGATCTCATGCTATTTGAAATTGCATATATAAATGGATAAATCAAGTAAAGTTCTCAGATTCAGGGCATCAGACTCCCTGATGGTTACAACAGCAGTCCTCTATTACCTGGCATGTTTAGTTAATTATTTTAAACCCCATAGGATTATTTGTAGTTTCAGTCAAATAACACTACTCCAGATTTGTGTTCATGGGCTAAAGGATGGGAATTGTTCAACTTTCATTTCCAAATTATGTAAATGATGTTTCATTTATTTGTTTACCTAAATAAAACCAGCCTACCACCAGGAAAAAAATGGAAACTATTTTTAATTTTTCTAACATGCCCATTAAAAATCCACAAACCTGTTGATGCGACCAGTTTCAACACAACAAAACTAAGCATATGCCCTCTCAAAATGTATCTGAATGACTCAAGCATTGCTGACTTGCTCCTTGTTAGTGATTCCATTTGCTAGCGTGGAGTTGGAAGGTGCTCTGATTTAACAGGGCAGAGCCAAAGGTTACATTAGCCTGGTGTGGGCAGACATGGAGTTCTCAGATAGAGTTGCTGGGAGCAGACAGAACTGAAAGGAGCACCTGGTCTGGACTCCCAGCAGTGCATTAGTTAGAAACAGGAGAGAGAAATAATTGCAGCACTAATGAGCCCCAGGTGAAAAGACTATTCAGCTAGACGGGCCTTTGTTTTTTTGTTGCCTTTTTTTTTTTTGAAAATGAGAATGTTTTGATTGATGAGCCAAATTGTTTGGAATTCCTAATTGTTCGTTGCAGTAAAACATAGCTTTTGTGTTCATTGCCTTTAGAACTTAGGTTGTTTGCTACTAAAAACCCATATAATGACTGAAAATGAAAAAAATTCCAGACACATACTGGAAGTCACTTGGTGAGATAAAGCTCTATATCATATCCTGCGTTTGCTGAGTGTTTATGAGTCAGAGTAGTGCAATGGGATTCCTTGAGAGTTAAAAATGGCTTATTAAGCACCTAAAATACAAATTTTCATATAATTGCTTCTTCTGAGAGTTTAGATTCCTCTGTTTCTTTTAACCAAATTATTTTTTAGTGTGTCATTAAAATCGCTTTTGATAGCCACAAATACATGTATTAAATTACTTGTGTGTCAGTGTAGACAGCTTTACTCTGTCAAATTATCAGTCTACTCCACATGTTTATGTATGGAGTGATTTTCTGGCTAAAACCAATGGTTGCTACTCTTTGACACCATTTTATGCTTTTTGGTTAATTTTATGTACAATTATTTTAGATTTGCTGGCAATAAAGAAAGATGGAAAATAAATATTCCAGCAGAGGAGACTATAAGAATGGATTTTCATTCCTGAAATAAGGGACAGGTAATATTTTTGTATAATTATTTTTCTGTGTCATGTAGCTTTTGGCTGCTGAGAGGATCCATATTTGCTTAACTATGGGACAGATTTCAATTTTAATCACTGCGGTGGAGAATTGTGTAAATCTGCATTAATGCCTCAGCAGAGTCACAACAGGTCACCTCCACAGAACTGGAGCCATCCAGGTACATTTCTAGAAATGAGATCAGAATCTGGCCATGGGTTTGTTTTGCAATTTTCCCAGAGTGAAATGATCAAGCCAGGGCTAAAAATCTGCACTTGCTTCATGCTTTTTCCAGGGCCTAACTCTGAATTATTTAAATATTTTCCTGATACTGAAATACGGAATATTTCCCATTGTCTACTCTTGCTGACTTCAGGCAAGCCATTTGCACCATGAGAAAAATCTCCTTGACATCGAGTGAGAGAATTAAACATGAAAGAAAGATTTCTCATGAAATTTAGCTCTGACACAAATTGCATATATTTCTTCTAATTCATATAATAATTTCACTGTCTGTACTTATTTTGATGGTACAATGAACTAGAACTTATTCAGTTTGGGGCTCTTGTTGTCATTGCACAGTTGCTTAGTGCCATTGGGGTAGGGAGATTTATAAGGTCTCCCTCAATTTGGTACAATCACAGCTGTATGATTCTGTTTCTATGATTCAGTTCTTGGCCAATGTTTTTTCAAAGCAGTTGTGAGTTGTAGTGGAATAATCATGGCAAAACTCACACCTGGGCAGTGACACCTCAGTGTCTGTTAGCACAAGGTGTTCCATTGATAAAATAAATCAGTGGAGCCCACCATTGCTGTTGAAAATGAGGAAACTGAAAGTAAAAGCCTTAAAATCAGAAATGAAACCTGTGTGGGACTGGGCAGATGAGAATTAAATATTAGAGAATGAGACATTTCCAGTGTGAGATTTAGGTCTTTTGCTAACACCAGATCAAATCAATGGGAATAAGGTCAGGGAAATTCACTTTGCATTCAGTGAGGGTAATCCATCATGGTTCTTATAATAGACTGTATTCATTATGAGTGGTTTGAAAACAGATTATATAATTTTTAGATAGAAATATTAGAAATTGCACATGTTCATAAGGGGCTTCAATTTAAATATGTCAGGGAGCTTAAATGGGCAAAATCAGAATTATGAACCTTCTCTATAACACAAAATACCTTTGTGGTCTTCCCTACAGGAGAATAGTGACCATACCAAGCTTTACTAACTTATCTAGACTATGCTTTGCTTCAACCAAAAACTCAGCTGCCAGACAGCTGCAAAAGATCAAGCTCATTTTTTTTCTTGACATTGAATTTGAAGGGTGAATCCAAAGGCCTAACAGATCCATTCCATTGCCAAGGTTTTGGGGTGGGTTTTTTTGCCAGTTGATATAAGTACACATCGGATCTTCAGAAATTTCTCATTACCATGATGTCAGTCAGCCAAAATATAATCTGCTCAGCAGCAGAACTGTCACACACTTGCTCCATTTCTGCACCAGATGGATGGGTTCACAATAAATTCTCATCTTGGTCCCTGGACTGGAAAGCTCACATAAAAAATGACTTTTTAGAGGTTTTTTGTTTTTACGAGGTACTTCATCCCAGTGAGTTTCTAGTTGTCTTCCACCCAGAACAGAATTGCTTGTATTCATGTGGTGCTCTTCCCCTCCCTACCCATCCAGAGCAGCAGCTTGCTTTCCACTGCAAGCACTAAGCTATAAGCCTGCATTTTGCAGCCTCTCTACATCATCTGGCTATTTCAGGAAAAATTTGCTTTTCCCAAGAATGCTTGTCTTTACTTACATCCAGGCTCGTTCCCAACTTCTATTGTTTAAATCTTCAGCTTTGACTACATTTCAGCTGATGATTTTGTCTTTCTCATAAAAACTTTGGGTGAAAATCCAAAAAATGAGTCATCTGAACCAGATTTGCCCTTGCTAATTTACTGGCTGCTGTACAGAGCTGGTTGATGAAATCTGACTGATTCAGATATTAACTGGAGGTGAAGTACAAAGTAAAGGATTCTGAAAACAGGAATTTTATTTTTACATTGAAGAATCTTCACACAGATAACCAAAACCTAAGTTAAATTAAATCAGTTTTTCTTATACTACCAATTAAAAATTCATACTGGTAAGTGTATCCTGTTAAAAGAATAATGCTCATGTTCAGTTCACAGTGATACTCCAGGGAACCAGCAGCAAACTGCATGCCCACTGCTGTGTCAGGGAATGTGGCACTTGAGCAATGAGATAGGAGATAATATAAGACTAATATAATTTAATATAAAAAATGATCCTATTAGAAGCATGATGAGATTTCAGCACCCCTGGAAATGAGGATATATATTTACATAGAGTAATGATATGGTCCTGGCTGCTATGTTATACATCTTAATTAGATTACCAATTGCAAGAAGAATATTGAAAATGTTTCACTGAAGGATGACAAAGTGGCTAGCAGCTGGATGAGTAAGTTCAGGCACTGATTTACATCAGAGGTGGATTTGGAGGTTTTTTAACCTTTAGCTGCATGCATGAAAGTATGTTGAGCATTTGTAAGATCATTTCAAAATTTCCAGCTTCAGAAATTTGAAGTGAAATTCAGAATTATTTTTAAATAAAAACTGCTTTTACTTTGTTTTCATTTGTCTCTTTGTATGATTTATGCTTCTGTAGATAGAATGTTTGACTTGAAATTCATGGAAGAGCTCTAAGATATAAAATTGATGTGAATGGTTATGCAAGTATTGCTGTATCTGGAGTAAATTTTTTTTGTTTGGTTTTTTTTGTTTTTAGAGTGAAAGTTGATTTGAGTTTCAGCAGTGATGAAACTTATTTTACCTTTAAATAAATCAATGGAATTGTAACATATATATGTATATATGTGCATAAATATGTGTTAGAGTGTATATGTATGTGTGTGTGTATGTGTGTGTCTCTGTGTGTTAATCCAGGACAAATTTTCCAAGTAACCCAAGTGAGTGCTGTTTAGGGGTGTCAGAGTGATGTAACTGTTTTTATCAATGCATCTTTCCCCAGATAAAGGGCTGTATTTGCCACTGGGCTAATGAACACTGTGGATGTGTATCACTAACACCACTCCCTTCCCCATCAAGCTCCTCAGTGTTGCACTGTGGAGTGCAGTCTCACACAACTAAAGGATACTATTTTCTCTAAAAATCCTGAAGGAAGAGTAGGCCTAGACAAAACATCTGAGCTTTTTATAACTGTGGAATTTCTATACTGGGGGAGGGGAAAGAGCTTTGGCTGTGCACACTAAGCCCACTTATGTCTGAAAGTGTTTTTTCCTCATAATGAAGATAATTAGGCCTCTAGCTGTTGTTTAATGCCTACATGAACATTTCAAATATAAACATTTTCTACAAAACTCTATTAATTGAAATCCAAAATTGTAACTCATACTTAGAAAAGAAACTTGCACACAAATAAAGATCATAAAATCAGAAAGGATACAGAAAAATATAATTTTAAAACATAATTTCTCAAATTAAAAAAAAAATATTGTGATACAACCTTATACATAAAGGAAAAGCAAACAGGCAAAGGGAATTCAGAGATGGGTATTTGACAGTCCTTGTCTCAAAGACGTGTATTGGGAAGCCTTTGATATCTGCCATGGACACAAGTGTCATTATTTTTCTCCTTAACAAGAGTTTACCTAATCAGGAGCAAGCTGAACAATCTTTTTTTTCAAGTTGCTGCAAATAGAGGGGTCAGAGAGAAGGGCATGATTTTCCCTGAGCTCTTCCCTCCCTCCTTAACCTTGCCCCAGACTGTTGGGAGGTTTACAGGAGTTCTGGTTCTCCTCACACTCGACACCAGGAGCTGGATGCTCCCATTGCACATCCTATTATTACTCAGACTAGATTTTGCTGCAGATGCACAGTTACAACCAGGGAGATAAGATGGGAAATAATTGAGAGTACGACAGCTGCAGCCTCTGCCAGGGTACTCAAATTTCTGGTAACTAAGTCCCAGGAAAGACATTTTTCAGTCACTTGAAGATAGCTGCTACAAAAGTGTTCCTTCCAGTTTGTCTGTTTGGAAGTCAATTTTTAACCTTTTGCTTATAAAAGTTTTTTAAAATTAGTGTCTGTGTCTGCTGAAGGGCACAGGAAGGGTGGACCAGTCTGTGAGAATACAGCATGTAAGCTCTGGGAGTTAACTAATTGAAGGGCAGGTTTTCCAGGGGATGGATTTGGCTGGAGTCCCAGCCCAAACAAAGAAACTGTCCGAGCATGGGGAAGGAGAATGCTTTCCTCCAAAGCTGATAAGTGTAATTGTTTTACCGAAAGATGAGTTCACTTTTTTGCCATGGATTTGATTATGCTGACTCTTGTTAATCTAGCTGCAACAGATCTTGTTTGAGGAACTTCTGGCTGAAGTAGCAGTCATCTACCTTTGCTGGGAGAAAGTGAGAGGAACTGGCAAAGGAGGGAGGTCTTGCATTTTCAAGCTTTGATTTAGCAGTGCAGGATGAACTCTGCACCTTTGAGTTCGGCCTTTATGAACACAGTCACAATAAACTTCTCCTACACTACTTTTACTCCCATTCCTTTAGCACTAGTAAGAGAATTAATAGTTCTAAACTCCAAAGTGAATGTTTGGCTCCCGTAAACACTCTTCTTAAAGGACATGATGTTCATCATTCTGTGTTGCACTCCAGTGATTTCACAGTAAATATCCTTGGAGGAGAGTCTGAGAAACATTTGCTCCTTGTATTAGTCAGGAATTTGCACCCTTCAAAAACACATCTTTTGCTTCCACACGTTTATTCTGTAACAAGAAAAAATATAGAGATGTATTAGGAGAAAGTATTCTGCTAGTCAGCTCAAAATGTAAAAATCTGTATTTAAAAGGGTTTTAGTATGTATTCTCTGCTCTAAAAACTTGTTCTACTCAGATAATTTCCATCCCAATACATCTAATAAAGCATATCCTGGTGGGCTGAACTTTTTCAGACATAGACATAAAAATTAATTCAATGTGGAAATCCTGATATCTGGCTATTTATTTTAACTAGATTGATATAAAAAATTATCAAACAGCAATGTGACAGAGAAGATAATCTTACCATGAAAAAGCACCATGATTTATTTAGAAGCTATTTAGACTTCATTCCAACCAAATATAAACTAATCTTATGAAAATATACTGATGCTGCTTATACCTTATATCACAAAAGGAAAAATGTTAACCTATTCACACTCCTTTATGCTGTTGTTCATCATTCGAAATAGTAATTTAATTTTTGATTTATTGATTAATATTATCATTATTAGCTTTAGGGAAAAAAATATGACCTTGGTTTGGCTCAAAAAATTATCCTGAAATTTTATCTGTTTCTAATTTCAATTGTTAATGTTGCAAAGTAAATGTATTTTTATCACTACATTTGGCAGAGCAAAGAATTCCCAGTTAAAGCTGGAAGGAATCAGGGTAAAGAGATCAGTTAGGAATGCGGCAGTTTAATCTTAAGAGTATTTATATGGACTGGATGTTTAATATTACATTTTATAGTTAGTCTGTTGTGTGTGCAATGCAGTGAAAACCTTTTATGATAGCCCATAATAGTCTATGCATAGGGTGACTCACCAAACAAATTCAAATGGTTTTGTTCTTATTGTTCTGGGGGTTTTCTATGAACGTGCAAAGTGCTGAACCCTTTTGATTCTAACAAATTCAGATTCTTAACATCCAAGACCTGAGTCTTGCTAGAATATTTTTTAAATAAATGCACACTGCTAAAAGTCAAATGTTGAATAAAACGAAATCTTCTCAGCCTAAAGTGAAACGCCAAGACAAAGCTCATGATTTCTTGGCCTCAGTTTGTCAATCCCATGCCAGCTAACTATTCAACAGCTGTCCTAGCTGTCTAGGATATGTGTAGGATACTTGCATGGAACAGCTGGATAGATCAGAAATCTTAGCTATTTTTTCCCTGTTCTTCAATTTAAAGTTTATTGATCAACACACCAGGAATATGAAGCACACAAAGCAACAGTTTACCTTGATGATCAGCCACGCACTGCAGAATCTTCTGGAAGACACTGAGGCAGTGCTAAAGATCAGCCTGCCTTGACAGAAAATCAGTGCATTTTTGCAAAATGACTGAAGACATCTGAAACTTTGTTCAGCACTTGTTTTCTTTCCCTTTCTCTGAAATGACATCACTTAATTCTTTGCACCTAACAGATAGGACATGGGATTTAAATGATCAGAGGAAAAAATATCCTACCACCTAGAATGACCAAAACCAAATCTAAGCTACATTATACACAAGAAGTTGTAAAGAACCTCTGTGTCACCTCTGGAACTCTCTTTTGAGAAGGCCTGCAGTGTTCACTGAGCTTTGGTCTGACTCTGTCCAGGGTCTGCTTAAATGAAATAAGTTTCAGCAGTAAGGCTTTGCTAGTCCTGTTTGTTCACCAACTGTTAGCACAAAATTTCTGTACCTGGGTTTTTATTAAATTTAACACTCACGTAGTCTTGTTCTGCAAGTACCAGCCTTTCCATGGCATGAGATTACAATGCAATGCAGCAGGGAAGAAGAGCCAAGAATGAAACTTCTCAATTTACCGTAATACCCTAGTACAAATTTTGTTATTTGTAAATGACCAGTGCTCTTCTGAACCTTTCACCCACCAAACCCAAGAACCACAGGTGTGCATGCAACTCTCCTCTGAAAAAGGGAGCAGTAGAGAAGGAAAGCACGTGCAGAAGGAAAGAAAATACAAACAAACCACATCACTTTGCTTACAGTTCTTCAAAGTGTTCAGACTGTAAGTCTGACCTGCAGGTGTGTGACACGCTGCCTTATGGGATATTGGCTCCCTGATTGTTCAGACTGGAGGTTTGCTGAAATGCCCACACAGCTTTCAGACCACCTCACCTTGAGCCTCATCCCCGTGCATGGATCATCCTCTGGTTTGTATGAAACCAGATTACCCTGAGACTAAAAATGCTCCCTGATTCTCCTCTCCAGGGGCATGTATATGAACATCTAAATGCCCAGAATTCTCCCAGTTATCTGTGGGCAAATTGCAGTGTAACAGTAGAGAACATCAGCTTCAGGTTTTTAGTGTTATCTAAAGTAAATCACAGTGCAATTGCAAATACCTGTGTTTATGCATTTATTAAGTCTAATTAGAGTTTATCTGGCAGGGAAGGAAGTACAGTCCCTCAAAAATTACTAAACAGAAACCAAAAGCAGTATTTCCCAGTTTCCTGTTCAGGAGACATTAGTGCACCACATAGTGTTAGATGCAGTGTCAAGCTATAAAAGGCATAGAGTGTTTGTGTTAATATATTTTAATATTTAAATTTATGTGCATTTGATGCTGCAGATTGAGGAACAAGATATGAATAAACTCCCCTCTGCCAGAAATAGAAACCAATGTATGTGGTATCATAAAAAGAGAACAAAGAAGTATGATGGCTGAGCAACAACCTTGGAAATCAAGGGTAGATTAAATAGTAACTGTATCATGTTCTTTTATTCATTCATCTCAAATTGTATTCTCAGTCCTGTGTAAGGCTAAGACTTGATTTCTGTCCTAAGGACCTTACCATGCAACCAAATGGACCAAGGGAAGCAAAACCACATATCTGTCAGAAACTAAACCTAGCAGCTTTTAAACCCTTTTGAGTTCTTTTTTTTTAAATTTTCTCAGAACAATAGTCTTGTGTTTTGGGGCTATAAGCAACTTTCTGAAGAGGAAATTCAAGGAAGTTGATGGAGAGGAGAGGAGAGGAGAGGAGAGGAGA
>JAOTQP010001286.1:118155072-118191710 GCA_026413545.1 Cichladusa arquata | reverse complement strand
AGGAGAGGAGAGGAGAGGAGAGGAGAGGAGAGGAGAGGAGAGGAGAGGAGAGGGGAGGGGAGGGAAAATCTTCTATTATGTTTGGGCAGTAGCCCAGGAATATGTGGAGGAGGACACTCATCCCAGAATACACTTCAGGCACAGCCCCTAAATCTCAGTAAATTGTATCTGGGTTCTTATTTTTCTCAGTTGTAAAATAGGCTTAATTTTAAAGCATGACAAAAGGTCGTTCATCATCTGCCAAAAAGCACTTAGTTATTGCACGGCAATAAGACAGTATGTGCAGAGTTATTGGGATGGATGATTTTATTGGTGTGCATTTTTTGCATTTTGTAAAGACATAAACCTTCAGCAGAATCTGAAGCAAGAAATTTTTTCCAATCTAGCCAAGAGACTGGCTATGGCTCATTTCCCAGGGGCTTGAGGATCATACATCTGTAAAGGATACTACTATTCTCCAGACTCCTCTTCTCAGTAGAGTCCCTTAGTTTAACTTGCCTTCAGCACCTGCTGTAACAGCACTCAGAACTAGTCTTGAGGGAGAATATCTGTGTAAGATGATGATTTCCCATATAAATATGTGGGAGCAATTCTGATTCATATAGTGCTTTCTATTTGTACTTATTAGGCAGAAAGAAGACCTTTGAGTTGGTGACTTTATTTCAACAAACTTCATCGCAATGGAAGATTAATGTAACATTTTACATGCAAATCTCTTTCAGACCATCTCTTTGTGCAGTCCATAGGGCCACAAATATCTCAACAATCCCTTCCAGCTTCAAGACTGAATCTCATCTAACACTCCTAAAACCCATCAGCTGCTTTGAGGTTATTTTATTAGTCTTTTAGTAATTACTTATCTCTCAGAAACATACAGGACTTTTTGTTGACTCTATGAACAAATCCAGAGACCTTGGTATGTTTGAAGTAAAAGCTTAGGTGAAAGCATAAGCCAAACACTTTTACTTTAGGCTAGAATTTTAATTTAGTATTGCCTCTTTCTGATAGCTTGGCATGCTCTTTGTTCAGACACTATGAAAAAATAGTCAGAAATCTTTCCAAAAATTATCACCTACTAATATCTCAATTCAAAATTTTACCACAGTACATTCTGGGAATTAGGCCAGCCAACAAAGCCAGCTTTACTTAATTCATCATTTTATTACTCTGTCACTTAAGTGCCACTTAGTATTTTAAAATAGTTGTTGAGACTGGTAAGTTTATTGTATGTATGCATGTCCATTACTCTTAGCTATCAGTATCAGGAGTTTGACTGACTCAGCTGTGGTGAACCTGTTATGGGTGCCACCAATGAGCCAGTTCAGGTTTCCACGGTTTATGTGCCATCTTCTATGACCAGTAGGTAAAAGTTCAAAATTATTCTGATCCCTAATGATTTGGCTGCTTCAAGACTAACTTTTTGCAGTCTCATCCTCTGCAAGTGATTTTATTTTGCTCATCTGAGTAATATTGTCTGTACACAAGGGAGTCCCACAGATTTGTTTGAAATAATTTTTCAGAGCAGCCATCAGATAAGAGGTACGAGTGACCATTTTCACTTTCAAGAGGATGTGTGGTCCAGCCCAAGGGATTTCACTTTGAATGCTGGGCTGTGGATGCCCTCTTTAGGAGTCCAACCTTACTACAGTTGTTTGTTGAGATGGACTGTAAGGGCAGGATTATTCTTTCCCAATGGAGATGTCTACAGATCAGATGCCTTTATCTAAGCTAGTGTTCTAGAGTCCCATAATATTCAACATTGAGAGACCAGTTAAAACAAGTTATTGTTGCACCAGAGTCAGCATTGGTGCAGCCTCAGCTCGAGTACTACCTGCAGCTTTGGACTTGACAACACAAAAAGGATATAAAAGTATTTTAATGCTTCAAAGGAGAGGAAAAGGGTGAAAGAACTACAGGGTTTGACTTCCGAGGAGTGTCTGAGGATATTGGGTTTGCTCAGCTTAGAGGAGACTTAGGGATGACCTCATTGCTGGACAAGTTCCTCATGTTGGGGAGCAGAGAGGTATCTGGTGCCTGGTGATGGGACTGCTTCAGTAGAAGTTCAAATTGGATGTTTTTCACTGAGAAGATATTCACTTGAAGGGACTCCTCAGGAAATTTAGGATTTGAACAGCACTTTTTAATCTAAGCTTTAGCCTTTAGGTTGTCCTCTGTGGAGTCAGGAGTTGGACTGGATGATCCTTTGATTCCCTTCCAACTCAGGATATCCCATGATTTTATAAGTGGGCTGGCACTTTTAATGTATGATGAATTTCAGCCTAAAGTAAATGGTAAAACAGGTTGTTCTTCTGCCCAAGAATTGCCTGTTTCTCTGCAGTATAGAGCAAAAGGAAGAGTCTTCAAGTCCAATTAGAAATATATTCATAGAGAGCTACAGCTGGTCCAAGAGATTGACTTCTTTCTTCAGTTTTCAGACTATTTTATTCTCTGGAAGGCCTCTTTTGCCTATTCTTCATTTTGACAATGGTTAGACAATATAGGATGGATGTGTACTGCTGTTTGACAGGATTTTCCATTTTTTGTAAAATACACTTCAGCAGGATTCCAAGGAGAGGGTTTATGATCAGCTCAAAGTTGGTTCAAATTAGGGACTCACAGGTTAATCTGGATAATCATGTATGTATTCATGATCTTGTGTCGGAGTAATCAAGAATAAAGACTATCTAGTTGAAAGGAGGGAAATCAAGACTCAAGAACTTAGAGAAGCATATATGGACGAGAGAATATAACTAAAATGTATGTGAAGTTACATCTAAAATGTAACTTTTTGTTCACCTCTCTTCCTGTCCATGTCTGGACTGTTACCTGAAAGACTGGTTTTCCAGTATTCTTAGATTAAAGGATGTAAGTTTGGGTTGATTTCTTGTTTATTTCTACTTTAAACTCATAGGCTTTAGCATTGATTGTTGTGTGAACACATTTATATTTTAGAAAAAGAAATGCTTCCCATATACTTTGAAACACCCTCAGCCTCTTTCAGGAAATATTTTGTATTTTATGGCAAATACCTATGAGGATGACAGAGTACTTGAACAGGTTTCCCAGACAGGTTGTGCAATCTTTTGCTCTGGAGATATTCAAAACCACCTGGACACAATCCTTAGTGACATACCCTAGGCTACCCTGCTGGATGACCTTCAGTGATCCCTCTCAACCTTTTCTAATTTTGTGATTCTGTGATGGAATACAATCCCAAACACAGGTTTTGCAGCTCACATTTTAAATCACAGCTTAACACCTACCTGAGAGATTTTGTTCAATGTTTAGGCACCTTTAATGATTTTGAATTAGGTCGGTTTTTTTATTCAATCTTTTTAATTATAAGTATTTGACAGAAACTCTTTCAACACTTGTAGTGACTTAAGAAGACAATCTCTTCCTGGCTTACATATTTTTGTTTTCCTTGACAGAGTATTAGACTTAACTACTCTAAAGACCACTTTGGAAAATAAAGATTGTTAAAGGGTAAATATGAAAGCTTGAGGGAATGTATGGAAAATGTTTTCGCTCTTGCAATCTTCCAAGTGCAATATATTTCTATCAGAAGTTATGGTTATGACTCTGCATCACTCCTGTATTCTGCATCACAGCACAGATTGCACAGCACTGTGCTCTAAACAGGGAGATACAATTTCCTTCTTACACCATTTGCCTCTTTCATTGTTTGATTGTAATGAAATTAAATTTCCCAGTTTCAAAGTGTATATTTCACCCTTAAAAGATTATTTGGTCCAAAATTTGATAAGCAACATGCTGTGCAGGGAAGAGATATGCTTTACTCTCTATGAGATACTGGTCTGTGCAAAAGCAAACTAGGTATTTCAGTGTTCATACTTTTTGTTTCTCTCTACTAAAAAAAAAAACCAACTGTCTTTTTTTTCTCAGCAGCAGAGTACATGAATGAAAGGGAAATCGTTGTTTAAATGTTAAGGTACAGAAGATTTAAAAAAAAAATCAGTAAGGTACACAGGAACTTGATACCATTATAACTGGTTTAAAGAACAGAATTTTAGTGTATATATAGTATTAATTATAATTCTTTAATGACTGATGCAGTGTGCAGTAACTATTTTGCTGCTTATGGAGGTTTGAAATGAACACAATACAAGAATTTAGGCACTTGTGAATATTTTCCCTTTTACTCTTTAATGATTGGTTCAGTATTTATTTGAGAAAATACTGATATTTTTAGGCATGATAGAGAAAAATTTAAGAGAGGGCCAGTTGAACAAGATACTCGGATATCAGCTTCTGCTTACTTTAGAGATGATTGATCACATTCACTTCTTTGGGACAAAGCTCTTCTTGCATGCCTTCAGTTGCTTTTCCTACAAATTCCTCAGGAATTCGCTTATTCCTTTGCTGAATCGGGCCCCCAGTCTGTCCTTATCCCATCATATTCCCAGACTTGGGAGAACTTAATTCATACATTAAATTTAACATTTTTGCATACAAAACCAGATCTTTGTAGGTACTTCTATACTTCTGTGAATTCTCTTTGAAACAGGAAAATTCTTTCCAGGGGATTTTTTTCCTTGAGATAATTATTTCTAATAGCTAGTGGCCTGAAGAATATGTAAGTCATCAACATCATCCACCCTGTTCCCTTACAATTTCTTTCTGTTACTTGATACCCCTAGCTCCTGCTATAGGAATCTTTCATCTGAGTTCCTCTCTCACTGATGCTCCTCCTCTTTGTCATTCTCTGTTCCACAACTTCTTCTTTCTTGGGTCTTGGCCAGCTTGCTCCCCTATGATCTTCTACTTTCTCTTTCATCCTCATCCCAGACTGACTCTGACTCTGTGACTGCAGATCCACTGACAGCTATTAAATACACAGCAATGCAAATCAAACCCCATGAGGAAAGCCAGCTAATTATGTACTGACTCCCTTGCTGGTACCAAGACTAAGTTTCTCTCATCAATCTTCCCCAGGACTCTCCTGATTATTAACTCCTCTTGTGTGTACTGACTCTCCTCCATGCCCTCTTTGCACACTCTTCCTTTAACCTCTTATTAATTTGCTGAAATCTTCCTTTTGAACATTGGCAGATTCATGGATCCTCTATTATTTTGAGCCAAGATGCAGAAGTTCAGCTTGATTTACCTTCAACCATCTTTGGCCTGTTTTAAATCCACTGCTGCACTCTGCATTCTCCGCAATTTCTCGCTTTGCTGTTAAATCTTCCAGTCATTTGGAGATTTTCCCTTGTATTCCAGTGTTGTGAACTTTCTTCTACATTTCAGGGTGTTTGGAAAGCTTTTTAGTTCTTTGCCATGTTTCTTTTGGTTTTGGCCAAAATACTGTTTATTTCTGTTGCTTTGTCTATTTATTTCCATCAGTGCAGGCTCCCCAGGACAGAAGTTTGCTTCTCTTGTCTAACAAGGGGCCAGACTCACCTAGAGCACAGATGTGAACCAAAAGGGTTCAGTTTATATCTGGCGAAGTCAAAGGCAGCTGCTGATGGGAGCTCTTGGCAAATTTCCCCAATCCCAGCAATATCCTAAGGCTGGGATCTGCAGCTCTGTGGCTGTGAGAGCCTGTCAGCTCTCATCTTGGGCAGAGGTGCAGCCCTGGATGATCCATGAGGACTGTCCCAGGGCTAGTCACACCGAGGTTTCAGTGCCTGTAGCTCCAGGGTGGGCACACTGCAGTATGTGCAGGTGCTCCACTGCAGACCTGCTGCAGGAGCGCAGGAGAATCACACACAGCCCTGTGGGGGTTTCCTGAGCTGCTCACCAAAGTGTAACACATGGGCATCCAGTTTCCCTCAGTTCTGCCTGTTCAGCAATGTCTTGGTTTGAAAGACATGTCTGCTAAGAAAGGCAGGAACCTCTCTTGAAATGGATAGTGTAAACTCCCTCCCTCCAAATCATTATTATTTTGAAATTTAGGGGCTCTTAGGCAAAGATATGGGAATAGGAATAATAGTTATTTACTAGGAAAAATTAAAATAGAAATACAGTATTACAAAGAACAATTCCAAAACACTGACAGAGTGAGAATATAACCTGACACTCCATCAGTCAGTCAGGGTGTTGGTAGCAGTCCCATTAAATGGGGGCTACAGTCCCCCTGCAGTGACAGATGTGGTTTAGCTGAAGCAGTGCTCCTGTAGAAAGGTGCAGTTTTCCTCTGAAGGTCCAGGCATGATGTGGAAAGGTCCAGTTTTCCTCTGGAATCCAGTGTAAAAAGGCTGCTTTGGTATTCCAAATCTCAGTTTTTATCTAGGTAGGAAATGTTTGGCCCCTCCCCATGGCTGGAGCATCTCCCAATGGGGTGATGTAATTTTATCAGTCATACAGTGGGACTTAATGGCCCAGCAGCAGAAGATATCTCCCTGGGGAAAGGGTGGGTTGTGGAAAAGGTAAAGATGACTGCCCCACCTGGTTTTAACACATGGCTCATTAACACATGGCTCATTAACAGAAGATAACCCCCTCCGGAGATAAGGATCACTGCCCCACCTGGTTTCAGCAGATGGTGATAGAATACATACTTTTGGTCACATCCTGTATTGCAACCCAAGACATCAATAAAAATAAAACTGACAGTTTCAGTAATGGCATGGCCTGGAATGAACTACCAGGGAATGAAACATCACATTCATTTATTTAGGAATGGCATAGTCTAAGTTTTAACTCCCTGAGAAATGGAGAAGTTGGGTTTTGTTTCCATCATAAGGAAAATACTACTATGTAGAACTTGTACACAACAGATAAATCACTTTTTGCACGACTTTGATTACAACTCCAAGTGTCAGTCACTGCACTTCTACTGTGTATTACAGTGTTATAGGGTTACTACATTTTCATTCCAAGTCATTGGAGAACATTTGGGTTTTTATCTTTTCCACAGTCTTCTTTTTTTTTATCTTTGTTCAGTGCAAGAATCAGATATTGTGACATTGATGGACATTTATTGATGGCTGATGAATTCTTCTTGATAATATTATAAAGTTGCTAATATACAAATTGTGCTTATGCTGGTAACAGTGCACAGCTTTAACAAATTCTTTGTCAGACCAAGGGATAAGTATTAGGTCATTAAATCTTGAAAGGTAAAAATAAGAAAAAAATTGAAGAAAACAATCCTCCTGCTGAATTTTCTCTCATTAGTCACTAGACATAGCAGTTGCTACTTTTAAGCTCACTATTATCAAAGACAACCTCAAAGAAGATGAGATCTGGGCAGGGAATAGTCTGAGGGTAATTCACACAGCAATGGGTGAGCACTTTTGTGGCAGTGACTTCAGCTTAGTTGCACTCAAGTTTAGCAGATTGTCAAGAAAATGAACTGTAGGTTGTACTGTGTATGCTGCCCCTGGACAACACAAAAGGCTTCTCATTCACCTATTTAATGTTATGGGAAAATGAGGGACTTGAGACAGGAAAATTAGGTTCAGAATCTATTATTTTTGTTTAAATCTGTATAAATTGAATGTGTAAGCAGCTGCAAAAGTTGGATAACAGTGTATTAGCAGGAAATATTCAAAGAGTAGAATAAGTAGATAAAATCCAGAACAGGATACAAGAAGCACTGAAACTGTATTTGTTAAAAAGGCTTACCTTTATTTCAATACCAATTTTTCTTTTTTTCTGCATTAGGATGAAAATAAGAACCATCCAATGCTGAAAAAAATCTTGACAGCTTGTTTTAATACTGTGTATCAAATGTGTATTTTCTTAATACATAAGTGCATTTCCCGGGATAAAAAGTTCTTATTTCCCAGTCACCAAATTCTACCTCTGTATTGTTACACAATGAGCTTAGTTATACTCACCTTAATCAGTAAAGCACAAATAAAACTATTCTTAAGATTTGATGCTTAAATCACTAAAGTAAACAAAAAGCACAGAAGAAAAGGAAATGTTGCAATAAGACAAAGGAAATAGAAGACAAGAATGCAACACATGAAGATTATGCAAAAGCAGAACTAAGAGGAAATTTAAATAGCCCATGATTTCTCACTCTTTCTTCCCACCCCTTCATCTCCTTTTAAAAACCAGGAACAAAATAATACGTGTCTTTCCTCCTACCTGGAAAAACATCAGCTCTCTTTCTTCTTTTTCCTTGTTAAAAAAATTGAAGAACTAAGGAGAGAGATAAAGGAAATCAACATGACTCAAAACATTTACATCTTTTGCCATAAGAACAGAAGAAAGCAACAGCATAATTGTGTGTATCAAAGATAAGCATTAAACTTTCTTCATTTACTACACTTCTCAAGCTCTGCAGGAAGTTCTTGGGATCAATGCTCATGTTCTTGAGGGACTGAAAACCCAGAGCCATTCTGGTTATTAAAAGCCTGCAAACTCCAGCTTTATATGGGTCTGTGTGCTGTTTGAACATTCCCTGCTGAGATTTCTTCTTCGTTGTCATTTCACATGTATACATCACAAAAAATAGAAAAAGAGGTTATCATTAGTTTTGGCATCACTGGAAAGAGTTTTATTAGGGCTGCATGGCTTGCAGAAAGCGGCCAAAAACCACAAGGAAGCTTACTAGAGAAATTAACTCGTTAGATAATTAGCATGGGCCCAAGGAAGCCTACAGAGAGATTGCTACTGATTACAGCTTCAAAAAAAAAGCCAGTTTGGATCAGAGTGGAAATGAATTAATCTGTGTTTTTCTTGGTTCATTTCTCATGCTCAGGCACAGCTTCCCATTGGTTTACAAGTTAGCTCAGGAAACTTCCCATCTCTCTGTTGTTTTGGAAAGTTTTGGGTTTGCTGTGGAGTATTTAAGAACTTTGTGTCCTTGGCAATGCCTTTTTCAAGTGACAGAGGCATGTCACAGAATTGTGCCTCTTCAAAAGTCACTTCTACACAAAGTATGCCAGGATCATACTGATAATCACACATCTAATCTCCATAAGCTTGTCTCATAGCAATGTACTAGATGACTGCTTTGAATGTAATCTAGGCTTTTTTTTAACTAAAGCTTAAAAATCTGAGACCAAAATATCTACCAAATAGTTTCTACAATTCCTATATTTATCATCTTTGATGCAGAATTACTTTTCATTATAACATGAACACATGAGCTAGGTCTTTAAATAGAAAAAAAAAAAAAAACGAAAAAGAAAACCCTACATCAAGGTTATCAAAACAATCTTTTTCAGGAAGCTTGCACAATTTCACTTAGGAAGTCAGTAGCCTTTACAGTTTAAAACCATGATCTTCCTAATATCTTACAAAGAGTCAATATAGGAGGAAAAATCTGTCTGTAAAAATTCTTGTAGAATTTACATAACTATTAATAAAATAAAATCTTAAAAGGAATGAAAACATTAAGCATTACTTATATGCTTAATACTTACATGTCATAGTAAAGACAAACTGGGAATATACAATTCTGTCAACAATTATTGAAGCATTTGGTATTCCCCAACAGAAATCCCCTACACAGTTACAGACACTAAATAAAATTTTTAAGTGGTTTTAATTAGATTTTGTACTTAACCTCTTCTGTGACCAGTTCTTTGTAAATCCCTTTTATTTCCTGCTACCATGCTCTGACTGCTTTCTTAGGAGAAACTAAGTAAACTGGCTGTGCTGAATATGTGAGTGATTAGGGAATAGTTTACTATGAATTATGGATTTGTTAAAGGAAAGGGATTTATACCTGTTCCAGTGTTTGAAGCAAGGATTTAAAACCTTCCCTTTAACCAGATTCTGCAACTTCATGAACTTTCAGCCTGTAGAAAATACATGGGTGATCCTAGGGTGGGGTACTTTCAAAAATATTCACTTGCATAATCTTTGTTTCTGGGTTAATGCTTTATCCTAAAAGGGTATTTACAAAGATTTATGCTTAGATCTGAATTCTACTGTGTATCTGTTTCATCAAGAAATTCCTAAATAACTGCAGAAATTCAGACATTAATACAGAAGCAGAGCACTGTATTAGAGAGTTCTGCTTATCTTCTTGCTTAGTACCATGGTGCTGTTTTCATGTGAATCCTAGATGCACGAAATTTCCTATTTTCTTCGCTGCTCTCATTTCCATTCAAAGCATTCACTCCTGCAACTCACAGCTTTCCCTGTACTCTGCCAGTTTGAGTAATCAGAAAAACACAATCCTGGATACACTTAGGTAGGTAAAGTACTGTTGGTAAAATATGTATGTACTATCTACCATAAAATTTTCAGTCAAGGTATTACTCACGTTTACCCTCCCTAAATTTTGCTTCTTCTAGACGAACTTATTGATTCCTACAAGTTTGAGGGCTATTATTTTTCATTTATTTATTTATTTATTTATTAGAAGGACCGCTTGAATTTAGTCTTTCATATTGGTTGCCAGATCAAGTTCTGAAATTTCATAGTAGCTCAGCATTGGTTTTTTTTTTTCTCTAAATCACCTTAGTCCATGGTCGCCTCATCATCTTTCATCAGTGATAGAAACAAAGGGATTTACAAGGCACCCAAAGGCTCGCAGAGAAGAATTACTAAAACTGAAGATGCCTCACAGCAAACTCTCCACCAGAAGTTCCCTCTTAAAGACCTTCAGCTTCACCAACCCAAGCCTGTAGTGAAAACTGTGTGGAGAATCGTGTTAGGGACATCAGTGGTCACTTTGGAGCAGGGGCTTGCCAACACTGGGTGGAGGTGTGCCATGGTTGGGCTCATTCCTGGGCTTTCCCTGCCCAGACTGTATTCCAGTGGTGATTGCAATCACCCTGGAGTGGAGATGACTTAACTTCCTCTCCTGATAGTGCTGCCTGTGCATTACTTAGATTTTAGCTCTGATTCAGTTTAGCTGACTCTCAGTTAGTTCATTCCAGAAGGAGTAGCTGGCTCTATCACTGTAGGCCCAGTCAGCCAAGAAGGTAAATTCTTTACTGTGAGGGGGGTGAGGCACTGGAACAGGTTGTCCAGAGAAGTTGTACATGCCCCATCCCTGGAAGTGTTCAAGGCCAGCTTGGATGGGATTTTGAGCAACCTGGTCTAGCAGGTGTCCCTGCCCATGGCAAGAGGATCGGAACTACATGATCTTTAAGGTCCTTTCCAACCCAAATCATTCTGTGACTCTGTGGTGATGGACATAGAGAGGCAGGTGATACCATCAAAATTAATCCTCTGCAAACTGACTCTTCTCTAACCCTCTGGCAGGACAATGACAAAACCAATCAAAGCAATGGACAAAACAGGTCATTACATAAAAGATCCATGGGTCTACTCAGTTTGAAATAACTGAAATTATATTTATTCAGTTCAACTTATCAAGACAAAAACTCAACATTTCCTTTTGTCATTACTGACATTGGAAAAGAAGAAAATAACCTGCACATACTTTTTGAAATAGGCTCACTGATCTTTTTTGACTAAAATGGATGTAAAGTCAGTTACTATAAAAGTATCCTCAATCTCAAACTATTTCTTAGGGTATAATGTGGCTGAACCATTTCGTTTTGTTCAGCTTGACTGGAAAGAGCCCTTAGGCTATGTCTGTTTTAGTAAATTAAACATTCTAGTGAATTAAGAGCTTTAGAAAATCTTCCCAACAAGTCAAACTCAACAGATGATGTGGTTAAAGGGTTACAGGAATGGTTCTAGTCTGGACCAAATATCATTCTCTCAGACAACTCCCTGGCATCACTTGGGAAATTTGCAGGTCATGGGCACTTCCTGGTAGGCAGCTGCATAAGACTGGACTATTTTGAAGGATGAGAGGGTTTAATAGCGTGCACACAGGTTACTCTGTGCTAGTTGGCTTCACAGAAAGAGTATTTTTGTGTCATTCGCTATGATAAGTAATGTCTTAGAAATTTTTGGTCTTGATAGTATCCAAGTTACTGAAATGAAGATGATCTGACAGGGGTGTGATGTCTCCAACAGGTCCCTGCCAAGTGACAGCTCAGATCTCTCCTCTTATCTCTCTCCACCTGTGACAGCAGGAGTGCCAAGTGGAGACTTGTGCATTTCCCCACAGAATATCCAGTTCCTGGCCTCCTCATTTTATACCCAGGAGTGGATTCCAACTTGTGACAGTTCAGAAGCCCGTTTTCCCCCTCACAAGTCCATAACTGAAAAACCTGATGTGTTAATTTCATATCTTGTTTAGTCAAAAGACGTTTTCTGCTAGTGCTTGGTGAAGGTTTCAAGGTGTCAGGGTGCCTGAGCTGCCCCCTACCTGCACTGGGAACATCCCCAGGAGTGCTTCCTGCAGTTGCTCAGCTGTTCCTGGCTTAGCTCCTGTTAGTCCCCTTTCAAGTCAGTCTTTTCCCAGCTACTGTTTCCTGGAATCCCTGCGGCTGCAGCAGCTGTTCTCTTCTCTTGGTCTCCCTTTTCTGGGAGAGGTTTGTCCTTCTCACCAGCTGCCCTCTCCCATTCCCTGAGCTATTCAAGTCCCAGCCCCACACTCTCATCTCTTACCAGCTCTCCCACAATCGCTTCCCAAGCTCAGCCACTTTCCCTCCACAGCCAGTCACAGTCCACTCTGCCTTTGCAGCTCACTCTCCACCTTTGGAACTCCACCATCTCCCTGACATAGTTCTGTGTGGTCTTGTCCAACACTACACACTTGTCCAGAGCATTTTGTATCAGCAGGAAGTCCAACTGAGAGAAAGGGGAACTATGTGAAAAATGTTGAAAAATATTTTGTCTCTTTTGCATAAAAAATTAAGTTTAAAATGCAGATTTGCTGGTTTAAACCCTCTTGGGATAAATAAAAACTGCTCTAGTAAGCAATACACCATTTTTGGCTAGCAGTATTCTCCATAAAGAGAGCAGAAGTGTGCAATTGTGATAATTTTTAGAATTTTTAATAATTATAGCATAATTAAAACAGATTCTGTGAAACTGTTATGTTGCAATAAGACTCCTCCTGAAAACTCAGTAAAAAAATCTCATGAACTTAGTTTTTAAGTACAGCTACAGAAGCAAAGACATGGAGAATATCTCATAAAGTTTTTTTTAGAAAAACAAAAATATGTTATCCAAGAAGGAATTTATTGCATACAGCTGTTTCAGGACAGAGCTACGGTTTTATCTGAAACAACTCATTTTAATATAACTTGCTTAATTCTATTTTACTAACTTATATTTTTCATTTGAAGTGCTTGTTTATGTCAAACTCTGCCCCATATCAGAATAGTTTTTGCTGTAGTGATTTGTAACTTCAATAAATGGATCATATTAATGGTCAATCAACCTTTCTGCAAAGGCACTGTACCAGATTTCATAATACTGTCTTCCACTCTGAGAAAAAAAAAACTGCATACAGATCTGAAATAAATATTAATTTGTTAAATCATGTTTGCTGAACTCTGGATTTTAAAATAGGATCTTAGAGTTTTCACAGAACATAGGCAATAAAGATATTTGCATTCCCTTCATAGGTAAATTTTTAGAAGAGGTACAACTTCCTGCTAAGGGCCATTTATAATTGAGGGATTCCTGAAATTAAACAGTTAGATGCAATAACATTTGTTCAAAGTTGAGAAAGAAATGGCAATTTGCCACATTCTTAAGATCATGTAATTGAGTGAAATCTGGAATTTAATACCTCAGCAGATGACAAGTTCAAGGATGACCCTGTTTTACAAAAGCCCAGTTGGAACGCATAAAGCCATCTGATTTTGAGTTTTCATGTGAAACATTTTAGAGCAGCAGGATTAATGAATGTATGAGAATGTGTCCTTGGATTAGAATGCATTCCTTTAGAATGAGAATAAGAAATATGAGAAATATTAAAAAGAAAACAAATGCAGCATTGTTAATTTCTTGCTATGTGACTGAAACACTTGTAACTAAGTGTCTATAATATGACTTCAGTAGTGGCTCATTTTCTCACAATGCACCTGCATGTCTTGGAAACAGTTGTAAACAGTACATGATTCTGCTAAGAGACAGAGTCCATAAACTGCCATTAAACTCTGCTTAGTCTTCTGTAAGTGCTGGTAGATTCCTCTTCTGGAACTAACAAGATAATAAATATAAGTCTTCTCACATTTCTAGTTTAGACCACAGCATTTTCTGTATAAGAACCGACCTTTGTAAGGAGATGAAAAATATCATTTAAAGGCATGTGGAATAGTCATGAAACCTTGTATTTAGGGAACAAATTGGAACTTTGGGTTAAATGAACACTAGCACCACATCTGCCACACAGATCTTTATCTCCACCTTACATCCCTTTGTTTACCTAATGTAAGAATACCTGCTAAGCCCAGGGGTTGGTGAAAAATATTTTAGATCACTGCTACATTTATTTTTAAAAAAGGAAAAAGAAAAAGAAACAAAAAGAAAATAAAAATCTCAGCCAAAGCAAAATTTTCTGAATTGTGAACTTAAGTTCACAGTTTGCTTCAAAGTGTCACAGCTGTTCTATTAGATAATTCCTTGGCTAAAGATCACTCTGTTAGTAAGAATGAAAATGTTCACACTCTCTAATGACAAAGCATAACTGCTGAAGAAAGTGAATTATTGCAAGCATTCAAGATACCCACGATGCTAACTTTTTCCCATTACTCTATCTGTGTCCTGAGCCAGAAAACAGAGCACAACATGTTGTTGGGTTCAGTATTTTAGGAGTTTATATAAAAAAAGAAGGCAGTGTCCAAAGTAACAACAAAAATACTTTTGCTGATTCCAGAAAATAGATGTTCTCTAAAGAGTGGAGGGCTGGACACTACATTCCTCTAAAACTTGCAGGATGTATTTACTGCCTCTTATAATTGCCCGACCCTTCTGGAGTCTTTTTACTAAAGCAAATTTCACTTTACTGAAATACTCTATCAAATAGGAAACACCCCGGCTCTCAAAATTCACTTCTTTGGAAAGCCACTACAAACACCTACATAGTGGAAAGCACAGGAGGAGTTATGGCATCATTGGCCCTCCACGACAAAAACACAGGTGGGTGTGTTGATAAACATGTTCAAGCTGCAGCTGCTGCTGGTTCTGATGGGAAAAATGCTCTTCTGGGGATTAGGAATATACTGTAATCATGCCAGCCAAAACATGCATGACAGTTGAAAAAGAAAAGAGAGCAGCTATGTCAATGGCCGTGGTAACCTAAGTGCTTTCTTTCAAATTTGCAAAAGAAATACCTTTTTTAAGATTTTGTTTCTTTTTCCTACTGCCAATGTCTTCATAAGGGCAGGAAGAATAATTACAATAAATTTCAAATGTGTTTTTAGTAACTTGCTGGAAAATTATTTTAGCCCCGCTGGGATTTAATTCATAAAGTAGCCTGAGCTCCTGCCGAGCAGAAAACATGTACCCCTTTTTCCATTAAACTGCTCAGGGAGTAAGGGGTGCTCATCCTGAGAAAGGACACCAGAGTCTGTTCTGGGACAATGAGAGATGAAGCATGCACTTGTTATTCTTTTACCACAGAAGACATTTCATACCACATATGATATGCATGGCTGACATAGAGTAATACTATATCTACATTTTTCAGGCAGACAGAGTAGTTGATGTGTCCTTTTCCAGGGCAGATGTTTTCCAGATATGCTATTGTCACTCACTAAGATAGTAAGTAAGACTTGTATGAGTTATGGTATGGTAAATACTATATATGCCAGCTCATCCGTAAAATACTATGGATTTCTTAGATAATTCTCCTTTTGGCCAGATTTAATCATTTCAATATGACCAGTTCCCTCATGAACCCAGCACAACTTTTATATATACCAGTGGCAGTATAAGCACTACATGAGAAACAAACTGATTGGAATTTTTATGGAGTTTTTGAGAAAATGTATTTATTCTACCCTGTACCTGATCATATGTCAGGGGAAATGGAAAAAGCTGCAATATTTTAATACCTTAATTGCATTATCAGCAAGGAAGAAATGATGCAATTACATCAAAATATATTGTACAGTCTAACACAGTGTGCTTTCTTTTGCTGCATTTGCCACAATAATGACTGCAAAACTATCTTAGTGGCTTCTATTTTATGATTTGATTTTATTTTGGGAATGCTGACTGTTTCTGGATAGATTCTCCAATTTGCTAGGCTGGTGCAAATATGTTTCTGCTCCACAGAAATGTAAAATTGCTGTTCTTTATCATGGCTCCATTGTCCTAAATGAGACAAAACTCGAATTTCCAAGCCACATCATTGTATTTATGACCTCTGTGCTGCATCTAGAGTGTAAAGAGATAAAAGTGGTTATCATCCCTGGGCCTAAGGCAAGCTTGGGGAGCTGGAACCCACCAAGTTTTCAGCATGGTTCTGTAGCCTCAGCTCTGAGACTGCACAACAGGATAATGTGTGCATGTTGCTGGAATTAATTGAAACTCTCTGCTTGTTTTTTCCAGAGAGAGGTTAAAGGATTCAGTCTGTATCAGGCCTGGACAGAATATTAAAGCTGTAAGTGCGTAACAACCTGTCACAGATAAAGAAACATGGAATTACATCCAGTGCCCCAGGCTGAATGCATTTGTTTCCATCAAACCTGGGGAGTTGGCACTTGGGACAATTTCAAGGAGGGATTCAAGCCTTTCTTCTCCAAAAGTCCTTCTGCAGGACAGTAGTGCATGACTATGACTCAGAAGCTGAATTGCCAGGATTCTCCTGGAAAGCTGTGAGGGGCGTGATGCCTTAAGTTTTGGCATCAGGAGGCTACAGAGCATCTCCCTCCCTCCTCCCTCCCTCCCTTTCATCCTGTGGGAGATAACTAGCGGCTCAGGAGACTGCTTGAGTTGGCTTCCCTGCCTTGATATTTCCCTCTTGCCAGAGATGGTCAGTCTTTTTCTGAAATGACTGCCCCCCTATTGAAGGGAAGGGTGATCCTTTGTCTGGCAGATCTTGTAGCTCTTTCTAGGTTAGATTACATTCAGACAGAGCTTACTACACAAAATAAGGGGTGCTCTCTATCTCTTCTGAAAATTAAGTGTCTCCAGTGTAGTTACCTCTGCAGTCACCCACTATAGCCGTGTATTCACCACCAGATCTTTGTAGAATCAATGAAGATAATACAGCCATTCAAGAGTCAGTCACTTCCAGTTGGATTTTTTAGGAGGAAATTAGTAATCTGAATGCAAGGCAAGGTTTGTTATGCCCCAGAAAAAGCTGAAAGCACCATAAACTATCTTCTAGTTCACTGTTCCTCCCTTTAATTACTTCTGTTCTTCAGAAGTCTTGAAATTGTTCCTTCTTCCAATGGTTTTTGCCCTTTCTTTTCTACTTCCTGAGCTTCTGTCCCCATCTGGTACTATCAGCCTTCCTAGGAATTGTCCTTGAGCCCTCCTACTTTAGAGCAATTTCTCCCACATCCCCCCCCTCCCCCCCACATATTCATTATTTATCTCTCCTTTCCTCATGTCCCAGAGCACTGTTTCTCACCAGGCCTTCCAACTGCATTTGAACAGACTTTCAGATGGTCTTGCCACCCCTGCGGTATCAACAGTTAAAAAAATGAAATCTCCTCCTCACCATCTCTGAGATTTGGCTCTTTATAATGATGTGAAGCATCCCAGAGGCTTTGAACAGTTTCTGGAATTTCTCCTCCACTGAAGACAGGATTTCTTGACTCTGCTTTAGACACACTTCGTTGTCTTTTTTCATACTAAAATGAATATTACAGACATGATGATGGGCTGTTCACACAGCTAAAACACCTCTGTTAATTCAGTTTAGAACATAGCTTGTTTTCCCAGTTTTGTCTCGCCTTGATGCCCATTTCTTTGGCAAACAGAAAGAAAAAAAATCTTTGTTTCTTCTGAAAGAAAAGGTTTACTAAGTATTACTAACAAGTACATTTGTGTTCACTTGCTAGCCATGTCTTTAAGCTTATCAGGCAACTTAGGCTTAATTTCATATTTAGTGTCTCAGTCCATGAGTAGGAACAGAATCTTGCCCCAGTTTCCAGACAGCAGAGGCTCATCCTCCCTAAATTCTGTCAGGGAATGAAATATGTTAGTGCCTTTTTGTGAGTGTTTTGCTGTTGCAAACAGAACTCTTGTTGTTGTTGTCTTTGGTTGGTTGATTGTTTTTGTCAGAAGAAATTATTAGCCCTTGTTCTCCTCAGAGCTTTTGAGCAGTCTTAACCTTGTTCTGCTTAAGTAAAAAGTGAAATTTTTTACATGATCATGCTGATATTACATTCCTCTCTAGAATTACACTTTCATACACTCATGGAAGAAATACTGAGCTAGAGCCTTCCTCCAGTTACTAGGTTGAACCCAGGAGAATACTTGTACGGTTTGGCCATATGCAAGTCTTCAAGCAGCATCAAAGGAAAAATATAAAAAAAAACACCTGGTTGGAGTTGTTTCTATAGTATTTTTGTCCTCCTGGACAACCAGCAAATATGTTTTTTACAGCCCTTGATGACCTGATGTTCTTCAGGGAGACTGCTAGATCTACCTGTGAGGAGGAGCTGGGTTTGTTAGCAAACTGCACCAGATCTTTGTGAGAAACCACATTTGTGACTCACAGGCACTCCTTTTCTCCCTCTCAGTCATGAGTAGGTGAATCCCCACACAAAATGTGATACAGGTAGGACTTCAAAATCTGCAGCACAAATTATTTTGAAGTTTCTATATAGAAAATCTCTTTCTAATGCAACAGCTCTGAGTGAGGTGTGCTGTCCAGCTGGAGTCCATGAAGTGTTTGTAGAACATTTTTTTAATGTGGTAATCTTGTACTGTGAGGTGGGGGAATTTTATTATGTGGCCGTTCCCACTCCCAAGATCTCACTTTGTGAATGAATTTATGGAATCCCTGCTCTTTTACTTCAGAGGAGCTTAAATAATAAGTTACTGCACAACACAAGTTCAAACTGATTGTAGCTCTTTTTAATGTACAAATATATGTGCCTAATTTGTTAGGGATGCTGTACATATAATCAAGAAGCAAAAGTAACAAGAGTGGTGAAAAGAAGTTGGTTTTATGACGAATCAAAATCATGCACTCACTGTAATTTCCATTTTCAAATCTGAAAACAAAATCTAAGCTTGGTTATCCCAGTAGTCTTCCTTCCTCACACTCATTGCCATAATACACATCTGGCAGACAGGTGCATGTTCTCAAAATCTGGGTTTTCTCAACATGTCTCAGATCAATCTCTAAGGATTTTTAATCACTGTCAGTGCAGTCAGGCTCCATACTATTCTTAATAAAAAATGTTAAGCTTATTATCTGGTATTTGTTTTTCAGGTCAGCTTTGAAGAGTGTTCAATATACTGAACTTAGGCAATGCCTCTTCCTCGTGCTGCATCAATAATATATCTTCAGAGTAAACATTAGATAGTGAAAAAGTCAAGTGCAGATTAGGAAGTATTACAGATGCCCAAGCTTATTAGTTTTCCTCTACATTATTTATTTATCTATCTGTCAAATTAAATTATAATTATAACAGATTTTGCAATCAAAATTACCACTTGACTCTTCTGGTTTCTCCCACGAACTCTTGCTGCTACTTTCGTGTACTCTTCAGTGTTAGATATGATACAGAGTGAAGTTTTATTACTGATTTTCATAATCAGGACATAATTCCTAGGCTGTATACAATTCTAGCAGACACAAGGATGAATAGCTCTAGGAGGAATAGCTCATTCTGTAGAAATACATATTCTGCCACGTTTTCTTCTGGCAGGAGAAATTACTGGAATTCAAATTACTGGAATTTCCATTGGATAAATTAGTAGGGTGAAAAAGTAGGTCCATAATTATAGTGATGGAAAGTAGGTACATTGCAGAAAAAAAAATAAATGTAGGGCTTCTTACTCAGTTATATTATTCTAGCCTCTTCTAAAGATGCTATTCAAAATGCAGGAGTTTTTATCCATGTAACCATTGGATTTCCTCTTTGCATGTGACTTATGCATGTGACAACATTGAAAACTGCAAATATAATAATTTGCCTGTAGGAGGAGGTATCAGTGTACAGAAGATTTTAATGAAGTGGGTTTGTGGGAAATCCAGCACATATAGAGGCTCAGTGAAAATCATGTGCAGCTTGAATTTTAATTGAGCTCATTAATGCTCTTTAGTAATGTTCAGCACTTTCAGCTGTTTACAGTGCACAGCTCAGGTGTATCAAAGAGCTAAACATCTACTAAACAACCAAGTGTTAGCCAAGTGAAATCATCTAGTGAAATCTGGAAGCTAAAGGTACTAAAGGGACAGGTCGTACATAATCAGGCTTTGTACTCCACAGAACCAGTGATAAAACTTAAATCATACCCATTGATATTATGAGCACAGTAATTTAGTCATTAATATACAAGAATTTTCTATATAAGAATTAACAAACTGTACTAACCTTTAAAGATCTCTATATGGTCTTTTACCATTATTTTGCTCTACTTATGAACATAGGAGCAACATCTGGAGCAAGTCTAAGAAAAAAATTCATTACAACAGGATAATCTACTGCATTCTTTTACATTCAATTTAACATTCCCTAAGCTGCTAGTAGCAGTTTTTAATCAATTGGTGCAGGGATGTAACTCAACAGATTCCTCTGACTGAAAGAACTTGGATATATCCTAAACTTTTGTTTTTCATGGTCCCATAAATTATTGTTATTCCAGACTATTCCTACTGTATGTACAACTACGTCACGTCCTCTCTAGCATTTATAGACTCTCCTTTTTTTATCTTTTCCCAAGCTTAGATCTCATGAGATACAATTAATAAATTTTCCTTGATGGTGACACAAACAGAAAAGCTCTTGGCCATCTTCCAAGTTTTTCCTGGTTGTACTAAGGTGATATGTACTTTTATGCCATTTCCCATTTCTTCACAAAGGCAGAAAAGATAGCCTTGTTTTCTAGCTTCATTACAATTCATTACACAGAGATCAAACCCTTTAAGACAGCCTTTCCTCTCTTTTGAGTTTCTGTCCTTCTTGCAAAAGGCTAGATATTACAAATTGGGAATATAGTCCAAACTGGTGTATTAATAAGTCCCATGAGTCAATTAATGCATCATTATGGAATAATTGGCCAACAACTGAATGCTCTTTTTTTTACCTGAGTGCTGAAATTGATAAATTTACTAAAAAAGTCTAGATTGTTTTTCGGGAATGTAAGCAAGTAAAGGACTTGGCAGTTCTATGTGATAAATTTCACTGCAGGAGCTGAAACATGTGCTACAGCTGCCATATTTTACCACTGTAAGACAAAAAAAGGGAGAAAAGTCTGATGCTTGCCTAGAGCAGCACTGCTGGTGTGTACCTGCCTTGGTCCAACACTCAGGGCAGGGCAGTCAGCAGCAGCCACTGTAATAGAAGCTGCTCTGCTCTCATCTTACTGGGTTGATTTTAAGGAAAGAAAGCTGTGAAACTGTTTAAAGCGCAGACATAGTAGTATAAAAAGCAAGATTAAAGCATTAGCAGACTGTAAGGAACTGTACAACAAAACAGTTTGCATCGTCTCTCAGCAGTACTTTCCAAGTCACTGATAAGCAAGTACTAACACTGTTGAACAAACAACACTGACATTTAAAACAAACAGAGATATGATCCCTTTGCTGAGAAAAAAGTTGTATCTCTTTAGGAAATAGTTACTGCTCCCACAGAAAAATCTAGCAGTTGTCACAGAGGTTGGAGGAATCATTGCAAAGCATTTTGAACTTTATTGAAAGATCAAACCAGGAGAACAGTGCTTCAGTGCCATGTGAGGTTGATATTCCAGAAGCTGTCAAGCACCAAATAAATGAGGCACATTATGAATTAATAGTAAAATAGAGAGTTATTATACTAGTGTGTAACTTACTTGGCAGAAACATCTCCTAAAGAAAGCAAAAACTTTCTGTTTACACCTTTGTTGATTAGGTAAAATACTTTGTACAAGCAAAGTCTTGTCTCCTGTAATTGATTAATAGGCATTAAAGTATATATAATCTCAACTCCATAATCCTAATATACCTCCTGAAACCACTAAAGAATACTTCCAAGCCAAAGGACTTTAGGGCTATATTTTTATTTTATTAATGTTATCATTTGTGTGATCAGTGCATTTTAAACTGTCTATCAATTTCTGTTGCTGTCTTTTGTCCCTGAGGAAAAGTCATTCAATGGTTACACAGTGAATATTGCTGACACAGTATACATGAGTCTGAGGCTGGCCATGTTGCAGTAGATATATGTATAGTCCTGACAGCAACATGACACATCATAAACATTAAAAAGTGTTCTTGGGAAAAATATAATGAAATAAAAGGCCAGCATATAATGTAGCCAACACAGTATCTGCTAGAAACTAGTGAATTTATATAGAAATCCTTGAGAAACAATGACAGAAACAATAAAGTATCCTATCAGGGAGGATGCTTTTTACCATAGCATTCAATGAACTTTTAACACACTTGACTACTGCATTAGGTGTCAATCAGCTCAGCCACAGATCTTAAGTGAATTTCCTTCATCTCATTGATAAATAGTTTATTGTAATTTTGAATATGGTGCCATTTGTCTACCAAACACAACTCCTGTCAGAGTTTCACAAGTGCTTAGTGATGCTCCCTCATGAGTTTTTCTTTAAGTTTCTTGTGAAAATATACAAAATCTTTAGTAGGTCCTGAGAATGAAATGCTGACAACGTTCACAGTTATGTGTGGAAGACCAACACAATAATACTGTCTGTAGACAGTGCATTTACACACCAGCACTCAGTAGTTCATTATGCTTGTCTTGTGTAGAAATAGCAGTACATGCAGATGAGTGTGACATCACATCAAGTAACTGCTGGCAACAGTGAAATCACCATTATCATTGATGAAAATAAATGAATGAGAACTGTCTGTGTGTGTCCCAGACAGGATGAGAGAAAGCAGAATGAAAGCAGAAGGCATGCAACAGACTGAAAACACAAGGCTGACAAAAATTACATAGATTTCTTGTCACCTTTTCATTATATTACTCTCTAAAAAGCCAACCATAGCTGTATAACCAATAATTTGAAAGTCACTGGTCATTTTTTTAGTGCAGGTATGAAAATAAAGGTTCTTTCCAAAAATCCGCCTGTTGTCAAAGAATCCATCTGGCTAACTTGGAGAGATCTAAATTATCTCCATGTAAGAACAAGGGAAAGTAAAATATAGAATGCAGAAATACAATCATTGCAAGAGTATGAACATATATGGATGTGGAGACAAACAACACCAGGATCTCTTGAAAGATACAGGCAACATTGAGCGACTGACCCTCAATGAGGGTCAATGTGGTTCTACAAAAGGCGTTCAAGTATTTGTCTAAACTGGAAAAAAATAAATGTATCTTCTTGTAGCAGAGAAGAAAATATAAGCATTAAAAAGCAGAGATACCAGGCCATAAAAACACCACTCTGAGGGAGGAGACTCAAGAGAAAAGGGAAGATGGGTGTGGTCCCAGATGTGCCAGGTGTTTATACGGCTGCCATGCAGACAGCCTGCACTCTGAAGGCAGGCAATGAGGAGAGTATGCAAGCACTCAGCCCTGGATGTAAAGGATACCTGAGATGCTTTCAGCTACATTTGAGACTATGGCTCTGGATTTGCTGTCTGAAAAGATAATGTGGTCCTTACAGAAGTTTCAGAATGGTTCCCAGTATATGGCAATTTCATTGAACTGAATTAAGCTAACTTGGCTTAGTACAGTTTAAACAGACATGTTAGAATTGACATGAATAGATAATCAAAAATCACAACTTGTTACCAGAACTGCTTTGGAAATTTAATGCGTGTCTGACAAGACAACTAGCCACAAAGACTTTATGGATTATACTTCTACAACCACGAAACATGTCCTGTTTGAATTTGGAAGTGGGACACCACTTGAGAAAAAAAACCTGAATGTTAGAAATTTTGTTCTTTCAGCAGTCAGGCAATGCAATCCAGGATAGTTTTCTGAAGCCAGAAAAGAGACAAGGGTTTACTTAGCTGTGAAAATTAAAACAGAACAGGCATTTTAAGCTTTGGCTTGACATTACAATTCAGTACTCTGTATTATTTTATTTTGACTTAGAGATGATTTTGTGTGTTGAAAAGGGTTTCATGTATCATCACAAATCTTCGTTGATGACAAAATATTTTGAGGAATAAGACTACTGTTGGGATCCAAACCAGCTTATGAAACCACTCTGACAAACAGATGTGCATATGTCAAAGATTTATATTAGGAACAGAGGTTTAGAAAGCTTTCTTCTCAGCCAAGCTCTGTGCAAAATTATATTACCAAAAAAAAAAAAAAAAAAAAAAAAATCCATCTCCAGAAGGAAAGATGCATCCAGTTTAGAGACATTACTCATCCTGAGGCTCCATTGGAGTTCTGTGTAAATGCAACAGCTACTGCTTGGATTTCCTCAAGAGCTGTTTTTGATGTCCATACTGGCTGGACCTGACATAGGAAATTGATTTTTTGGCAAGACACTTGTTATAACCACAGCTATTCACCCAAGCCAAGCCAAATGTTAATTTTTCCAATCCAGCAAATCATTTTTTAATTTTGAAATAACAGAAGGAACATTCATCTTTTGAAACTGACAGAGGTGAGTAGAAATATTGACTCTTGATGTCCTCATTTGTTTAGACCACACAAATACAAATGTATTCTACAGCTGTTCAATCATGGCTTTCTGTATTTCATATTTCAGTTTTAACATAATCAATTTCATACAATTATATCTAATTAAATTTATTAATTTCATCCAAAATAGAAATTGTAGATTTTAATGGATAGATCACTGTTACTAGCCCACAAATCATGCCAAGTTTGCCTAGCCATGAAGGTGCCTTCAGTAAAGATGTTAACCATCAAGAGAAAAGAGGCAAAGTGGGTGGATAGAGGACAATGCTGTTCAGGTCCTCTCTGTAGAGAGGAGACTATACCATTAATTAGTATTAGCCATTAATAGTCAGACTATACTGACTATACTATTCTGAGGAGACTATACCATTAATTTTTCTCCTGGGAAATAACAGAAATGTGCTTATGCAAGTCATTCAACAAGTGTGGTCCTTCTTTCAAGAAGACTGCATAATTTAATATTGATGTTTTTACCATTTATGATTTTTTTTTCTTATAAATTATTCCTATAAAAAGCCTGAATAAATAAAAAGGGGTGAAATTAAAAGCACTTTTCACTACTCACTGAGTAACATTTTGAAGTGGTAACTTCTAAAATCTGATTTCTTAGTCTGAATGCAACTATGGACTACTTTTTAGGACTTCATGAACGACAACTATAAAAAGTAAGTTCAGACATAAGATGTGTCCAGCGATGGCAGGGAAGGCTCGTCAACACTTTTTCTTCCTTTTTCACTCCTCCCGTGACTTGCCATGGAAATCTCCTTAAACCTTTTAAGAAAGATTTTTGAGAGGTCTGTAGAGGTCTGCAAATTTACCACTACCAACCAACAGTCTTTTCTCAATAATAATTTCGATTTTTGAAGCTTTAAAATTTTCTCTTGAATCAACTAAAATGTTCTTTAAAACATCTCCAATGAAGATCTGATTGCAGTAAAGCAAGCTGCAAGAAGAGCATCTACTTTCTGGCTTGTTCATTGGTTTGGGTTTTTTCCTTTGTTCCATGTGTTCATCCTCCAGACTTGGCTACTAGCAGTTTTACACTAGATGAGAGAATTATCTCTGCTTCCAGCTCCAGAACATCCCATTAAAGGGAGCAATGAAAAACCAGTGGGCTTCAGCCCTGAACAGGTCAGGGACTTTTCTGGGTCTTGAAATACAAAGCAATAAGAATATTAGGAAACAGCAGTCCTTTGCTTCCAAAAGTAAAGTGGTTTGATTTTTTTAGGCAGAACAGAAAGAGCAGCAAAACAAAACAAGTCATGTAAGTGATTCTCCATGCACACTAAACCATTTGGATCTTATGAGTAATCCCCTGAATTGCAATCCTCAGAAAGGGACAGGAGAGTTCCTCCTGCCTGCAGGGACAGACATGTTGGTGGCAATACTGAATGAAGAGGTAGCCAAGCAGCCTGGGCCTCTAATTAAGTGTTGTGGCTTGCCAAATTCACAGAGTGACTGAAGGTGCTCAGAACAAACTTACATACACAATGAAGGATAGTTAACTACTTGCTTTGTTTCTAGGTGAGTCTGCAGAAGTAAGCTTATTTCCAGCTTACTTGTATACCAGAAGAACACATTTGAAAGGGGGTAGCCAGAGGATTTTTTGGTTCTGATATCCCTTGATGGCCTACACAAAAGTGATACATTTTTTATAGAATACTAGTGGCTGACAGATTTGTACAGGAAAAATGAGTAGGTGATTGTACGTATGGAACTCATAGATTTTCAACTGTTTTCCTGCAGAGCTACAGTGCTTATATTCTTTGGAGTCAAGACTTTGGGTTACCTGGTGCAGGGCCAGGAGTTGGAGTCAATGATACTGTATAGGATATTCTATGATTCTATGGTTCCATACCATGAAAGATCAGTAACAGGAAGTTTAGATGTCCCCATTGTATAGAAAAGTACTAGTTTCAAAAATTCACTTTTTTCCTGACCTTCTCTATAAACCCATTAGCTACCCAGACAATAGAGCAAAATGTTTATATTTTTGCTTGATTTAAATAATCCCTTTTTTATAGCAATAAGAACCTAAAATACTCCAGTGCTTATTGATGATTGATAACACTGAAGTCTGTGTGAAGAAAGTTCAATTATAGGTGTCTTCAGGGAAAGAATACTGGTGCACAAGTCCTTGAAACCTGTTATCTAGAAACAAGAGGTTAGTCAATGACAACAACACTAGTAAGATAAAGGTATTTTTGTTACATTTAAATAAATAAATTCTCTGAAGACTGCAGTCTTATTTGCAACAGTAAAAAAAAAAAGAAGATGAGTAAATATTTCAGTGATGGGAGTTGGAATCTTCAGTGTATACAGAAAATACTCAGATGACACTAGTTAAAATGGTAAAAGGGACTATGTAAACCAGCATATGATCTTTCCATGTTTTCAGAGTAAGATGTAAACAGTGTTTAGGGAAAATAACTATTTTATAAACAGTTAATGGAGTAATTTCCCATGATAAAGATATTACAGGAAAATTATCTAAACAGTTGGTCATCTTGAAATTCTGTTGTAGGTCATTAGTTTGTTGACTGTCGTGTCTTTCTGGATATTTGCTTATAGTGCTTCGTGTCTTCCTTGAAAAAGTGGGGAAATCTAGAGGTGGAGGTAATTATAATGCCAGTCTAGGCACACAGTGCTTTTCTCTCTTGCTTTTCAGATGGAAAAAAAATGTATGGTGCAAAGCTTGATGTTAATGATAAGGGATTAGAACCCAGACAATTGTGTGATCAGACTCAGCCAGCATGGGTATATGAAAGGCAGATCCTGCTTGACCAGCCTGATCTCCTTCTATGACAAAACGACCCAAGTTAGTGAATGAGAAGAAGGCTGTGGACATCTTTTACCTGGGCTTCAGTAAAGCCTTTAATACCATTTCCCACAGCATTCTCCTGGAAAAGGTGGCATCCCATGTCTTATATGAGTGCACTTGTTCACTGGGTAAAAAACTGGCTGGATAGACAGGCCAGAAAGAGGTGGGGAATGGAGTTGCATCCAGCTGGTCACCATGGTTCCCCAGGGCTCAGTATTGGGGCCAGCCCTGTTTAATACCTTATCAGTGATCCAGATGAGGGGGTCACAGGCACTCTCAGTCACTTTGCCCGTGAGTTTTCCCATGCTTTGGCCCAAGTGGGATGAGAGCATTGATCTGCTGGAGGCTCTGCAGGAGGATCTGGAGGGATCGATGGACCAAGGCCAGTTGTATGAGGCTGACAAAGCCAAGTGCCACTTCCAGCCCCTGGGTGACAACAACCCCCTGCAGTGCTACAGGCTTGAGGCAGAGTTCCTGGAAAGCTACCCAGCAGAAAAGGACATGAGAGTGCTGGTTGACAGCTGGCTGAACATAAGCCAGCTTGTGCCCAGGTGGCCAAGAGGGCCAGTGGCGTCCCAGCTTGGATTAGCAATAGCGTGGCCAGCAGGATCAGAGCAGTGATTGTCCCCCTGTACTCAGCACTGGTGAAGCCTCACCTCAAATACTGTGTGCCACTACATGGCAGACTTGGAGGCACTGGGGTGTGTCCAGGAGCTAGTGGAGGGTCTGGAGCACAAGTCCTGTGAGGAGCAACTGAGGTAACTAGGATTGCTTAGCATGGAGAAAAGAAGGGTCAGGAGAGACATTTTCTACTAGAAAGGAGGTCATAGCAAGATGGGCCCAGTCTCTTTTTCCAAGTAACTAGTGATAAAACAAGAGGAAATGGCCTCAAATTGCATCAGAGGAGCTTTAGACTGGATATTAGCAAAAAAATCGTCACATAAAGGGTTAGCAAGCATTGCAATAGCTTGCTCAGGAAAGTAGTTGAGTCACCAGTCCTGAAGGTATTTAAAAGAGGTGTAGATGTGATGCTTAGCAGTGGACTTGGCAGTGCTATGTTAATAGCTGAACTTAATGGAATTGAAGGCATTTTCCAAATAAATGATCCTATGACTTCTGTCCCAGATCACAGCTTGGATGAGGACTCAACAACCATCTGTCAATTTGTCTTCTGTACAGAACTGGATGTTACAACTCCACTGCCCCAATCCCAACCCAATATTCATAGAAAATAAGGCACACAGGATTTACTACATACACTCAATGCAGACAATACAGTCTGCACATATGGTTTAGTATATTCTGCAGTAGTCTGAGTCTCCTAAGAGCTTCTTAATCCACCCTTACTCTGCTTTTAAGTTAATTAAATTTGTCACCCCATGTATTTAATTAGACTTCTCTGCAAAATACTGGGATGGTAAAAGTGGACATGGATTCCAAAGTCAGCTCACGGAAGACAAATCTATCAGGGTCCATTACATTTAGAAATGAAACTTTTTGCTTAGAAAATTATTGAAACTCAAGTTATTGGCTATGGAGAGGAGTATCACCCTATTCTTACCCTTCAATACACTCTTTGCTTTTAGCAACTTAGACAGGACTGGATTGAATCGACCCTACAACTCAATATAATTTTTGTCCTTATTAATCATCTTCTTAATTAAAAATAATGTTAATTTTTGATAAAATTAAAAAATAAAATTGCCTTAAAAGGCAAGACAGAAGGTGGAATATATTATCCTCTTCCAAATACTTTATTCTTCCTGAATTTACATTTAAAAGGGTATTGTGAATGAAAATGAGCATCGTGGATGCTTGGAAAGAGTGAACGACATTATGTTGGTCAGATAAAATTATTCAGCATAGCGAGAATGGGGAGAGGAACCAAAAGAAGAATAAAAGTAATGGGGTTTTGTTATTACATAGTCTGCTCTACTCCAGTTTTGCTGATCATAATAGCATTATTGGACTCAACACAAAGAGAGACACATCACACCCTAAGCACACATTAAGCTTTGCCTCTGCTGAAAGGAAAAGTTCTCGTAAGAAAGGTCTTTCTAATCATATTTCCTTCAGGCATGATCTCTGTTTCTGCCTGAAACTGCCCAAGCACTGACGATCTTGTTCATCTAAAGAACACAGAGAAAGAAATGGATGCCAGCACAGTATTTCATTAGGCTGCCTTATGAATGCCTCCCACATTTTGACATTTCATGTAACAAATGTAGCAGGTGACATTTTGACCTACGAACTGTAACTCTTGCTACGCACTCCTAACTATCTGAGTTGTGATGGCAAACTTTGAGGTGGCTGAAATCAATTAAGATTAGCTGCATCCTAAGCAAGGTTTATGTTAATTTATCTACATCTCAAATGCTACACATAGCTAAGTTCAAAGACACTAGCTATGTATCTTGGATAAGTGATAATTTTGAGGTAAAGAATGGCAGAACATGTCCCCTTCAATCTTTCTACCACTCTTAAACTACAGTGATTTACGTAAAATCATGTAAAGGATTGGTCTTATGTATGTTAGACACAACCTTATTTTGCTCATTTTAGTTGGATTTGCTCCAGACAGATGGAAACAATATTTTTTCTTTTAATGTAGGATAAAACTAAAAAGTAATTTATTTGCATATTCTTGAAGTGAAAAATCCATTTGAATTGTTCTGTTCTTCTTCCCTGGAAATCATCCATCACTACCACAAGTGGCTACTTCTAACTGCAGGGAATTGCAGCCATCCTCTATCTTCACCTACATCTTAGTTTGGCACCAGATGAACCTTAACTTGTTAAACCTTTCACATGTTTTTGATAAAAACAATCTGTTGTTTCACTACAGGCATCATAAGGTGTCTTTGGACTTGACTTTCAACATTTCTACTTATGCCAAGGATATAGGCTTTGCTCCACATTATAGTACAACAGATATATTTTTCCAAATTAATAAATTACGAAATTAATAAATTAATAAATTATCCATCCAGGTCCTTCTTTTTTTGCTATTATATAAATTAATAATACAAAGGGGTTTCCAAACACAAATAACAATCTTTAGAGAGCACATAAATCTCTGCAAAATTTACTTTGTAAGTCCTGTCTCTATTCAGGATGACTCCTTCACAGGATACTGCTGTGAAGCTTTTATTTTTGAATGTATATGATAAACCATACCTATATCCTTTCTATTGCCTCCTAGAATGCTCTTTTAGATAAGCAAGTTGAGCATTTAATTTGTCTTTGGACGATATGATGAATAACAACCCTGAATATAATGGTTACACTGTCAAAGGTCGGTTAGTTCGTCTGGTTGTTCCTTTCTGCTTGTCTGGAATGCAAAAGCGTGATTTTTTTTTTACCATAAAGTGATGTCACAGGTTTTTTTAAAAGCACCTTCTTCACTCACAGGAGTGTTCAGTGTTTGGATAACTGATTATAGGCATCTGTTTGAGGGGAGAAGTTTATCCACAAGTCTAGAATCTGATCAGCTCACTGAACCTGGTGATCATTCCCCGAAGTACAGCAATAAATATATCTGCTCTATCCATGCCCCACCAGTTCCTCACAGACCTGCAGTGACTCATCTTTCACCTTACTCTTTCATTTTCTGCCAATAGCCGCCAAATAGCGCAGACCTTCTTTTGTATTGATCTGTGTGTCAAGTGGCAACGGAAGCAGAATGCACAGCAGTAAGATCAGGATCAATATTGCATCCTAGAAGAACCATGTCTACTGAATCTAAAAATCAGTGTCAGAACCATGTCATATCACATATCTCAGATGCAGAATTAACCCAGCAGTGATCAGTGTGGTCACTTGTAATTTTATCCATTTAAAATCTAGTTGCATTGTGGGTCCACCAATTTAAATACCTGGAAAATTGAATATTATACCCAGATATCCAGTATTTTGTGGGGGGAAACAAAGAATAAAGTGATGTTGTCTCTCACAAGAGGAAAAGCACTCATCCCGATATGGCCAGCACTTGGAGCCTGAGTGCTGGTGAGGTAAGGAGTGACAGCTGTCCTGCCTGGTGTTCAGAAGGCTGCCTAAATGCCTTCCATAACAAATTCGTTCCCTAGAGAAAACAAGGAATAATTTCACCAACAACTGAACTGTGACTTCAGTCTGCATGCCTTGTGTGCCCTCGTACTGTTAATGACGTGATGCCAGAGTGACGGAGTTCTCTTTGACTCTGGATAGCTCTAGGCAGTGATTTTCCTCCCGCGGCCCCCAAAGCTGTCTCACCGGCTGAGAGCCCCCATTGCCTCCACCAGCGGTTCCGAGGGCAGCCGCACTCCTCCCTCTGCCCTCCGCAGCCCAGCCAAAGCACCGAGCGTGCCGGAGCGTTCAAGTATAATGAAGTGCTATGCTGATGTTATCTCTCCCCATCTCTTCCGTCTTGCTCTGGTGGGCTTCCCTCTCGGAGTGAAACACAAGGAGGAGACTAACACAGTGTTTCCTCTTGCCTGATGTTTGCTTGTTATTCCAGCTAATTTGCTCCAAGAGAAGAAATAAACTGGGCTTGAAACAACATCGTTAATTCGGATCCTTTTAGACCAATTGCATATCTCCTGGCACCATTAAAAAATTAGAATTAATGAAAAATTACTTTTCTCTCTCCCTCTTTTTTTTTTTTTTTTTTTTTTTTTTTTTAATTAAAGGAAACCCCAACCTCCCCCTCCTCAATCCCCTTCCTTCTCCCGGCTGATTGACAAAGTGAGCAGAATCCGTGTTCTCACACCAACGGGTATCTATTACATGAGAACTTTCTTCTGGCGCCAGGAGGTATTTAGAGAGTTTGCCTGGCTATTCCACAGGGGAAATCCTGCTGAAAGTTGGGGGTACCTGAGCAAAATTCACTGCTGGCCAAAATCCGGGCAAAGCAGCGATCGCACTCGATAATGTCTCGTTACGATTATTGCCCCAGAAATACCGGGGAGAAGAAGCAACTAACAGGCAGCGCTTTCTTTCCACGGAGAAGATGTGCTCCTCTCGTGCTGCTGGGCGGGATCCCCTTTGGGTCCATTAGCGGCTCGAGGGACAAACGTGGGGGTTTTTTGTTTGTTTGGTGGGTTTTTGGTTGGTTGGTTGGGTTGGTTGGTTGGGTTGGGGGTTTTGTCGGTGGAAGAGTTCTTTCTCTGTCTTTTTGGTTTTAAATTCAAAAGCATATCCCCGGTTATGCTCAGGGTTGCTGGGCGAGAAGCACGAACCCTCACCGCAGCCCGGGCGGTAAAACTAGCCCCGCAGCCGTCGGCGCAGGACACCAGTGACCCTCGCTTCACTCCTGTCGCCCAGCAAGCCCCTCTGGCCGGGTTTTCCTCCTGGAGCCGAGGGTTTCCTCCGCCGGGCCGGTGACCGCCCAAGCAGAGGCTCCCCCGACGGCAGGGGAGAGCGCTGCCCATCCCGCACCACTCCCGCCCCGCCGGCTGTCGGCGAGAGAAACGGGACAGCCCCAGCTCGCAGGGAGCGAGGAGAGGGGCGGAGAGGAGGGGTTTGACCTCGGTTTGTAGTACCTTCACCAAGTGAATCATCGAGTACGTGCCTTGATAGCAAGTTTGCTCTCGCTAGGCAAAATAATTTCTAGTTAATATTTTGTTGTTGTTGTTTTCCTTCCAGGGGGTTCATTTATCATCTCCCGTTCGCTTTATTTGACATGGCTTGACCCACATAGTAGTATTTGATTTCGTTATACGGTGGAAAACCACTTTTAGGGAAGTCCATCCTGCTCCTAAGACACACACACACTCATTTCCAGTAATTGCTCAGTTTCTGCCTTCTCGCGTGATGATTTCGGGATCCCCTGGGCTAGCTCACACGGAGTATACCCAGAGAGGCTCCCAGGGTTCCAGGACATGGGCATCCCGGCGCTGTCACCTTAGTAAAATGGCAAAAAAGCAAGGGAATCCTTTAATGGTGCCTCAAACAGTGCTATACATCTGGCTAAGGACAGGGTACCCGGGGCACTGGCTGTAGCAAAGACTATTCCAGGAAAAATTCAATCACAAACTTCTCCCTTCATTCTGTGTCTTTACCGGGGAATCTGAGCCAAGCAGAGTCGTCTTTGCTCTAAGTGGCATCAAGCAAAGGTTATAATTCATCCGCCTGCTTTTTCTACTAGACCAGCCATTTCCATCATGCATCACTTCGTGGCAGAAGCCTTGCACGCCCTTCACACAGCCTGGATGTGCGCTGTAAATGCTTGTGAAGAGATGAAGACGAACACATTTGTGAGACGCTGTCCTCCTCTCCTCCGGACATCCTGCTTTTCTCATCACCGAGGGAAAAATGAATAAAAAAGCCCTTATTACATTTAGTTCTTTCTGAGAAAGTGTAGCGCATTTCAGATGGGGCAAACTCGGCAACTCTGCTGAGTTAGAGGAAAGGCCAAAGAAAAGCCGTATTTAAAGCACTTTATCGCGAACACATCACCTCCCTCCCCCACCCTGCTTTGTCGCTGCCAACACCCCAGAGGATGAGGGTGAAGGACACGATGCTTTTAGCAGATTGCCCTCCCATTCTCGAGGATAACTCGCGTTTTACAGACTTGGTCACCGGTCATTTTTCCTCTCTCGTTTTTCGCTATAATTAATTCTGAAACTTAAGGAGGGAAATGAGAGGGTAATACCCCTTTTGCCTCATCCCAGACACCCGCCGGGTTGTTAGAGCCGGGCTTTTGTCGCGGGGGCGGCTGCCGGGCACAGGCACCTCCTGGCCTGTCCAGGGCTGCTCTCCGTCCTCGCCAGTCCTCAGCTGCGGCACCAAACACCCTCACTTGCCGCAAAATGACAAGAGGAGATCTGGTTTTCATGGACTCCTCTTTGCTTGGTTGCATTTATTTACCTAAATGCCTGGTGGAAGAGTGGGAGGAAAAAAGCCCACTCCGCCTCAGTGAGCCTCCCCAGTTCAGCGATCTCCCCTCAGGAAAAAAGCTGATTTTTGTGTCCTCAGGGCCAGCAATGATGGCAGAGGTAAAGCTCCCCGGGAGAGGCAGTCTCTGCAGCTTCTTCCCAGGTAGGAGCTGTTCTAGCTGTTGCTCCAATCCCTTTACACACACACACAAACACACACACACACACACACACACACACCTGACTTTGCAAACCCAGGCTGCCCCTGCACCTCGCCCAATGTGCAGACCGTGAAACAGGGAAGGGCGCTGGCCTCGGATTTCGGGCACAGTTCGTGGATTTATCTTTTAACGGGGAAAGGGACTGCACCTGATAACGGTAAAGCATAAAATGCTGCCTTGGTGTACCAGGGGCTTTCCCTACTCAGCTCACAGAGATCATAAAGGATCAAAGTCTTGACAAATGGAAGCATGATGTAATGCCCTGGCCCCATCAAAGACTTTATCCTGAAAATGATATCCTCGTCAGGGTCGCAGAAATTAGCGGTTTGATAGACGTGAGAGGAGTCAGATCTGCTCGATTACATTGGGTGTAAATCCGAAGTAAGCTCTGACTTCAGATTTACTCCATTGCATTCCCATTTCCCTTACTAACCAAGAAGTAGGCAAAGACGATCTGAAAATTTTTCTCATTTTCCTGCCCCCAGTCCTTTCATTAAATGAGTCAAGGTATGCATTAGGGATCGCCTTTAACCCGCCGAGGCAGAGGTAGGCAGGAAAGGTGGAGTTTGTCATTGTGGCTTTTAAGACTGGGTACCATTTTCTTCTCTGCTTAAAGAAATTCAGTACTTTCTTCCATTAATCTTTAGCGGGGAAAGCGTTCAGCCCGCACCTGTATAAACAACCTAGATGAGGGGAAAAAGTAAACCTATATCTCTTCCCTGCAGTATCTTTATGTAGTTATATATATATACATATATATATATATATACCGATAATGCAGTCTAATTGGGGAGGAAGAGCAACCCCCAAGTCCAGCGTGCTGCCCTTTCACCGTGCAGCATGTGGGACCCAGCCTGAGCATCAACTGTAGTGTCAAACCAAGTTCAAGAGATCCAGTTGCAAGATCAGCTCCCTGTATAGGTGGTTCAAGAAATGTCAAGTTTCACTTGGAAAGGCTGCTATTAAACCCGGCTCTGATGTGGTTCTAGCCCCAGCGGGTGAAGTCGGGGTTTGCACAGCGTTAAGTGCCCTCAGCGAGCCCGCAGGGCTGGTGGGGAGGAGAGCAAAGCTCTGGGCCCAAAGGCGGTGGTGCCAGGAAAGTTGCGTGGCAGCAGCAGGGAAAGTTCTGTTCGGTCGGGAGAGAAATGAAAGGGAAAAACCATGAACAGAAATCGCGGGACAAGATCTTTCCACCTGTTGTAGTCATTAGGTTCTTTTCTGAGAACTGCATTTTTATTCTGATTAAACATATCCCAGTTGTGAAAGCCAGCAAGGAACCAAACTCTAGCTCTTTATGTGAAAAAGGGAGGTTTTGGGGGAGGTGGGAGGGATGTAAGTTGATGGTTGATTTTTTAATATTTTTTTTATTTGTATCTCTATTGAACTTGTATGTCAGCATATTCATTGAATGCGGGGTCCTCCATTCATCCATTCTATTAAAAAAATTGAACAACGGAATTTGTTTTAAAAACCGGTGAGCAGCTCGAAAAGCTGTCTCGTTTACTTTGCTCTGTGACAGAGAGGTGTACACAGCCCATTTAATGGGTTTTAATTAATTGCTCTGAAGAGGGAGAAACCCTCGGACAGCCCTACTGTCTTGGGCTTCACCCGAAACTAAGGACACTATCAAACCACAGTACGCATCTTCCCAGAGACTTTTCGCCTCGCTCCCCACACCTCGCACACCCAGCCCTCGGTGCCGCGCTTCCTGCTGCCTCCGTCCTCCTTGGCGGGGCACCGGGACCGCAGAGCCGCTTCCCGAAGCGGGGCACGCAGGGGAAGAGCCCAGCGCGCTGGGGCCCGCCCTGCCGCACCACGCAGCTGTCCCGAGTTTCATACCTCGGGAAAATACCGTGCCCTCGAAGGAAGAGCAAGAGAAAGAGCCAGTGTAGGTGGCTGGGAGCAGAGTCTCGGGTCGCGCTTAGCCCTTAGACACAAGGAGCGGTGCGCTCCTCCCCGCCAAACACTGGCGGGACCAGCCCTGGAGATATTTCAAGTTCCCCGAGGAGAGGAGAGGGGTCTGCCCGGTGGGCAAGGCATGACGCCCGAGAGCAAACACATACGCGGAGACATCCCGCGTGTGCCCCCACCCGCGTGTGTGTGCACCCACACAGGCTCAGGCTCTGGCCCTGAGCAGCAGCCCCTCCGCGGACCGCGGGCCAGCGGCCCTATTCACTGACAACCGCTAAACTGCTCAGAGCACTCTGAGGCTCTTGCGGCTTCCTGGTTCGCACTTTGTGTCCTG
>JAOTQP010001286.1:118138339-118154754 GCA_026413545.1 Cichladusa arquata | reverse complement strand
CCCCCCGCTCCCCCGCCCCGGCAAGGACTCTCCGCGGCGGGACCGCCCCGCTCTGGGCCGACTGGGCTCGGCCGTCCGCCCCCGCCCGCTGCCGCGCCGCCCGCCCGGGGCCATGTCCACGGGCTCCGCCAGCGAGGCGGAGGAGCTGCCCGACATGGACCTGCGGGCGCTGCAGCTGGACTACCCGCCGCCGCCGGCCAAGCGCCAGCCCCGCGGCGAGCTCTACCCCTCGGGGGACAACTCCTCGGCGGCGGAGGAGGAGGAGGAGGAGGAGGAAGAAGAGGAGGAAGAGGACGGCGAGGGCAGCTGCGCGGCGGGGCCGGCGGGCAGCGGCTGCAAGAGGAAACGGGCGCGGGGCGGCGGCCCCGGGGGCAAGAAGGCGGCGTCGGGGCCGCGGGGGCCGCCGCCCGAGGGGAAGCAGTCCCAGCGCAACGCGGCCAACGCGCGGGAGCGGGCGCGGATGCGGGTGCTGAGCAAGGCGTTCTCCCGGCTGAAGACGAGCCTGCCCTGGGTGCCGCCCGACACCAAGCTCTCCAAGCTGGACACGCTGCGCCTGGCGTCCAGCTACATCGCCCACCTCCGGCAGCTGCTGCAGGAGGACCGCTACGAGAACGGCTACGTCCATCCCGTCAACCTGGTACGGCGCGGGGGGCGGGCGGGATGCGGCGGGGCCTCCGCGGGGAATCCCCGGGCAGCGCTTGGTGCCCCGGGCGCTCAGGCCGTGGCCGCTCTGGAAGGAGCGGCAAATCCCCAGTGGCCAACGCACCGTGGGCGACTCCGGGGCAGCGCTTGGCCTTGGGTGATGGCGGGCGTGTCAGTCCTGGGGAGTCGGAATAGGGACCCTAAAGATTACATTCCTCGGGCATTAGGCAAGCTTAGTGTCCCAAATAGGAGTAACTCGGTCAGCAGGCTGGCCTGCAGCACAAGTAGAGCGTCATGAGTTCATCGGTGCAAAATTAGACGCCCGATGCTTGTCACAGGGGTAAAACGTTTTGTTATATACAGCAGAGTGGTTGGTTTGGAATAGTTAATATGCTTTTTATTTATTAAATGACTCAAAGAGTTTCAAAACAAGAGAAACGTTGCAGTTTGGATGTGAACACTGTTGCTGACCATTGCAGACCTTCTGTGGAGCCTTTAATTATAATGAAAAACGTAATGAAAATATTTGTTAGAGGAACTCAGCTCTCTCTGTGCTTCCCACAGGGACTAAAACATGATGACGTGTTTGCAACTGAATCAGAGTTAGACTTCTATCGGTAATAAAGCTCCAGTTTCATACGAGGATAAACTTTCTTTTAATATGAAATACCTTTTTTTTTTTTTTTTTTCTTTTTTGCTTACAGACTTGGCCATTTGTGGTTTCAGGAAGACCTGACTCTGACACCAAAGAAGTTTCTACTGCCAGCAGATTATGTGGAACTACTGCATAGTCAGACTAAATTGAGGATTTCTTGTTGTTGATCTTTTTTTTTTTAATGGGTTGGATATTTTGAAGAGCTGTGCTTCATCAGCTCAGGACTAGAAGATGGGGCAAACCCCCATCTCTAACAGTGTTAAATCTGCATCCCCCATCATTCTTTCCCCTTAGGGTTCTGAGGGCAGATTATTTAAAGCAGTAAAGAATGGAGGTGGTTGAAATTAGAGGTTTTATGAACTGACTGCAGCAGCTGAAGTCTAAGACTTGGCTTCATCATTCTTACCACTGCCTGAGGACCTGCTGTTCTGAGGCTTTTAAACTAATGGAAGAGGAATATAATGATATAGAATTAACAGCATGGACCAAAATACAATTCTACGAACTAACCCCAAAGTGTTATTTGTATTGTAAAGCAAAACAGTATTTTAAAGTAGCTTTGAAAGTCAGATAGATTTATAATATATTTTGATGGCTTTTGTATTCATGGGTCTGGTTTACTGCAACTATGCAATTAGTAATACTTTTTTTTTTTTTTTTTTGGTCTCTTTGATCAGTGTTTTCTTAAAAATGTGTGAGTTGACACATTCTGCTACGACCCATTGGAATTAAAGTAATTCCTTTGGTTATGTATTGAAATGCCACATGTAAGAATGTGGGACTGTCCCTAGAAATGTGGTGGAGTTTCTGTGCCTTAATCTGGGAGGCAATTCTGCTTTCTGTAAGGCCAGGGTGCATGTGTTGTAAAGAATGTGTTTGTGTGATGCTGCAAAATAACAAGACTTCACAGTGTTTTAAATATTTTTCCTGTACTGTTATGCTTATCATTGAGAAGTTTACTCTCAAATGAGTTAGTGTGTCATTTCCTTACAGATTCAAACGTTGTAATAAAAGAAGATGCCATCAAATAAGTTGCAAATGTAAATAACTCTATTTTTTTATAAATGACATTAAAATTCTTGGTTACAATGACTTACTGGTACTGTGATAGTGTGTGGCTGTATCCATATGGAAGCCTCTTTGTAATGCATGTTCTTGAAACCTAGTTTTGTAAGCACAGTTATCTTGCCCATCACTTGAGGGCAGATACATCCCCAGCAACAGTCTCAGATAAGAACACTTTCACCCCAAACAACTCATTCGAGGTGCAGTACTATATCAATCAGCAGGGATGGCCAAGTTTTAACAACTTACAGAATGCCCTGTAATGTTCTCTTCTGTGAAGCAGAAGAACAAATAAATGCAGATTAAGAAATCAATGTCATTTAGTGTAATAGCTCTCTTTGCTGTTCTTTAGCATTTCCATCTGTACTGTGTTTTGCTTTTATCTGTATTTTTGCAGTGGGAAAATCCGATGAGCTTTCCTAGTTGAGAACAGAATTTTCCTGTTTTAAGATTAAAAATCCTGAGATAAGATTTAATTTTATTCTCTAAATATTTTATCAGCAGTTTACTTACAGTAAGGGAGAAAATTAAATTGCTTTGGAGAAGAAAAAGCCACCTCTTCCTAATATAAGCAGTGAGGAGGAAGAAACATTTGTTTAACAAGAAACAGTTTAACCTGATTTGTTGTCAGGTCATCCTATGTGATGGATTTCTATTTTGAAATACTGCATAGAAGACCAAGTCTGACTATTGGTAGAGTCCTGCAAGTAGTTAAACTGCAGAAAATAGGTTTTCTTCTTGTGAAATATAAAATAATCCAGAGACACTGCAAAATAAAATGAAATCACAGTCCAGGACTTGCTGAAAGTGCTGCTTTTAGTGATTTGGGGGCAAGCTGTACAGAGACCATAATATAATTTAACTTCCATTTTTTTCCAGAGAAAGTCTGTGAAGGAAGAGGGCTATCCTAATTTGCAGTTTATGTAGCTGAGGTGGGACTCCTCCTCACTTCCTCTAGGGAAGCTTTATAAAAAGAAAAGAACATAAACAATAAAGCAAAAGGAAAGGACCTTCAGGAAGGCATAAGGTATGAGAAAACTCAACCAATGTTTATCTGAACCCTAAAAAACGATTATTCAGCAGTTTAACTAAGGTACTACTTGAGATAATCTCAGTTGTGATACTTAGCTGGTTTTGGCCTTGATTCCAGCTGTAATTGGTTAATGACTAGAAGATCAGAAAAACAAGGAAAGCTGGAGATATTTAAATAGTATAGAAAGGTCTGTGACAGTATGGAAAGGTCTGTGCAGAGTGATGGAAAAAATATTCAGTGCATATTCCCAAATATGAAGTGGTTAAGTGAATACAGTAGATCAAAACAGGGGGTGAGGAGTATGACATGAAGAAAAACACAGGATTGCTTCCACCCATGCACCATGCTCATGCTCTCAAGTACATTTTCTTTGTGGCTTCATAATAAATAGAAATGCTTTCTTTGTAAACTAATGAATGCACTTACTGCATTTGTTACAGTAACAGACACATCCATATGGTGGTGGTGTCCCAACAGACTGTCAGTGGTTTTAGAACAGATGTAAACAGTGGCAATTTCAGATCAAAATCTGGAGAGAAAATGACAGCTTTTAGATACTGAACAAGACCCAGTTTTTTTCTTTTACATACCTCTATACAGAAATATATGTATTAGTGTATACTTATTTCTCTTAATACAGCAATTAGGGATGTTTAGATTTCTCCACTAAGGATCTGATATTTCAAATCATTAATTTTTATCCTTGAGTTCATAAATATTGTTTTTAAAAAGTAAATTAATCTTCTTCTGTCCCAATGAGATGCATTATATGATTAGGAAAAAGATCAGGTAATTGAACAAGTTCCCTGTGGGTTTGTCCTTAGATGAAGGCTGCTGTCTTTCCAGGGAAATGCAAGGTAGGTCATATATTCTGGCATTCCTCACCTACAAAGATGCACCAAAAATACATGCATGCAGTTTTGAAACAGTTTTTTAAACCCAGATAAAAATCTGATCACTTTTTTACATGAATGAGGTAAACAAAACATTTTAAAATGCTATTTTTAAGCACTAACAAATTCCACTGAAAGATAATAAAGGTCCTCCTCTTTAATTAAGGTTTTGACAACCTGATATAGTAAATTAATTTCATTTGTAAAGTCTGACTATTTGGTTTGTCTGGACAGTTACAGAGGTGTGTGGAAGGGAGACTTAAAATGAAAAACTACCTCACATAGCTAGAGTTCATGAGCACAGAAAGTAAGAAAAATATACATTTTTATTAGACTTGGCAAGTTTATGCTTGATGATTTTGGGTTATATTAATGTTCCTTGCACAAGGTAAAAGATGAACCCTTCTTGATCCCATAAAGTTATGCAGAATTTGCTGAAGCTGTTTTACAAATAAAATGCCAAATTATTTGCAACTGATACTCAGCCAAAACCTGCTTCATGGGAAATCTGTCTGCGGATTACTGGCATTGACTTTTGGGGCAAAAAGTCCATATATAAAAAGGAACAATTGCCTCCCAGCAATATTTAATGACTTTAGATTAATACAAATGTTGTGTGATACTTTTTTTTGTCTCTATTCTGTGTGAGAATCTGATGGAGCAGATCGTTAGCCATCATTAACCTTTCATTTCCAATGCATGTGTTTGCTTACACAAGGGGAGTATGCCTCTCATATTGAAAATGTTAATACTTCTGAGCAAAAGAAACATAGTTTGCACACAAAAAGTACCTAAGCCATAATTTTCCCTCCTAGTATCTTTATACATGTACTATTTAAAGAACTTTTAGATATGCTAAGGATTCTGAGTAAAAATTTGATTTTTTTTGGCTAAGTGTAGGTGACTATGTACAGTACTATTGCCATAGGGGTCTCCTAGGTGAAAGAGGAAGTCAAATAAATTATTTTAAGATCTCAATAAGTATCTGAAAGTAGCTCTATCTTTCTTTATTGACTCTAAAAGGACCCTAAGAGGACCAACTGCACGATTCAGTTAAATATCAAACATGTTAGTTAAATATCCAATGTTGGGAGGGATATAGGCAGATTTAACTTTATATGAGCCAAAGAAGTGAAAAAGAAGGAAGAAGGGGGATTTAGAGCCACCCAACAACACAAGCCTATAGAAACCTTTTAAGCAAATAGTACATACATTATTTGGATGAAATAACATGGAAAGCTGTCCATTCTACTGAACAGTAGCCACTTCTCCACAAATAATTAATTCCATGCAGTAGTAAATTTGCACTTGGTGTGGCAGGGCAGGTTCTCACCAAGACTTGTTCCAGTTATACCTAAGAATTAGGTTCCAGCTCTGGATAGAATTTATCACACTCCAGCTGAAAGATGTGTACACAGATATTTTCTTCAGTGCACAAGGGACAGATGCTGAGCTGTCTTGTGGACCCTAAATACCTACATCCATAATTTTATTATACTGTGACAAGAGGACTTTGGGGTGAGTTGCTACATTATGCAGAAACTTGTGCTATCACAGTGCAGGCTGGTTAGGATTCAGGTACTAAGAAAGAATGGGTCTCAGTATTTTTCTTGGCTCTGAAAAATGTGTAAATGCAAATTACACAAAAAATAAAAAATGTGTAGATGCAAAATACAAAAAAAATAACTAAAAATGCCTTAGTTGGAATGCAGCATGTGAGAATCTTACTGGAGTTAAAATTCTTACAAAAGTTAAGATAGTTGAAAAGATTAAAATAGTTATCTATCCAGCAAGTCAAGCAAAACTGAGAACTTGTGGTTGATGTAGAGCTGAGGAATTGCTCCTGTAATGTTGGGGTCCTGACAGTCTGGAAGGGTCTGGGACTAGAAATATGTGGTGACACTCAGAAGAGCTATAATTAACCTTGGTGTGACTGGAACTTAACAAGCAAAGGAAATCACTCTATCTTTTCATTGCAGTGAAACTGTTAAAAAGAATTCACATTTCCAGGGTTAAAAATAATTCAGACTGTGACAAGAAGAACTCCCTATGACAACAAAGCAGGCAGAGCTGTGAGTCAGAATAACTACAAAAACATAATGCAAATGCAAGCAGACAGGCTGCTCAGCATTTGGGACAAAAAGTCATGAGAATAGCAAAGGATTGCATCACTTTGTAAGGGTTTATGAAAGCCTGTGTAGTGAGCACATATGAAGGGCATGGAAAACAGCATTCTATCTTATAGGAATTTTCACAGAAACAACAAGAACAAAATCGATGGATGGTAATCCAAAAATTAATGGATGATTTTTAATTCTAATTCCAAGTTGCTGTGATGGCAGAAGCTACATCATTAGCAGCTTAAATTCCATCATCAGTAAAAGATAAGAAGTAAATGTAGGCATGACTATTCATAAAAATTGGGATTGGAACAGCACAAGCAATTACTCTATTTTTGAATTTTGTCCCCTTCAAAGGGGACCCAAAAAAAAAAAAAAAAAAAGATACATTGCTATTTACTAGGAAGGCAATTTGAAGTCCTGAAAATGCCTTATATTCCTGTGTGTGACATTTTTATGCTCAGTATGGATATGCTTGAGACATGTAAGACGTATTAGGATAGCACTGTATAACTGTGGAGATTACAAAAGGTCACTCTGTATATGCAGGAAGACCTCTGGGGTGCTCAAATCCCAGAATCACAATTAAATTTCAACACAGGAAAAACCCACATCACATTCATTTGGGTTGTGCCCAATTCTTGCCCTTTTCATAGGAAAAAGGAGCAAAACTTGTGGTGTTTGGGGAAGGATTGAGTAAATAGAACTTTGACAAGAGAAAAAGAGGGGAAAAAGACCAAAGACAAAATGTAACTCTTTTCTGCAGGACCCCTGGATGAGAACTAAACTGCCAAATTGGTGAAGTTCTGTACACAGGAGTAACTGGAGACAGAACCTAACCATCCAAAATGTACAAGTAGACCATTATAAGGAAAAATTCCTCAAGAGTAAATTTGTCTTCATCCACTAGAAGTGAAGTGTCAGCTGGAGATACATGGAGATACATGTATGAAATTCAGCTGTCTGTACAGATATTTGGATTACAAGTTTAATGTTTAACAGTGTGACAGTGATGTTATAAAGAATGAACTGAAAACTCTCTTGAAAGACAGCCCTGAGGTGTCTTATTCTAGCTAGGGTGTAATTATGTCTCATACACGGAATCACACAGCATTCCTGAAATACACTACCCATGTATGCATAATATGATTTGTACTGAAGCCTACACTAAACCTGCCCGTGGAGATGTCACAAGTTAAAAATAAATGGTGTCCAGAAGTACTCCTGAGTATTGCAGCTTCAATGTCTATGTTGTTGGAGATGTCCCTGCATGGTCAGTGGGTTTGGTATGGGACATATGCCATTCTCCCAAGCACTGCCAAGACATAGTTTGTGAGTCAGCAGTGGATAGGGATGACTCACAATATACAGCTGAAGTCATAGTATTCTGGAGATTGACAGTGCACTGTCACAAGCAGCATGCACACAAACTAGCCCAGGACAGGTGACCTCAAAGCCAAAGGACAGTCTTCACAGGGCAGCCCTTCATGCTTAGACACAACCTCTGTATCTTAAGTGAAGTCCAGTTCAGAGAACCTCCTGTGCTTTATATTTGGTTTAGATTTTTCTCTATTTTAGATTCTTCTGGGCAGAGAAGACCATGCATCCCTTTGTTCTTATGTATCTATCACCAAGAAGTCTTACATCTGTTACCAAACATCAGAGCAAAATGAGTGAAAATCCAGACATTACACTGTAGATCCTACTGCTGAAGCTGAATAGAATCCTTAGGATTGTAAAATTTCTCTAAGAACATTGAGTGTGACCACTAACAGACCACCACCACGTTCATTACTAAACTGTATCCCCCAGTGCCACATCTGTATGTTTTTTGAAGACTTCCAGGGATGGTGACTCCACCACTTCCCTGATCAAAACAGGTGATTTAAGTTTTATGTCTAGCTGCCTTGTAATGTAAGCCCTGGTATGCGAGACAGTGGCAAGTCTAGCACTGGATTGAAAGACAGCAGGTCATTTTTTTTTTTTTCTGAGTGTAGTTTAACACTAAAATGTCATTGCAAAAAGCAATAAAACAACCTCTATTTCCTCTTCCAGGTTTTCAGTGTGTGTCTCAAGTACTAAATATTAAATAAACCCTTTTATTTTTTTCAATTCTCAGATATGCCTTCACATTGTCATTATTGTAAAGCCGATAAAAGCACAGAATTTTTCTGACAGCAGCCACTTTGGATACCTACAGACACAGAAAGACACATTTCCCCAAACTCTGGTAATCCCACAAAAATGTGCCTCTGAATGAGGGTGGGGAGACAGCTCCGGGTGGCCTTCAGCATCCCTGGCTGGCACAAGTGTTTCCTCTCTGTCATCGAGACATGTGCCTGGCTCTCCTCCGAGGTGACTCCTGGAGAACTGGCAGCTGGCCGGGAGACATGAGCAAGAGGAAAAAACATCAGGTGAAACAGAGAAAAACTGATTTGTAAAGAGCCTGCAGATACAGCCGAAAGGGTTTGGAAAAATCTCGGGGTGGGATGAACATATTCACCAACATGTTCAAAAATATTCAAATACACCTACAGAAAGGACTAAGGGGCGGTCACCTAGCGGCTTTTTTGGCCGCTGCCGCCCCCTCGCTCCTGCTGAGGAGCCCGGCGGCGGGGGCGGCCCGGCCCGGCCGGGATCGGCGGCAGCGGCCCCTCAGGCGGGGCACGGGCGCCACCCGGTGGCTCTCTGCGCGAAGAACCTTTTCCTGATAGCGACCTAAACCTCCCCGGACAGCCTCAGGCCGCTCCCTCGGGTCACTGTCCCTCCCTGTCACTGTCAGCACACAGAGATCAGTGCCTGCCCCTCCTCTTCCCCTCACGAGGGAGCTGTCACTGCAATGTCTCCCCTCAGTCTCCTCCAGGCTGAACAGACCAAGTGACCTCAGCCACTCCACGTACGGCTTCCCCTCGAGGCCCTTCACCATCCTCATTGCCCTCCTTTGGACACTCTGTGATAGTTTAATGTCTTTTTTTATATTGAGGAACCCAGAACTGCCCCCAGCACTCTAGGTAAGGCCGCCGCAGTGCAGAGCAGGACAATCCCCTTGCCCAGCTGTGATGCTGTGCCTGATGCACCCCAGGACAGGGTTGGCCCTCCTGGCTGCCAGGGCACGGCTGACTCAGATTCAACTTGCCGTGGACCAGGACCACCAGGTCCCTTTCCACACCATTGCTGTCCAGTCTCTTGTTCCCCAGTCTGTCCATACATCCAGGGTTGCTCCACCCCAGGTGCAGAATCCAGAACTTTCCCTTGTTGAGCTTCATATGGCTGGTGATTGCCCAGAGCATTAGGAATGAATTATATGATGATCAGCATTAGGAATGGCAGTAGGAATGGTGTTAGAGCTCTTGGTACCAGCTGTGGCTCCTTCAATAAGCCCACAGACAGCGAGGCCTAAGGAACCTCCTGTGGGGTCTGTGTGTGCACTGGCTGCCTACAGCTCCAGTGGGCCCCTGAGCTCCCTGAATGTCCCTGGCACCCCGATTCCTGCCAACGTGGTCAAGAAGAAACACGGAAAGATGATGTATGCGCGGCTCCATATAGCGTGGCACCAACGGTGCCTTACCCAGAACAAAATCAAAGCATTAAAAGAAGATGGGAGGGAGAGGATGCACCTACAGGCCTTCCCAGCTCAGCCTGGCTCACTCCTGGCCAGTTTATAGCCAGAGAACAGTCCTTGCCCCAGCAGATTTTGTGTCTCCCTCATCAGGGCTGGGACATCTTGTGGTGAAGGATGCCGGGGCACTCTACCACCTGCTCATGGTGTATTTTTCCAGCACAGGCTCCCCTGAGGCATTGCCTATTTACATTGTCAGTTTTATTTGGTAAGTAATGACAGCCTGTAATCCTGAATGAAAGGGTCAGTATGGAAAGGGACAGCTACATCTTGTGGTCAGAATGAGAGATAGGGAGTGTTCTCATTTTCTGGGCTATGGAATAATATTGAACTTTTCATTTCTCTGTGCCATACTTGCCTGATGGTGATCAGATATGTCTTAGGCTCCAAAAATCATTCAGAACTTCTAGGAGTAAATAAAAATAAGTAGAAGAAATGGCAATATTTTGTTACTATGACTCTCTTTATATAATTAGAAAGTAACAAATACCTGATTATAGAAACCCAGTCTTCATATGACAATCTGTATGGATGTTTTCATAGACTGAGTTGTCCTTTTAATTCATCTCTCCCTCATTTTTTTGCTTCAGATAAGAGAGAAAAGGATTTTCTGTGGCTCCAGTACAAGAGGCTGACTTGAATCAACTCCTTTGCATAACCTTCTGAACTTTTAAATGAAATAAACACAGTGTTATGCATTCATTGCCAAATACTGGGTTGATACCCGAAGTACTGAGAGAGGAAAAGTGAAGCTGACCTGATTTCAGACATTCAAAGTGTCCAGTAAGGAATAATTTCTCAAAGTCGGCTCTGAAAAGCTGGGGCCAGGACAACAGTGATGACATGGCAGGGAATGTGCCTGAGGCAGGAGGACAGGAGTCAAACTCAGTCTTTCACTGTGCACCATAGCTGTTTTCAGCTGTGTGCCAGGCAATAGGAGCAAACCTCATACATTCCCAAAGACCTGAAGCTGGCAACTTTCCAGCAATGGCTAGAATGCAGATGTTCAAAACACTTCATATTTCTTCCCTTTATTGCCTTAAACACAGGAATGAAAGAAATAAAACTTGTCCCATTGCTTCTTATCTGGTCTGACAGCTCCTCATCCTTGCACAGAAATTAAAGAAATAAAACATTTTCTTATTACAACTTAACCTACCTCACATCTGCTTATATTAGGCAGCAGCTTCAGTCTTATCTCTCCAAATACAGAACAAGGGATGCAGCCTGAACAAAGAGGACGAGATCTGTGTCAGATAAAGAAAAAAATGCAGAAGGGTTTTGTCCCTCCTCTCTTGAAAGACTGATTCAACAGAGAGCTACTGACTGCAGTTAGGATCTACTACTATCAGTACCACCCAGTAGGAATAGCAGAGATGGCACTGTGATGATACCTAGATTTACTGTGTCCCTGTGTTCTTATTAAGCAACCATTCCAGAAATTTGAGCTGTCTCCTTGTACCTTCACCTTTTCACTTTGTCTCTCAGCTGATAAGCTAAAATCCATAGTGACTGGAAAATGTAGTAATGAAATACTGACTTGGATGAAAATGTTGACATCAGTGGGATAAGACTCATTCTAAGAATTTAGCACATTCAGATTTTATCTCTTTCTGCCCTTCTAGTTTATGTTAGGAGCAGTGATACAGCATGAAAAAAACTACTGGTGTGGAAAAAAAAGTCACTTTAGTATATCAGAAACGAATTTGTTCAGTTCCTGAAGCAGAGAACTTCCACCTCCTTAACCTGTATTTCTTTAAAATTTTAACAACTAAGCATCTTTAAGGAGGGCCAACTCATCACTCATCCTAGCCTGATATTGCATTGCTTGCAGTCAGTCTTTACCCTGTTAAGGTATCTCTCTACCCTATCCATGATGGAGGAGAGCTATGTTCTGGACAAAAGACATTCTATAAACCCTTAACATTTGGATTGTGCCCTAATGTTCCTTGCATACTGAGAGCACAGATAAAATACAGATGAGATGTGGTGACTGCCTCTCTGATTTGTTTTGCTTCTCATTATGATTTTCTGACACTGGTTCCCCAAGAATGAAGTACAACAGCTTTATTAGCAAGCTCCTTTCATCTTGCTACAGAGGATAAATTTTTTTCCTTGCTGAAAATGGTCTTCCAAACATGGGAAATTTGTCCAGACAGGGTTTCAGATTTTATCTATAGACAATAGATTTGGACTAAAGATCTTGACAGTCTGCAACAGACTGTAAAGATATGGTAGTAGGACCCTTTAGGCAGCCTACTTTGTGTAGTCTATGAAAGCTGAAAAGCTGGTTGCCTTGTCTGGGAGGGGAATCAGAATGTACAAAACCTTCTTCTCTCATGTGTCTCCTTAGATCTTGTTCACCTTGGTCTGCTGATAACTTAGGTGTCTGAGAAAATGTGGAATTATTTTCTTTCCATTTTTCTTAGGTGGTCTTTTGGAGATAGAACAAGGAGAACAACCTTTGCTTTGGGAAGGGACAGAGTATACTGCTTCCAAATCAATGTATCGCTGCAGAGTCCCACACCTCTGACATACAGCTCCTCCCAGTTCCAGTCTCTCTGTCTCTGTTCTATGTTACCATGTACAATGGACCTCAGGGTAAAAGCACATTTTATCCCAGAGTAAATTTTTATAATTTGGGACATCAGCTAAATACAGCAGTGATTGTTTGCATATGTTGGTATTTAAGTTTGCTTGAAGCAATCATTCTGCCACTGTAATAAATCCCACTGTATGATTAAATGCTCATTTGAATCTTGCAGTTTAATTATTTTCAGTTTTAATCCAAGAAAGCAAGAAAAGGCCAAGAAAATCTTCAATATGACATTCAAAATACAAACTGTGGGATCTCAGCTGAGTTCTTCAAGAGTAGATCATTCTAGAACTGTGACTGCTGAAAGTGTCTTGGACCCAGTAGATTTCAGAATATAAGGCTGTACCAGTGCATAACCAAAGTGATGAAACAATTACAAGAAATTATTATTACTGAATATTTCAGAAACCCTTTGTGCTTCAGATTATGTATCTCCTAGTCAATTCAGTAAGAATTTTTAAAAAATCCAAAACTTGTCACTGACATTTTTATGCTTCCATGAAAAAAATAGTCCCATGAAACAGCAAATTCTAAATTTACTGTATGATTTATCCATTTCCAGTAAAGTGACACCAAACAACAAATTCACTTTTAAAACTATAGAGAAGGTGCATGCCTTCTAATTTTAGGTGTGCAATTTAGATTGTAGCTAAAATCATTTGCAGAAAAACTGAAGCCCTTCAGACCTACTTTTAATGACTTATCACAATTTCCTTCTTAATATAAGCGTATATTTTGGATGCCTACATTTAAATAAATGGACTTGCAGGTCTGAAGCAGTGATACTGCCAAGCTCAACAGCTTCAAAATGTGGTAACATGAGGGACCTCAATCAGATGGTAGAGATTAATGTGCCTGGAGTCTGTGATTTAGACATCCCAGAACCACACAGGAGGTGTGAGATCCAGCTTCCCTCTGGCTCCCTGGGGCAATGGGAGGAAAGGATGAATTAACAAGCTTCTCCTTAGAGTCAAAGGGTGGCACTCAGAGGAATTGCCTACCAGCAACTCCAATTAGCTGATGTGCCAGGCATATGGCTCTGCATGAGCACATGTAGACAAACATGCTCAAATCAAACTATACTAAAGTCATTATGCACTTGTCTGACCTTTTTTAGCATAGCAATATATTTTTTTTCACATTCATTTGAACCTAGAGCAATCCTTTATGTCCAGCAGTTCACTATTTATGTCAAAGGGCACTTAATGGGAAGGCATTTTTCTGAGGAGATTGAATTTGTGATGACAGGAAAAAAAATTATCTTTCAAGAGGATGCATTTAGGCTGTGTGGGAAAAAATGGTAAAACCAGCATGTGAAATTTAACTGGAGGTTGAAGTAATTTGCCCAAGGAATCATTTAATCTTATCTCATGAAGTTTGGAAAAATTCAAGCAAAGAAAGGGATTATAATGTGCTCTTTGCAAGGGGCTAGTTCTGAACATTTCAGTGCTCATATTTTGTCATTTTATAAAACCTAAAATAAAAAAAGCAACTTTGTTCAGTTAGACTAAATCATGTAACTCAGTTCACACTTGATGGTTTGATGTAATATTTTTCTGCCTGAAGTCATTCCAGCAACAGTTTTACACCACTGTACACCACAATTTGCTTATTTTTTGACTCTTACTCAAGAGCACTTAGTTTAGAGTTTTAAAATATAGGCTGATACTACCTATAATGCAGGAGGAATAAAGCAAAACTGAACAAACCCAAATAAAAACTCCCAAAATAAACTTTAACAAAATTTCCTATTCAAAGCAACACATTTTCAAAATAGATACTCAAAATGCTGGGGTTAGAAATTATTAGTGTCTGCATATACCAGCAAAACACACTGAATCCCACTGTACAATGTTCTGTTTCAATACACTGCACTCAATTGGAAGTTTGAACCAGTATTTTCATCCTTTTTATCTGGTGCATAGACTCAGTAAAACATAATAATACACTACGACATATTTTCTATTTTTTTCCAAATGAGGCATATGTCCAAACATTTTACCTCTTTATTTGACATATATGAAAGAACATTTTACATATATATTGTGCAGAAGTAAAACAAAAAAATATATATATATCAAGGTACATAAAGTGTTCAGCTATCCAGAGATTGGTATCTGGGAGAATTTGGCTTTTCAAATGTTCAAAGGCATAAAAAAATTCCTTTGTTTGCACATTCCAGGTCTTAATCCATAGTCAGACAACTAGATTTATTTTCCTACAACTTCCACCATCTTATGAAGCAACTTCAGGAACAAAAGACTATGAGTTACAGAAATTTAAAGGCTAAGGGGTTTTTTTCTGTTGCGCCTGTAGTACTATTCTGATACCTGAGCCTTCAGTTCATTTGATGAATTATTGTTATGACAATTTAGGATTCTCATTACACCTGCTAATGTGCATCAAAGTCCACCATGAGGGAGGAGAATGCAGTTTTATCCATACTGTCTTTTCTAGAAATTTCAGTGACCTTTAATTCTTATAGCACCTTCAGAGAGCAGAATGTGCCAGATTCTTGTAGCTCATGGTGAAGTTAAGATGGAAAATATTTGCTGTTGTAGCTGGAGAAAAAAGTTGTTGCCACCAAATATCTGTGCCTTTTGTATCAGTTTAGACTGTTTCTAAGCTTAAACAATTGCTTTTTCTATACATTCTCACATTTCATTATATGTCTGCTTGCAGTTTCTATTTCTTACCTCAGTTATTTTAAGAAACTGCTGACAATTTTCTTTACATCTGTAAACATATTTCCTTTTAAAATTAGTTTAAACTCAGGGAAGAGGAAAATCTCAAAGGGGAGATCAATTTCTCTCCAAGCTTATAGGTAAATACCATCTACTTAGTCTGTAGTTAGACTGGGTCTGAGTTTTGCTTCAGTTTTGTTCACCTTTAAACAGTTTGCATTGACAAAAAACACATTAGCATCTCTCATCTGACTGCATGAATTGCAAGGTCCTTTTCCATTTCCAAGAGATTAGTCTGACTCAAGCTTATATTCCACAGAAGAATTGGTCCTCATCTCACTTTAGCAAGAATCTACCACTACCTGTTGCAATTGCTGCAGTAGCTATTTAAAAATATGTGCATTTTGCCAAGTCATCCATCTCTGGATTTTGGGTTTATCTTTTCTGCATAAACCTTGATTTTTTAATTTTTTTTTTTTTTCTGACAAGGCTCTTCTTCACCTACCTCTATATGATCTCCAGGAACTTTGTAGTAGGGAAAAATTGGTTGAAAGGAGGGAAGCAGAGGTTGAAATTATGTTTTTATTTTTACTGCTCCCAGGGTGCACGGAAGAAGTACCTAAGCCCTCTTCTGCTTTCCCAGCTATTTTACTAATCCTCAGCCCACTTACCCTTAGGCACTGATCCCCAGAGCCCCCTGCGGTCTGCCAGGAATAACAAACACAAATTTGATGCTGATCTATCTTCCACCTCTCCCTCCTGCTCTCTTCAGTAGGTATAAATCCCAGTCATACAATCATACAATTCAGGACAAGCTGCAGCAGTGACCAGTTGCCCTCATGGTCATCAAATCTTTGATTTAGATCTGGCCTTAGGGAGATAACTAGTGCCTGTTTGGGTGGGGAAAAGATATTACCATTTGAGGTTTTTTATTATTATTTTAGCAATAAAAAAAAAGAAGTGTTATTGCCAATTTTTGACTGCATAGGTGTAGAAAAATAGGATAAGATTCCCTTCCAAGTAGTGAGCACAGAATATAAATTCCTTCCTTCCTTCCTTCCTTCCTTCCTTCCTTCCTTCCTTCCTTCCTTCCTTCCTTCCTTCCTTC
>JAOTQP010001286.1:118111615-118137314 GCA_026413545.1 Cichladusa arquata | reverse complement strand
CTCTCCCCTTCCTCTTGTTTCCATTTCCCTTTTCCTTTGCCTTTTTCTTATTTTCTTTTTTTTTCTTTCTTTTTTTTCTTTTTTTCTGTGATATTCTGTATATGTGAATACCTTTGTAGTGCAAAGCTCTTTTGTGGAAGAAAGCTAATGCTTTTCAGGTTAATACGGTGAGACTCAAATAATTTTCATATTTCCTGTCTTTGCTTTAATTGCTCTAAAAGTCAACAATACCCACGTGAAATGGATTTCTGTGTCTGCCAGTTTCTGATGGACACTCCTTGAAAGAGAAAATAAATATTTCTATACTGCTACTACAAAAGTGGCATGTATATAAGTGATGGTAATTAATGGGGCGACTGCATATCTGTACTGCTCTAGCAAATCTGTGCCTTTCATTCTCTCTTGCCTGTTAGAAACAAAAAATCGTCAATATCTATGGGCACACTGAAGAACATGGATACTGTTGAAGCTTAGAGGGAAATAAAACCGTCCCTGGATTTTTGTATATGAAGAACAATAAACTTTAAAATAAAAAAAAATGGACTCCAAATATCCAGATGTAAGCTAAAGAGAACCAAGACCAAAAAAGTACTGCAGGAAATTCTTTTTCCATATAGGCTTTATCTATACCATGTAGACAGATCTCGTGATGAAGGGCTGAGTTTTATCAAATGAAGTTGGAGACAGACTGTCTTACCCTTCAGGAAGTTTTCTCTCTCTTTCATTCTTTTCTTAGGGACATTTTGCTCTGAGTCTTGTGCATTGAGCTCATTTAACTTGCCTAGTTCCTAAACAGATCTATTAGAAAACTCCAAGACTTGAAACTGTGAGAGAACAAACAGCATAACGAGATACCAAATTTTTTGTACAGAGTTAGTGCCTGTTTCATAAGACTAGTGCCTGCGGTCCTCTGAGTAGAGCATAGGGGTAAACAGTGTATGGATGGAGTGATTTTGTTCCTAGTTAATTAGAATCAAATCATTTTCATCTTAAATAAAACCCAACACTTCGGAATTACCATAAATGCAGAGAATAAGAAGGTATGAAATCCATTTCTAAAATATACAGCACTAAGAAAGGGTGGAGACAAAGCTGCTCTGTTTTAATGGTTTGTGTTGCAGAATGAAACTATCAGAACAAAATCCATACTGATAATCAAAATTAAATATATATGTGAAAGGCAAAATTTATTTTAAGACTAGCTTTTGAATTGCCATAAAAATTGATGATGGTAGGATATGAGGGATTTGTTCCCATCTATCACTAATCCATAGCATTGCAAAGAATTGAAAAGCCTACTTTAAGGTGGTAGACACAGAGTGACTTATTCAAACTTCTTGCTTTCACTTGAATTACATACCGACATGTAAGCAATGAGACTTCTCTCTGTTTTCCCCTCTAACCACAGCCTATGTGTAAAACCAGGTAGCAGAAATTTTAGCCTACATCTCTATTAAATTGGGTAATGACTATTCACCATGCAGTTTTTGGCAAGTACAGACAGGGCAACTGTTCAAGAAAAACAAGAAATTTCCTGCTGTATATGAACTGCTCATAAACACTTGAGTCCTGGCACTTATTACTCAAACTCTGCAGGTCTCAGATGCCTAGTATTAATAGAGACTGCTAATTACAAGCAGTGTGGTTAAAGTAAACGCTTAGCTATACAGACACTGCTGTTGGGGAGAATGAAGGGCTGTGTGTGTGGGGAACTGTTTTCCCAGTGAGAAGGCTCAAGTCACTGCAGTTTTTGCTGGGTTTATTCATATTTTCCCAAAGCAGCTCTAGATTTAGACTACATTCTCTGCCTTAGAAGACCAAGGAGGGAACTGTGATTCCTTTCTGGCTCCCATGGTTCAAGGTGGGAGGTAGTCTGATAAAGGCTTATTCCCACCAAGTTTCCACAGCCACGCTGGCCAGGCCTTTGGGGGTGTGAAGTCAAGGTTCAGTTCACTGCCTGTGCTGTAGCTCTGCTACTCTACATCCCTGTGCCTCATGCATTGTACCTCCTGCCCCCGTTCCACAGTCAGCTATGCTGGGCATCATGGCAACAAAACCCAACTAAACAGGATGTCCTATTCCTGTCTGAATTATTCAGAGGGTTTGTGCTATTGCATTTCTTTATATATGTCATATTTCTCATCTCAGAATGCAGCACAAAGCACAAAGCCCATCTCTGGAACAGAAGATTTACTGGCTTGTTCTAGCTGCTTCCTACCTAAGGAGCTGCCATTTTAACTTTTGACAATACTTGAAATCCCCTTCAGTCACTCTACCAGCTTTTAGGATGAAATTAAGGATAATAGGAGCACCTTGGGTCACTAGCCAGGAGACTATTGAAGATGAGTTAACCAAGAAGAAAATATAGTGGTCATATACATCATATACTTACATAGAGGAAAAGCTGTTAGATGTGATCCCAAAGAATTTATCCTTTCCAACATAAAGTGAGTTGACAGATTAATTACCACTAGTGAAAGCAAATTCTTAGTATACCCTGTTTATCCAGTGTCTTCTGCTGGGTGTGAAGAATTTTATCTATATGACAAAATTTAAAGAACAGAGAGAAAAAGTCTAGGAAACCACTACAGAAATTAACATCTTGTCTGACTTAAGAAAGAAAAAAGTGATTTTTACTTTTCTTTTTTTTTTTTTTCTGGAAGAATTGAAAAGGTCAGTGATCCAAATAGACATATTTGTTGTGAAGTTTTTTCCTCTGAATTGCTATTGTACAGACAGCAAAAACAAAGTGTTGCAGAAGAAAGGAGAAATTTCATCAATTTACAGAGTTACTTTCTGTTACTTTGCACAGCAGAGAGGGGCTTAGAATCCAGCAGGTTTCTAACAGGAATCATGGTTGATGGAGTTGTATGGCAGGGCTGGAGCAAGACTGAGGGGAGGACAGCTGAGGTAGTTAAGTTTACATCTTCCAGTCTCACTCTAGAGTGAAAACACTTTAGTACAGTGGGGTGCATTCTAAGTGTCTCTATTTAAGGTAGGTAGACTGCAGAGGAACTGTGCAGTCTGCAGTGTGTTATCTTGTAAAGCTGCAGAGATGAAATGCCTAAAATGAAATGTTGTCTGAAAACATAACTTATATATTAGATACTAACAGGATCAGCTTTACATAACAACCCTATAGTCTCATTTGATTAGTACTGATTGGAAAATGGACATTTTATACCTCCTCTGCTCCTGTACAGAGCACAGCAGCCTCTCAGGTGTTTTTAACTCTCAAACACTACATCCAAGTGCAGATTTCCCTCTGTACAAGAGAGGGCAGCCTAGTCCTGGTAATAGTGCCTCCAGAGCTCTGGACATCTGGAAAATCTGTTAGCCTATTTGTTATGCTTGACTGTAAAAATTACTGCATAAATTGCAAATTAATCTTTGTTCTTCATTTTATGGGGGACCGGAGGCTACTCTAAGACTTCTTAAGGTTGAAGAAAAGTTACAAAATAAAATCCTTTGTTTTATTCATGGGAAATTTCTGCTAATGTGATACAAATATGTGGGTTTCTTCAGTGATAAATTACTTTACAACTTGTAGTGTGAAAGCTGAGCTGAATCAGAGCCCTATGTCTGGACTGATCTCATCAATTTTGGTTCCTCAGCAGGGATTTGGCTTTTGATCACACACTTCTTAATAGATCCAAATATCTAGACACTGTGTCCACTTGTGTTTAAATCCTTGCTGCTTGAGTTTATTTCATGCATTGCTTTTAGGTCTTAAAAGCTGAGAGGTGCAGCGCAGGGTCAGACTGAAGGTCTGCATTGTCTGGTAATCTGTCTCTGAGAGCAGTTACAGCAAATGCTCAGGGAAGGACTATAACAGAAAGGGTGAACACAGAGGGATCGTTGTCTGGCATACCTTCCACCTTCCAGCAGTCACGGGTCCAAAACAACAGTTTCTTGAGCCAGAGTTTGTATCTTGAGAGCCCACTCTTTCCTTCCTCTGAGGACATTCCATGTGCTCAGTATTCCTGAGACTGGAAAGATAATTTAAGTATTTTCCTTCTTTCACTTTAAGGACTGTTTTGCTGTCTGAGAGGGACTTTCTCCGTTCCTGAAGTTTTCAGAAGTTAAGCCAGCTCAATCTCAACCATGCCCTGCTGTCTACTGAGACTGAGATCTTGTTCAAATTTTATTTACTTTTTCCACAAGTAACCTTCCTAAACTTGTGTATAAAAGACATATCTATGTTATTGTCTGTTGGTTCTTTGTACAATATACTCCACTGAAACCTCAATTCTATCAATTTCTCTTCTATTTCAATATATCTCATAGTACTTATTTTTCTATTTCAAAGGCATCTGTTGCAGGAGTGTCCTTTCTGCAATGATGTCCTTCCAAATTAAAAAAAAAAAAAAGCTAAAATCAAACGTACAGCAAAAACCAGACTTGGGTGATCTGATTTGCTGAGATATGGAAGACTGAGTTCTTGGAGGTGGCAATAATCCTCAGAAAAAATTCTACATCTCATTATACTCTTTAAAGAGAAAGGGGAAAGAAGACAGATTCATTGCCAAGGCTGTTAACAGCAGTTAGTGAAAAAAAAGGAAGTAAAAATGTTTGGAGAAAATCTTCCTCAACGGTCTTTGATCAATCGAAATGTCCCACAACTTTTCTTGCTCATGATTCTTGTCATTAATGCATGCTGCATTAATGTTGCACACTCTGGCTACTTGAGCCTTGCAGTTTTCACAGATTAAAGCTGCTCTTACCTCTAACCTTTTACATGATACCTCTCTTCCTTGTTTAGAATACTGTGAGGCACAAAAATGAAAGGAGAACTCATGAGTGTGGGCAAGTTGGTCTATGGCTGTTTTCTGTTCAATTTTTGCTGCTAATTTTAAAGCTTCTGCTATCCAGCCCTGAGTAAATGCCAATACACTTCACTGCAGAGCTGCCTTGATAAAGAGAGAGGGTTCTGACATCCCTTGCTAGTGCATCAGTGTCATTAACTTCTTTTCCAGTTAGTATAATGAGCAAACACACATGCCTTCTGCCTTTTCCTCTCTTAAAGCAACTCTCATGCGATAAGGTGTTGGCAAGGTGGGTATTCCTCAGTACACTCATTACAGCATTGTCATGATTTATGGATGATTTAGGGATCAGCTAAGCCACAGTCTTGGTATGAATGCCCTGGTGAGCTGTGGAGGTGATGTGTGCATGGAAGGCAGTGATTTTTCTCTAGGACTAAATTTCAAACCCACAAAGTTCAAATGGGTTCAGAATTTACTCAAACACATTCTCACATTCCTTTATTTTACAGACAAGGGTAATGATCCTAAAAGCAACTGCCCTGCAGCATCACTGGAGTGAAAAATTGAAGGGTTGTTTTCCAAGTAATCTGACTCTGTACAGCTGGATCAATAGTCAATATTGCCAGGGCTTGGCTGCCTTGCTTCTACCTAATTTTTACCATTGAATGTCACAATAAAGCCCAATGTAGAAAACCCTCCAGAATTTGTAGAGGAAAAGAGAACAAAACAATACATGTTCTCAATGTTCTCTACTTTTTAGTATACAATATGTATTGAAGATTCAAGCACTTCAGCAGGTTTATAAATTGGACAGAAATGTGTGAGTCCCTGTAAAATTAAGACTTGATTCCTATTATTTGCAAATACACTGGTAGAGCATAGGTGTTTCACTCAGCAAAATTATCCCACAGCTGTCCAGGCTCATGTAGTTGCATTTGTAAAATGCCATATAAGTTAGTACTGGCCAGTTTTTAAAGCTAATTTTCAACCTTGCGTTAATCTAACTTTTCTAGTTTATACCCTCTCCCCAAAATTGTTTGGGCTGATTTCTAATGTACTTACAAAAATCCCTCAAAAATTCTACTAGGCTTGAATCAAATTAATTGAGACCTTGAAGCACAGAAGTTTCAAAAGTTTGTGCCAAAATTTTTTTTAATTATAAATGAATCCCCTTGCCATCCAGTCATATGCCTTGAAAGTTTATTTGACAGAGCAGTGAGGTTTTTTTCTCTCCTCATTTTAGCCTCTGGAAGGTCTGTTTCTAGGTAACACTGATGTGACCAGGAGTTATCCTTTACAGCTACCTCCAACAGAGAGATAGTGAAGACACAGTGGGCAATGGTGTCTTCTGCATGAACTGCTTTACAGCTGCTGGAGTGAGGGAAGCAGATCAGACAGTCAGGGCTTTATGAAGGTCAGACCCAGACCTAAGACTAGTCGATATTACAAACAGCTACTTGTGACTAAGCAAGATGTCTCTGTGGAAGCACTGCTCCAGTCAGACTGCATGTTAGAAGGGGAACAGTAACCTTGTAGGGACAAGGATATGGGAGGAAAAAGTGCTTTTCTAGCAGCAGAGAGCTGCTGACCAGCAATAGGTGGCAGATTTGTGACCACAGATGCCACTTGGGTGGTGCAAACTAGCTCTGACTGCTCTCAAGAATTTGTCCGAGCAGCTCTTTAGAAATTCCACCTGGCGAGACTTAAACGTAACTTTTCAGGACATTGTTACTGACTTCCTCCAACATCTGTAAATAGCTGGTTTGTGTATGTTCATGCACCGTGGAGGATAGAGTTTAGAATTTTTTACTGAGGTTATCCTTTTAACACAGGGCCAGATTGTCAGGGGGGCATATCTATGCTGGGGAGAGCTGTTTGCTTGACTTAGTGGGTGGCATTCTCAGAGCTGAAGAACAATTTCTTTGTTTTGTTTCTTTTATGGTACCTTTACTCTTATGGAAAGGACCCACTGTGTCCTTATATATGTGTGCCTTATACATGAGCAGATTTTTCTCCTGAAAGTTATGTGTTTTCATTCTGAGCACTGCTTCTCTCCCCAGCCTTTACTAACATCTCCCAAAAAATCAGATTTAGAAAACCCAACCCAGAAATATATGGGCAGGTTGACAATGGCTGCATTCATTCTGGAAAATCCTTACCCAGTGGCTAAAATTAAAAAGATCAGTAAAAAAATCATTCCCAGTCTTTCTATATTCTGTCATTGATCCTTTTAGCTGTTGCTGCACAAGAAACAGCGAGACTGTAATAAGTCGTCTCCTTTGCTACAAGAAGCTATAATTTTGATTTTTCCCATGTGTGGATGACTTTTTTTCTGTGCGACTTCACTTTCAAGTTTAGACTCCACTACACTAAAATTACAAATTTGATCAGAAAACAAAAATTAAACACAAAATTAAACAATTATATCTTGGATTTTTTTATTTTTTTTTTTTTTGCAAGCAAAAGTTATTGATTTGATAGAGTTTAGTGGAACTGGTAAGAGAATGTGGGGATATAGTGAATATGGACAAACAAGAAGATGGTGGTGGATTGCTTAGTATTCTATAATTTCACTAACAGTTTTCAGTCAGAAAAATTTGTCTTGAGGTTTTGAGTAATTCTACTTGGATTCTTATGCAATTTACAAGCTCTGCAAACTTAACTAGTCTTTTATTTTTCTTTGTCTTATTTAATTTCTAGACGAAAGGGAAAATAACAGTCTAATTACACTTGGATTCAGAAATCATCTGTATTAAAGGTAGGAAATTCTAAAATATTGCATGTTCATTGGAAACTTTTCAGCTGGTGATCATTCCCCTGGCACATTACTTAGATAAAATTTGCCACCTTTCTTTTTGCTTTCTATATTCAAATATTCTGTTTTTCCTTCTCTCTTTTTTCTCACTAATACTAATTAACATTCTCATAAACTCTGATATAATAATTAGCATGCAGCATTAGAAGAGCGACATATGAGGCATAAAAGTACATTGTACTTAAGTTCCTTATTTAAGTCTACATATAATAATTTTTTTAATGTGAGCTTGCTTTCTATATGCACAACAGTTGTCTTAAGACGGTTTTGTTTTCATTCTGTAATGTAAAATTCTTTCATAAGGGTATGAAATAGTAAATTTTGGATAAATAAATCACCCATTCTATCACTTATGAAACTGTTTAACACAAGTCTGCAGTCTATTTCTGATTACTGCTGGTTTCTTCAATTTCTCAGTTATTCACCAGTGAATTTGGGTTCTGTGGGATGAAACACATTTGCTGTTGCTCAGAAGAAATGTGCCAGGGTATTTTTTCTCTCTGTCTTTTGGGGTTTTTTGTTGCTAACATAGTTATGGAAAATAATAGGGTCAGCTGTTAGGAGCCTGATATTTTATAGCCCTTTCTTGACTTTATTCTGCCCAACTTTACAAAAGTACTTCACTCCTTCTCTTTTTAATCAAGATCTATAAAATCCCAGTTTCTGGTGTTTACCCTGTGCATTCATGGCAGTTTTCTTTGAGATACTAGTACTACTTGCATATCATATAGATTTTTCAGCTTTGTACCACACTTAAGTTATAAGGCATTTGTTCCACAAATACACTGAAGCCTATGCTTATCACGGAGCTATTGAACTACAAACGTGCTTCAGCACTTTGATGACTGAATGAAGTCTAAAGGCACTCCAAAAAAGCACATACCTCAACTTTTTTCAAAATTAGATATTATAAAAGGACATTTTAATGTCTGTTGACAAGTGGAGAAGATCTCAAAATGTTGATAGGAATGATGAGAGCAGAATCAGCAATCCTGTTATCCTGCACATACTGCACTTAAGGCAAACACTTCTCCTTACAGAGTCTTTATTGTAGGTTCCTAATATGAAATTCCACGTGTCTGCCTTAACATGGTTAGGGGAAAATATTGTTTTTAAAATCATAATTAATTTCCTATCATGCTCCTATATAGAGGGAAAGCCAGTTCATGGTTTGAAAGAATGTCCTGAGTATTTGATAGGTAACTTGGAGCAGAAGCAGCAGCAGTGGGCTGTGTTGGTGGTCATGTCTGGGTAGACTAAGCAGGTGCTAAACCTTGTGATTCCCTTGGAGTGCTTGTATGCAACCTCTCAAAAGAGAGAGTACTGGAGGGGAATGTTAGGCTAAAAGCCCAATAATTTGGTGTCTTCTCCTTCAGGGATAAGCTGCTTTTCAGATGATAGGGTCTTGATTTGCACAAACCCCACAAAACAAATTCTTTGGTCTTTTCTCTATAATGCTGACATTGAACTTTTACAAAGGTTGTAGTTCTGTTTTCAAAGACTTGGCTTGGGCTCCAGCTGCTCAACACAAAGCAGTACAGAGTAAGTGGTGCCTCTGCACCATGATCAGGTTTCCTTTTTAAGACATTGGCAAAGGCTTCCCAGTAGCTGTTGATCCCAGCAGCTCATGTAAATCCTGCATGTACCCCATTCTCCTCAGTTATTTTCAGTACAGAGACTGTATTACAGCCAAATCCTCTAAAGTTCTTCTCTTCTTTAAGCAGCAGAATGCATCCACGTTTTCTCAGTCTGCTTACATCAATGTGGGATTTGGCAGAGGATCCACCCAAGGAACAAGCTGAGGGTCTTCTCTCCTGTATTGGTTTTCTTTGGAATGGTCTACAAATATTTTCCATTCCTTATACACAACTCTGGATCCTCAGCTCACTAGAGAAAAATCAACACAGAGGTGTCCTTGTCCCCTTATGCCTAGCTTCCATTCCATTGCAAGTCACAAAGCTTCACTTTTTCTACCCTGTTTTCCCCTCTTCTGATTCTTCTCCCTTAGAACAGCAGCTCTAAAATAGCAATCAGTAAAAAAAAAAAAAAAAAAATTAATTATATGAACTTGTGTAAATGAGGCTCATCAACCCCCTGCAGCATGATTTATTTATGTCAATGAATGCTTAAACAAGTGATGCCTCTAAACAGCACCTTCAAGCACACCCACATCATGTGACTACTGTCAGTCCCCAGAACCCATTTATTTCTGGTTTTGTACCAGACCAGAACAGTCATGCATTTGCAGGTACTACCTGTCTTGTCTAGTAGGTATTAATTAAATAGCAAAACAGACTCCAGAAACAATATTTTACCTTTGACCTCTTCCATCTAATACCATTTGGCATAAATTACTACCTGTAGTGTTGTGCCATGCTATATCAAAGTAATCTCACACTTTTACTAGATAGCTACCTTTACAGCACAGCTATGATATGCACAATAAATCCACATTTTTCCTGTCTTGTAAATCAGTGGATTTAGATTTTTCAGGTGAATGGTAGTGTGGTGACAGCAGTGGTAGCCAAGAGGTAAGACCTTGTTTCCTTTGCATGGATCTTCAAAGGAGTTCAGGAATATTATGATTTATTATGATTACCTTTTAAGGAGGTAATAGAGACCACATTCTTCTGCCTTATAGGCTATTTGGAAAGAGAACTTGATGATCTTAGAGAGGTTCTTTATGATCTTCAGAGAGAAGTTGCCACAAAACTAAAACCTTTCCCTCATACTGTGCAAGATGGTATTTCAGTGGTGTCACCTATATTTAAAAAAAAAATGAAACAAAACAAAACAAACTGGAGAGCAATTTCAGAGTCATTAATTTTTAAACTTGAAGGAAGCCCCAAGAAATGTGTAATTTGTTACTAGTATAGAAAATCACAGAACCTAATCTAGGCAGATCTGATCCACACATAATAAATTATGACTGAATTTAAGAATTTTTGTCCACTCAAGAAACTCAGAATTGCACTGATTCTTCAATAAAAGAATATCACAAGTAAGACAATCACAAATCATTTAGGAGAGAGCAAAATATTCCATCAAGATTAATCTTCAAATAAGGAAAGATTATTTTCTTCAATGCTGCCTCACAAACAACCTAAAATATCCCCTTCAGCATGTGGTACAATTGATCTGAACTACTTCTGTTTGGCTAAAGATTCTTTAGACTTCTAGGTCACCAAATATCCTTACCAACATCTCTTCAATTCACTTCCACGCTCATCCAAAGGGGATGGAGAGATAGTGTGAACATAAGTACATACATATGACAGTATTCTTGAATTCCTCTATTCATGCCTCAAGCTGGACACATACAAGCAGCCTCTGACCTGGGAGCCATGTGTCTGCTTTAACATTAACATCCCTCTGGGTCCATGCTAGTATGACCTACAGAAATGCAGGGTTAAGCTCAGGCACATCACTGGGCTAATCCACCACTCTTCCTTAGTACTGTTAGTAAACTACTCAGCAGCTGTTTGGCTAACACAGTGTAGAAGTGACTGGCTTGATTGCCAGGCTTCACCTGCAAATGTCTGTGTAGTTAAAGATCTACTGAGAGTGGATCTGATCCAAATGCTTCGAAGCTGCCCTGTATGTTTTTTCATTTGAGACCAGTGAGGTTGTTGCAGACCTCTCAATGGGACAGAAACTTTGTGGCTGCCCACCTTGAGACTGACTGTAAAACCTTGGGCTGGCTTTGATCTCAATGCCCTGAATTAACCAGACCTCTAGTTATAGGCAAAATTGCCTCTCCATGCAGTCAGCCACAGCTGTGCTGGAGGAGGGGATGAGGGTGGGACTGTGCTCTGTGAAAATGAGATCTCACAGCAGTTTGGCTTCTAGTTTTGAGCAAACAACTACAGAACACAAATTAAAATTTTTAAGGTTTTGCCATGGCAAAATGGCCCTGGGTATTTTCAGAATCAGCAAAAAGCATGACCTGGATGCCAAGGGTTTTCTGAAGTTCATTTTCCAAAGTACTAGTGTCTTAGAACTTCTCAGCAATGCCATTGTACAATTTATTTATGTTGTAGCAGGAAAGTAATATTGCCCTTTTCTCTAAATTATTTGGAAATGATTGAACCATTTTAATGAAATTTTCCAAAATAATTCAGCTCAAGACAGACACTTTCTCTGGGAAAGTTCAGCCCAAATAGTTAAAGGTTGGCAAAGTTTTATAAATTACTTAAAACAGTATCTTATAGTGGTAGACGTTGGGCAGCCCAGCTGTATTTGTCGCTACCAACTCTGCCCAGACTCCCTAAACTGTCAGAAAGTGTTTGTGTTTCAGAATATTATTTCTACAGTCTATTTAAATTGGCAGATGTTTGTTTTTTAGCTGCCAGTTTTACATTTTGCTTGAGATAAGTGAGGTGCTGAAATTGCAGCTCAGAATTTGCTTGGTTTGTAGCAATTTCAATTTATATCACAACTGTGACAAAGCAAGCGGACTCACATTTTTTATTTTCTATTTTAAGGGTAGGGAGTTGTGTTCTTGGCCAAACCAAGGTCTGCAGCACACACTGACCACATGAAGGCTGGTCTGGGGTGCCTTTGCAGCGTGTTGGCTCCAATCCACATGGAGTGAGGCCTCAAGCAGGTGGACAGAATTTAAGTACTCACCTGTTGGAAATGTTTGGTCCAACTATTTAGATTTTGTGTGAGTGAACTAACAGTGGAGAATGAAAGACACATCAAATTGTGAGGCATGAGGTTGTTGTTCTGTGTTAGTGGCTGAAGTATTGCTAGTATCTCTGTGCCTCTCACAAATCCTGTGGCTGACACGGGTGCTCTTGTTTTTTTCTATTCCCTCCTTGCAGAGTTCTCATCTATCAGGCTGGCAAAGAGAGTTTTGCCAGTTATGTGCAGTTCCAGGAGACATTCTCAATGGCTACCGTAGAGGTCTGAATGGGCACAAAAGATCTTTTGTTCCCCCTAAAGAACCAATGGTGAATTGATTCACAGCTGAATACCAAACACACAGGCTTAAAGGTAAACCTGCAACTTCCTGGCTAGGAGAGAAAAAAATCACCTTTCTTTTCATAATCATCAAAGATAGAGAATGAAAATTTCAAATTTTTAAATCAAAATATGTATCATTTAGGTGCCTATATATAACGTAGACACATACTTTGAATGTATGTGTACAAAAATAAATAATTTTTCAAAGGATTTCAAATTTTCTTTGATTCTGATTCAATGCAGTACATCGTCAAGAAAAACCATTCAGATTGTTCCTTGAGGTTAAGAGAAATGCAGAATTATAGAAAAAAAACGTTCTATTTCATGTTGTTTTTTTTCTTTTAGTTTTATAGAGTGGAACTGAACAGAATGTTTAAAAATCAATGGAAAAAATTGCACAAGATGTTCCATCTCATAGAAATATTGGACTTTTGCTTTCCCACAGAATTCCAGAATCCTGAAAAGTGACCAGAAAACTGGAAAAATTATCATTCTTTAATGACTCATTTTAGTTTTGATAGACATATTCTGACAGAAATACCTGCTTCTGAGTTTCTGCACATGTAACTAATTATAAACACATTGAATTAATCCTACCAGCTGAGTGTTCCTATAAAAGACAAGAGAACACAGTGTGAGGAGTATATGGCTCAATCTCCATGGCAATCCCCATTTCAACACAGCTGATTGCAGTAACAAAGCTGTGGTAGCACCATCTGCTGTGATATTCACAGACCTGTACATGTCCCGTCCCAACACAGATCCAGCTGTGGTTGTGTGGCTGAAATATGTTTTATAAAATATCAAGCAGCTGCATTATCTCTTCCTCTTATCACTCATCTGCAAACAATACTAAGCCCATGAGTGTTCCCTCTACAGGTGTGCCCTAGCAGTGCTTTTGCTAGATAGGTGGTACCTGTGTAGATTAATTGGGTCATTCCAAACTGTTCTTCATATTGCTCTGGAGGCCTGGATAATGATAGCTCCTTGCTTATGTTTGTGCTCTATTTACATGTGAAATGGAATTTCAGTCCTTTCACTAGATGTCAAATATTGTTCATAACAGAGATAATATCTCATGATCTAGGGTATAGCATAGGTCTTGGTATGTTTGAAGTTACACTTCTTTATTTGGACATCTTTAAAACAGTGTTGCTGCAGAAAATTTTCCATCTTTCCAAATTTTTTGTATTTTTTAAGGGATTGTGATGCTCTTTTTCATAAGGTTAGAAAGTTGTGATTAACATTTTCTTTATGTAAAATTAGGTAAAAATTTCTTTTAAAAGACACAGTTGTCTTCTGTTTGCCAAATCTTTGTTTTGTCTTAAATTCCACGTGCCTGTATCAAGCTAAATTTCCTGGGGAAGTCTGAGCAAAAATGCTTTGGCATGGGAAGATTAAATGGTATTTTCTGAATTAAAATATTCTGGTAGTTGTACTGGCACAGCTAGAATGGCCTAAAGCAGCATGTAGAAAAGGAGTGCAAAGTCCTTTATCTCTGCATTGTTATGAGTGCTCCAATAAAGCCATTTGAAATCTGGGCAGTATTGTTAAAAATTCCTAGTGTTTTGCCTACCTGAGCATGTACGTATATGCCACTGGACTGAATTCATTTCACTCTGTAAAACAACTAAATTTGCTCTTTCTAAGGAAGAAATAGCAAGAAGTTTCCTGAAAAAAATCAGGATGCCCATGTACAAATTGTCTCTCAGTATCAGTGAGATCCCAGCATAGGATGCTGTGCTGTTTGAAGAGTTGCTCTCAGATATTAAACTCTCTTGGGCTGGTTGTTGAGGATCCCACCAGGCTACTTGGGACTTATTCCCCCATCACATACCTGGGCACATGCAGGGCTTCTCCCTCCCACGCTCCTTCACCCCATGCCATGGGAGAGCCTGGTTGTCCTCAGCCATGGCAGGGGCTCAGGGTTTTCCTGCTGCGCGTCTCAATACTGCACACTGCTGCAAGACAAATAAAATCTAGTCCTGGCATTAAGAAATCTTGTGCCCCTTGACACAGAGACCCCTGACCATCTCTTTCTATTATGAAAAGTAGTGGAAACAGCAACATCTGAGGAGAGCGCAACAGGTGTCCCTGAAACTCAGAAGTATTTCCATTTAATTACACAGCCAGGAACTCTGGGGCTCATAAAGTTTCTGTATTTGCACCTTTGTTTGCTCTTTCGCTTGCTTAGAAATGCTGCAGCTGCAGAAAGATTTAAGAAAATCTTTTCACCTTATAAAAACTGGAAATATCAAACCCTGGCAGGGTATCTAAAAGGTGAGGTTCTGGTGTAAGAATTTGTTTAACTGGCATATTTAAAAGCGAAAGTAATAAACAACATGGAACCTCATTTTTTTATATCCTGTCAGGTTTTCAGGTGTACTGAAATGAGAGCTGAGTGAATACTGCTAAAAGGACATTTAAACATTCATTCAAAGGCTTCAGATGGCTGTGGTAAGATTTTACAGGCTTTGCTAAAACATACAAATGAAAAACTTGGTTGACAGGGAAATAGAAACATTTAAATAAATATTCTGAGGGTTTCTGTAGAGCACACCTGAAGGCATATTCAGTAGGGGCTACACCAGTTGCCAGCAGTAATATTTACATTTGCTTGAGGAAATGCAGGCCATTTTATCAAGTACTGATTTAGATGCTGTATCCATCAGGGTATATTCTGATCTGGCATGATCAAAGAATCCCCAGGTGAAACCGTGCACAAGCAAGAGATATTTATGGAAAGCCAAGTGCCAACTCCCTGCAGAACTGTGCAGCCTCAGTCCATTCACAAAACTACTGAGAGAGAGCTCTGAGCTCATGCCTAGATAGATAACGTCTCTAAGTTACAGAAAAACATATGGGTTCAGGTGCTGAATGGAAATTGGAGAGCCAGCCTGGTTAGAAATGTATTCTTTTTGTATCTCCTTTGATTCTACTAAGCCATTGCAAGTAGTGAAATCTTATTTAACTATTAAGTATCAGAATTTTTTGGTCAGAATTACATTGGATGCTCATTTTTCCCTTAAGACGTTTAAAAGCAACATTCCAGTATTTTCTTTTCTATCACAAAAATTTCTATCTAGAAACTTTTTTCCTACTGACCTGATTACTTTCAAATTCTCCAACTCCCTGCAACCACTTAAGAAGTAAAGTGCTTCCTAGAACCTTGTGTTATTTTCCATCAGCTCACTGCATGCTTTTCTGCAAGTTGGAAAGAACTTAAGTCACTAAAAATTCATCACTGAAGAGACCCTAAATATGTTAGATCTGCACAATGATCTGGGGCATATGAAACCCAGTTTATAATTCTTAAATGAGACCACAGCACAAACTTTACTACATTTACCTTCAAAATATACTTCAGGAACTATTTCAGGAAGGATCCTTGTAAATAGTAGTTTGATTACACTAGTAATATATGTACTCAGGAAAGTATTAGGAACATTTCAAAAATAAATATGCCTGTACTGCCACCCCTTTAGAAATATATTGCATGTCTTATAGGATTATTTTTCAAAACAAGTTTCTAATGTTTTGCCTTTTTAATTCAGTACAGCATATACAGGACTGGTACTAGCCATTTTAGGAATCTTTTGTGCCTTTTCATGGCTCTTGACCATAGATGAAAGAATTCTGTCTCTTTGAAGGTTACACAAGTCATAAAGGTACAACTATAAGATATTTAAATCTGTTCTTGAATAGTACTAAATGGATTTCTCTATCTGTATATATGTATCCATGCTCACTTGAAGTATGTCCACGTGCATATATTTTGCAAAAAGAAGGAAATTTGGGTACAAAATGTGCCTCTGTTCAGTAAATTTAAAGCAGTGACTTCATCTTAGAAAAGGTTATGGAGATTTACAGATATGGATGTAGAAATGGGTCATTATTTGAACAGAATGGAAAGAATTTTAGCAGAAGTTTAAACTATGAGATATTCATTCAAAATGAAACAATTTTATAAATTTATGCTGCATTTTTGCCATCAAGGGCAATACACTTAGCCTATTCAGTTTTATTTTACTACAAATTCCCAGCAGATTTCCCTTTCAGAGTCTCATCAACTACAATGCTAAAGACACAGGGATCATGCATTTATTCATAACACAATTTTTAAAACACATGAGCACAAGCTGGATTTTACAAGCATGTTTTTCTTACTATTTTTCTTGTACTAGTAACAGATCTCAAGCATCTATTTTATGTTAAAGAAGCAGAAAACCTGAAGTATCAACAAGAGGATACTATGTGTGTGTGCATAAATGCATATGTCTGTCTTGGAAAGAGCTTCTTGAATGTCAAAAGCTTGCTAATAAATATTATCTATTTTTGCCACAGTTTTCTTTTTCTTCTTCAGTTTCACCTGGCTCTGAGAGGATTGTAGCTCTTTGCAGAGTACATGAAAATCACACTTTTGCTTTCTTTTTTTTTTTTTTTTTCCTAAACAAAAAGCCTCACTTTGATTACCCAGCCCAGGTCTGGGTGTTCATCCAACCAAAATAACACCTCTTAGGAACATTAATATCACTTCTTTTTTCATATTAGCTGCATCAGCCATAGGGAAAGTGGAAGGAATAATCTTATATCTAAGGTTTTTATTTGCCTCCTTCTGGTCTTTCAAATTGGAGGGGGAAAATGGATGGTACTAGTTTCATCAGCAGCTCTCCCTTACTTGGCTTCATTTTTATTTTGTCTGGCATGAAGCAATGAAGCCTGTGTGAGTTATTACTGTCTCATGTCTCAGTACACAATTAATTTTTTTTCCCATCCCAAACTGCCAGGGCACGGCTTTCATCCAATCTTTACAAAAAGGCTACTGTGTGAGGGGGTGGTTTTCATTCTTTTTCCAATCATGAAGGCAGCAGTGTAGAACTTTCTTATTTTAAGTTCTCTCCTTCTGAAGAAGAGAAAAAAAAACTTGAGTTAGTAAGTTTGAAAGTCACATTGTCCTGTAGATAGAGCTGACTTTTTTAGAAGGGTCAGTGTGTTACATAACTTTTTCCTAACTGAATGCTATTATAGGTGTTAATTTTGCATCCTGCATATTTTTCTTTGCTTGGTTTATAAAAAGGTAAGTTCATGCAAGTAATTGCCTCTTGGAATCTTTATATTCAATTGCAGGTTTTGACAACTAATTAACACTTATAAACTGCTCTTAAAGTTATTATCTTTTAAAATCTGAGTCTTTAATATACTGGCCATTAGCTTTATAAAATTATCTATAATTAATTTACCTGCAGATTTCTTTTGTCATCAGAGGAAAACATCTGGCTTTGCTTTGAAAAGTGTCAACTGATATTCTGTATTTTAAGTCCCTATAGGATGCCAGTGCTCTGGAGTCAACATGAGAAATTACTCTTCAAATAATGTAGTTCGAGACCTCATTCAAATTTGGGCTTCTATAATGGAGCTTCACAGTATAAACCCTTCTCAAAAAGAAACAAAAAAAAAGCTTATATTGCACAGGCTCTACTGTAATTCCAGTATTCAGATCCTGAATGATGTAGATTATCCACTTGGTCTATGAACAGGTCTATTTTGGATTCCTTCTATTTCCATGTGTTTATTATTCCTATGGAAACCATCATTGTGGTATTCACTGCTTACATTTGCTTTCTAGCTGATATTTCTCAGAAAGGTATAAGAACACTATGGAAGCATATTGGAGGGAAAAAAAGAAGATGGAAAGTGAAGAGAAGATGGAAAGTGAAGAGCATGGAATACATGAAACTGACTACAAATGTAACAAAACCCTCGCCAAACTTGCTGAAAGTTAGGTCAGTTATGATAACCAGTTGGCAGGACTTGGTCCTGTGCTTAAAGATGCAACATCAGGAATAGTCATTCAATTCTATGTAATTCTTGAGCTAGATGATACATGTCTATGCCTTCACCAGTGAATTTCCATAGCTGCTTGAATCATCTGGATATTCTTTGGTCGTTAAATCTTTGACCACGTTAATCAATTAGATTTTCATTAAGCTTTTTTCTGCACACTAAATACTTGCCTGCCTATCCATGGATGACATCTGAATAGATCTTTAAGGTACAGACTCTTTCAGTGGCACAGACTAGATATGAATGTAGGAAGAGAATAAAACTGTAAATCATGTCCAGATATATTAGAAAAATGTTGAGATGCATGAAGCCCTTCTGAAAACCAGTTTTGTATTTCTATACTCTTAACAACACCAAAAAGGCACAGTTCATTCTCCATTCCCCTCTGGAGCCCCTCAAACAACTACTACAAACCCTTTTTCTATGCCATCCTAGAACATGTTGGAATAATCCTGAATTTTCCCTTTCACTTCTAAGAAGTTTTAAGTCTCTACACATAGCTTGATGCATGAAAAAACAGTTAAAAATACTGACTTGAACTGACACAAGAAGGATTGAAAGAACACGGATTTACTCAGCTTATGAAATTTTACCCCAGTGATGGGAGGTGAAATTTCAGAGATTTCAGGCAGAGTGTAATGACCAGGATGCCTCAAGCACCAACCTTACCATGAGCAGCAGGTTAGACTAGGTGAGATCCCTTCCAGCCTAAACTATTCTCTGGTTCTGTGAGCCTTTGGGGCTCCAGCTCCAGAACACAACTGAGGATTATGAACCAAATCTTCCTATAACCAGAAAAAGCCTGTGTCTTCAAGAAACCAACACATGTACAATGCAGCCTTTCTTCCCAATGATCATCTGCTTAAGGAGCTTACTGTTCTGAGTACTGGGTTTTGTGGTTCTCATTCCTAAAATGCCGATCTGCCAAACACAGTTTAGAGTGTGCAGTTACAAGTTTCATAAGGCGGTGAAACAGCTGTACACCACTAACCCTTCTGTTTGGTTACATTGCTGCTTCAAATGAGGGAGTGGTGTAGCTTGCTGAAGCCTGTTAAATAGTGCAACTCCTAATCATTCCAGCATTTTTTTCCTTGGGCATGTAATTTTTGTATTCCAGAAATTCACATGTTGCACACGTGCTAGCACTGACCTATTCATTGCAACATTGCCAGTTTCCATTTCTAGTAAATGCATCTAATCATTAATAAAATAAATCAAGATGGGAAAAGTAAAGAACTACCTCAGATTAGGAACTGAAAAAATATAAATAAATAAAACAAGGAATATTATTCAATTATCCATCTCCAGTGCTACTTGAAGATGGCAATAGAATGTTTCAGCAGTGCAGAATATATCTATCTGTTGATTGTTAAGTATAATTGTTGATGTTATTTCAGAGAAATTAGGTAGAAATATTTACCAATTTGTGTTAAACAAGTCATAACTGGAAGGTTGTGAAAAGCTCCATGAAGAAGCAATCATGTTTAAAATAACCCAAACAAATACATTTATAGAAACAGAATCACAGCCAAAGGCTGGCAGTGCTTTTCTGCTTTCCTTGTTGAAAATAGGATGCACATATCACTTAGGACATAAACATATCTTTGACATAGTAAAAATTTCTAACACATCCATTGTTGCACCGCTGGCGTCCACATGCACCCTGATCTGCAGTTTGCAAGTCACCATATTTGATCATCACCTCAAGGTCAGTATGAAAATGTTGTGCTGTTTTGATCTGTGGATTTTTAAGGACTTCCTGACATGCTGCAAAAGTGACATAGATGTCATTCATGAAGATGATAGTGTTACCTGCCTAGAGGTAGAGCAGCTGCTCCAACAGCATAGTCTCTGTCTTTCAGCTGATGTTAAGGAAAGGTCAGGCTAGAGGCTGCAGAATGACATGTCAACTTGCAGCATGGGATAGTGCTCAAGGTGCTTCCTTTCATTCAATTTGGAATGCAACTACTTGTAAATTGGCTGGTATTTTGTCCCTCACTACTAGCTCTTTGTTATGATTGGTTAGTAATTATTTGACTGAGTGAAACAGCGGTGTTAATCTGAAAGCAGAAGAGGAATAAACAGAAAAATCGATAAAATATGATCTAAACAAATAAACAAATAGGCATTGCCTGTGTTTTCACTACCATGCTGACAGATTTAGATGTGAAACAACCATTCAAAAAAAAATTAGGTAGCTTGAAAAGGACGTATCAGTGTAAATATTCTTAGGTATTTATATAATCCCCTACCTAGCTTCTGAGAAGTATAAACCACCTTGGAGTATTTCTAACATAGTAGTAATATAATTAATGTACTTAGTGTATCAGCTAGTAAATTAGGAACAGAATTTGTTTTCTTTCATCCTTTAGTGCTGATAGTTGAATTTCTACAGTAAAATGTCATATATGAAGTCTCAAGCCTGCTCAGCAGTAAAACCAAAATTATTTTTTTCCCCAAAAAGTAAGATAGGGCCTGTGGGGAAAGTAATGGTAGAGATACAACAAACAAGGGTGAAAATTCAGTCTTGTTGCTTGCAGCAGCTGGAAGTTTTGATGAGCACTGGTGGCTGCTGGTGCCAGAGGAGGCCTGCCCCAGTTCCTAGAAACAGCTGCTGCCCCATCACGGCTCTTTGGTCTCATCACAGTAGCAGCACCTGGGTTAGATTTTCAGAGTTTGGGCTGTGCAAAATAAGTGATTTGTTATCCCTAGCAATGTGCTGTCATAGTTCTGACTGTGTTTTGAGGTGACTTTCATGACCAGAGTGATCAAATGTTATGTCGTTAGCCTGTGAACACAGACTGGTATTTCAGGAATGAAATAGTTGGTGTTACAGATTCTCTATTGAGAAAATGGGTCCCATCTAAAAATGTGTTCCTCTCCTTCCTTCCTTTTTTCCCACCTTTCACAGCAACATCAGCATGGCAGAAATGAAAATTCCTACACAATGGAGAACATTTTTGGTATTGTAGATACTCCATTATAGGAGGCAAATCTACAACAGGACTCAATCTGATTCAAGATGAACTTAAACAATTTTGAAACAAAATATGAATTTTTAATTGACAATCAGATTTACAAGGGATGTTGTAAATTTGCCACCTGGCATTTTTAAAGCAAGACTGTCTGTCTTTTTAATATAAGCACTCCATTTTAACCACCAAGCCATTGAGTTCTGTCATGTTGTAGGAAAAAATAATTATCTCCAATGTGGGAGCAACAAACAAAAATATTCTGATTTTTGCTGGGCAGTTCAGACTAGTGACTTCTTGTGAGTGACATGATCACAGCAGTCCTTTCTAGGACTATTAATAAGATTCTATAGAATATATACATGGCAGACCTACTATGGACTAGAAGGCACAAGTATCCACAGAGGTCCTCAGTCCTTTCACCTTTGGACAACATTGCATGACGACTTATCATTAAACCTGAGGTAATTGTCAAGATGTTGCTGAAGACACAGTTCTACAGTGCATTGCAAATGGCAGGAGAAATCTTCATTTCTTCTGGGTTCATCACACAAGTTCCTTGCTACTCTTAAGTAATACCTCCTAACAGGCATAAAGACCTTCCCCAGGGAGCAACAGTCAATTTATTTGTGGTGTTTATTCTGTTGTTACTATTATTGTGCTCTTCCCTGGTTGGAATACACTGTCCACACAAAATTTTTGGGTCTTGCCTTTTTCTGGGAAAAGATGGAGTAATATTACACTTAATTTGCTAGATAAACCAGAATTTTCTCTTTGTACCACTTATAGCTATTAGTCTTCTGCACTAGTCAAAGCTGCTCTCATAATGGAAACTGGACTTACTTCAGCTGTTTGGGCTTTATTTTGTCATGGTTTTATAATAATAATTTCAGGTCCAGAGACAAAAAAATTACTGAGGTGGCTGATCATACATTTACAGATTATTTCTTACATCTTTACTTAATAAGCCCTAAAGAGTAGTTTCTTGTTATTTTCTTTACTTGTCTGTACTGCAGACAAGGAACTCTGATGAGCAATCTCTATGACAGGTGAGAGTGGCCATTTGAGAAAACAATCTCTAGGCCTAGCAGCCCTGAAAGCAAAGGATCCTAGCCTAGTGTGACACCACAAACTCAACAATTCAGAATTCAGAATTCAACAATTTAAAGTTATTTGATTTTCTAGATTCAGACAAATGATGGCAAACTTTAATTTCTAGTGCAACAGATTTTTGGGGGTTTTAGATTAGAGTAGGAAGAAAGCCTGCTGACCCTAATGGGTTATTACACAAAAAAGCATTGTTGTTGGATCCACACAACAGACACTTTTAAAGACACCCTAAACTTTTTATGCAATATATGTAATTGAAACAATTTTTCTTTCTGGCCAAGGATAGTTGGCTTTAGCTGGAGACCTTCAAATTCAGCTCATTGGTTAACAATTTTTATTATTAGCAAATGGTTTTTTTTAAGGAAAGAAACCTCAATCTTTTCATAATTCTAATTTTTCTAATGCCTAACTTTTTCTCCGAGAATGAACTGTAATGTATTTGGGTTTTTTCCCTAGGAATACAGATAAAGTATTGCCAAGCACCTGATTTAAAGTCACCAAATTAACTTTTTTTTTTTTTTTTAATAATAACATTAGTTTCCATTTTATATGCAAATACACAAAAAAGACCTCACTTCAATGTGGGACAAATAGTCAGTTGGAGGATAGGAAAAGATTTATCCGCCTGACTCCATTTAGCAGGAGGAAGAGGTTAATACTTAACTGCATTTCTGTGAGGCATTTGTTATTCTAGCAATTAAACACTTATAATAAGCACTATATATGTCTTCACTGAATCTTAATTTAATCCTCACCATTTGATGACACGTCAGACCTCATCAATTTTACACCTTTTTTCCCCTGGAATGAGTTTTCATTTACTAATTTCAATCCAATTACTCTTGCTCTCCCATTTCATTAGGCCTTGTAAATGTGATCCCAAAACACTGCTGTTAACGACTGCTAGCAAGACCTCATAAATATATTTTATAATTGATGGATGTTACATAACAAATGAATGCCTTAAAAATCATGCTGAAAGGCATTAGAGCAGCATTAGTCCTGTTAGAGGAAAAAGTTAAAACCTCCCTCTCCACATCTGGAAATAAATTCAATTCGACAGTGTTTTCAGTTTTTAAAAGTTCTCTCTTTGCCTGTTGTGCTTGATAAGTTATTAGAGATGACAGATGGCATTTGACTGAAATTTACAGTCAATTACATATTCTGAACTCATGCAGAAATTCAGAATTGTACTGAAGCAGTACAATTCCAAATTCTAAAAAAAACCCCAGAAAATATAAAATTTAGATATTGTATGTAATGTTACAAATTTGTTCACTGAAACCCAGCAGAGGTCAAAATGTGTGATGATGAGCACATGTGCTAGTATTTGGAAAGTCCAGGTGGAATAGGAATAGAACTTCCTCAAGAATGATTATGGTTCAGCTGCATACTCAGTTGCTATAGATATGCCACTGGAGGGTGGCTTCTGTCAGATTTGTTAGTATGTATTTTCACATTTGACTAAGTGGATTTGCAGCAACCAGTTGGCTTGACAGCAGCTCAGGAAGAGAATTAATATAAATATGTAGAACTATAGAATGGTTTGGATTGGAAGTGACCTTAAATATCTCACTCCAACCCCTCTGCCATGGGCAGGGATGCCACCCACTAATCTGATTGCTCGAAGCCCCATCCAGTCTGGCCTTGAAGATTCCAAGCACCCACAACTTCTCTGGGAAACCTGTTCTAGTGCCTCACTATCCTCTGAGTACATAATTTCATAGCTAAGTCTATTCTAAATCCCTCTTCTTTCAGTTTTAATCCATTCCCCCTTGTCCTATCACTACTTGCCCGTGTCAAAAGTCTCTCCCTCTCTTTTTTTTATAAGCCTCCTTTAAGTACTGATGAGGTCTTCCTGGAAAAGCACTGCACGTAGTGTAAGCTACTTTCACTCCCTGGGCTGACAGAGGTGAAATTGTATATAATGTTTAATTAACTGTACAATTTTGGGAAATCCTCAGCCATGCTTTCTATGTCTACAGCAAAGTTGTAAATTTATCTGCTGACATGGGTGAAGCTAGGCATGCAACCATTTGGGCTGGAGGGGATCTTTCAGAACCATCTAGTCCATCCTCCCACTCAGAGCAGGGCTAACTTCAAAATCAGATCAGGTTGCTCAGGGTCTTTCGAGCACATCCAAGAATAGAGATTGCACGACCCATTCTACTGCTTTATCACTTGCATTAAAAATTTTTTGTTTCCTTACATCTAGGGAGAATTTTCCTTCCTGCCAATTGTGGCAATAGCTCCTTATTCTGCTGAAGTGTGCCTATGAAAATAGCCTGACTCTATTTTCTTTATGGGCCCTCTTTGGATAAAAATTGAAACTCCCTCACATGGAAACATTCTCTTCTCCAGGCTAAACATTATTTCTTTCTTCATCAGCTTTTTGTAATATGCACTATCCTCTAACATCCTCACTGTGCTGGTTTCACATGGAGCGGGGAGGGGAGGAGTCGCCTGAGGGAAGCAGCACGAGGTCAGGAACAGGAGTGCTGACCCCTCTCTGGGGGCTTTCCCTGTGCACTGCAGGGACCAATCAGAAAGCTGATTTAGTAGTGGACAGCCCAAGAAAACAATTAAAAATTATTGTGCTTTCACAAATCACACTGGAAAAAGCTAAATCGGTCTCTTTCGGCTTCCGGCCTCCCTGGAGGTGAGGTGGTCTCTGGCCGGGGCCTCGGCCCCCCGGCCCGGCTCCAGGCTCGGCCTCGGCCCTGGCCCTGGTTGTTCCCCGGCTCCGCGCGGCTCCCGGCTCTGCTCGGCTCGGCTCTGCTCGGCTCCGCTCCTGCTCGGCTTCTCCCCTCTCCACGCAACATGGCCGAGGGGGGATGGGGCAGCCACCAAAGGGTCTCCCTTCCCCTGCCCCGTTCTAAGAGGAGAGGCCCTCAGCTGACCATGCGGCGTGCCTGAATGAGACTCTGGATCTCCTGAGCTCCCCGGAATGAGAGGAATGAAACAGAAAATTCTACTGAAGTCAGTAAAATGAAAGCTAAGTTTCCAGATGGGAAGAGATTGAAGAGTTGCCACTGTTAAGTAGCTGAAAACCTTTTTTGTGGGCTATAAGGGGACTGTGACTACACTAAAATTCCTTTAAACTGCGAAATATACTTGGGGAAGTTGGGTGCTTGAGAGGAGGACCTCTTGCCTCGAGGAAATGGGGCTCTCTGTTTTGGGACTGGAAATATGGACAGAGACATTTAATAGAAAAAGAGATGAAG
>JAOTQP010001286.1:118097469-118111515 GCA_026413545.1 Cichladusa arquata | reverse complement strand
TACCCTTTTAAGTTTTAAGCCTGCCTTGTCTCTGCTCCTAAATCCTATCTCTAAAAGAAATTAAATATATTAAAATTAGCAAACCCAAGTCACACTGTGACACTCACTTTCATAGGAGACCTATTATGGACTCCTCAGTTTGCAGTCCTCTCTCTTGTAGAAGGACCAAAGTCTGGTCATAACACTTCAGTTGTGAGCCACCAGTGTCAGATAGCAGGATGATTTCACCAGTCCTGTAGGTTGTGCTATTTCTAATGTAGTCCAAAGCACAGGCAGCCTGTATTATTGCAAGATTGTACTGCTGACTTGTGTTCAAGGTGACACCCTCCAAAATGCCCCAACTTCTGCAAATCTGTTTTGATCAAGTTGGGCCCAGCCTGTAGTAGTGCATGAGGTTATTTTTGCCGGTCGAAGGATTTGACATTTGCCTTTGTTGAACCTCTTCTTGAGGTTCATCTGTATGGTTGTCCTGGTCATTGATGAAGATATCAGAGAGCACTATGAAGATAAACAGAAATGAATGTGAGCAGGGCCATATCAGTCCCTGAAGGATGACATTCACAATCAGACTCCAACTGGTCTTGCAGCAATTGACCATGACTCTCTTTGCCCAAGTATATGGCCAGTTTTCCAGCCACACTATAATTACCCCATACAATCCTTCTCAGTTTAGCTTACAAGGACGCTGTTGGAGACAGTATTGAGGATTTTGCTGCCATCCAGTACTGCTTTCTCCTTATTCAAAAAGCCAAAAATTTCCTAAGAAAAAATAGTGAAGTTGGTCAGGCGTGATTTTCTCTGATAAATCCTTGCTGGCTGTCCCCAGTCACCTTGTATTTCCAGCCTAAAAATGGCTTCCAGAAAAGATGCTGAATTTAGGATAAAGACATCCTCCTCATATCTTGGGTTTGTCTGGGTTTTTTTTTAATATTGACCAGACATTTGGCTTTTTCCAGTATGCAGAAGCATACTGCAATTGCTACAAGCTTAACAAATGTCTTTCAATTACTTAAGCCAGTTTCTTTGACATCCTTGAACACCTTCTAATATATCTTGATGTACATGTATGTCCAACTTTAAGTAGCCCTAGCTTTATCTTCCTCTGCTTTGGATAAAAGCTGTCTCCTGTAAACTCTACTGTAAGGAGTAGAGATCAGGAAGGTTTGTGAGCAATAAAGACCAAAGCAAGGAAGGTGTTGCTATCTAGGTTTTTCCCATGTCCTTCATCACAAGATCGCCTGTTACAGTAAAAAGTGGAAAATTTTGTTGAATCTTGATTTTGCTACTAATATATCTGTAGAAACTTTTCTTGTTCATGTTCCACATTTTATTCCACATAAACATAACCTCAGCCAAATTTTAACCTTATTAGTTATATCTCTGCATTCTGTATGCCTTCTTGCTTGCCTGTTCCTGCCTCCGTCACTTGAGAACTTCTTTTTAGCAGTTTAACTCAGGTTACTCAGCCAGCCTTTAACTTGGCATGCATGTACATGTTCATGGCTACTCAGGTCTGAGTGGACTATTCTTGTCCTTTGAGGATGATGTCCTTGAAGGCTGGGCAGCTCTCCATGGCTCCTTTGTCTTCTACAGGATTGACTCTGCCAGTTCCCTGAGCAATCCAAAATGTAAAGTCCAAGGCTGTTTTCAGCTGATTGGCATGTTTAGTTCTATCCAGATCTTAAATTCTGTCATCTCCTTGTTAATGCTACAGCTATCACATCTCCATCCAGTTCTACCTTAACCATGAGTAGCAGGTTCATGATCCATCCCTAGTTCAGCATCTATATTTAAAAAAAAGTTGTCTCTGATCATCTCCAGAACCTGGATTGCGTCTAGGTGCTGGAAGGCAGAGCTTGTGTTCGTGAGACTTGTCCACCTCCTTTTCTTGGCCTACAGCCTCACAACTCGTTCCCAGCCCTAGGGAAAATGAATTCAAGACAATTCTTTGTATAGATGGCAAATGGTGTTCTTGTCACCTTTGCCACGTTTCCTCAGTGACTTGTGGGTCCCAGACTCCTCTAGGACTGAAAGACAGCATTCTTCATTATAGCTTTTCCACATATTTTTTTCTGCATTTTGCCAAAAAGTCTTTATTTGAACCATCAACTAATATTTGTCTAAAATAAATTCAGAACACATTCCTCATTTTTATCCCTACTCTCTGTCACACACATCATTTGGACAGCAGGATGTAAGAACAGGGGCTCGTGTCTTGCCTGTCAGATGTTGCTCATGGTGTACCAAATTCACCTCTGATAAATCTTCACAGCAACTACATTGCTCAAGGCCTCTGTGACAAGCCTCAATTGCAGTCAATCCACAGAATTGCTCCAGGTATTCCATCTTTGCAGAAGGTTTGTCTCTGTATGTTTCCTTGATTTATTTTCACCCTGTAGAGAAAATCTCCAATACATCATTTACCATGAAACTGGCTGTTACAAGAGATGAGATTATGAAGAATAATTGCTAGCAGAAGTAAGCTGCTTAAAAATCATTAATGCAGCTCAATGAAAATGGTTATTAATCTTCCCTTGAGAAAAGTGATGTATATTTAAAGTCCGTGGGTTTTTTCCTACAAGTTTTCCTTCTTTACTTTTCTTTTTATATTCCTTCTCAGCACCAAAGGTGATACTTGAAGATTTGTCTGGTGGTCTTGCTTCAGGCTTTAGCTGTCAAACAACTTTAAGGGATTATGTGTCAATAACAGGAGCAATATTGTTTCCAAAAGTCTAATAAATCAGAGCAGATGTCCATTGCCAGGGAGCCCAGTGTGCTCCTGCATGCAGACTGCAAGACCTAACACACCTGCACACCCAGAAAAGGGCGCCTTTAAGTCCTTGAGCTGCTCTAATGATATCAAATAGACCATTTGCTACTGACTGAACATTCTGTGATTGTTCCTGATGAATAATTACTATTAGAACAAGCCAGGGTCTTTCATGGAAATGAGTTTCCTGCCTGTCATATAAATAAAACCACCATAGCATAACTTTCTCAACCTCTGATATAAACTACTACTGCTTAATGTTGAAGTAAATATTTTTATTCTCTTCTTCCCAAGTAAACGTTATGGATTAGTCAAAAGTTCTGTTAAACAATAAGACATTTAACATGCTTTTTGGCAATTTTTATTTATTTTTCTTGCTTTCAATTTGCTGTTCACACAAACAAATGATCTTTAACTGTTAACAAAAATCTATTCCCATGATTTTGGAATCATCACAAAACATCATTTTATCAAGAAAGGATTTAATTTGTATAGCTCAATAGCTGAAATTTAGTTAGAATGGACAAAGAAACCCAAACACTCTACTTTGTACTTTTCAGTCTTGCTACCCTCCAGATTTGCAAAGCACTCAAATCTTTCAAGCCAATATTTATTTCTGAAGGTAAACATTTATATGGACATGCAAAAGTGGAATTTAAAGTCATAATTTTAAAAATGATTGCTGTTAAATCACTCAGCTTGTCAAAGATATAATGTTTGTTGAATGAAGGTCGTGTTATTAGAATTACAGATGAAAATATATCAAAGTAACCTGAGGGAAGAACTCCTATTATGCTGGATAATCCTAAAGAAAATAATAAATTGTCCTTTTCTGAAAATAGTATTGTGCCAGATTTTGGCAGTATCCAGAATGTTAACTGTTGTAAAGTAAACTTTCATAATAACGTCTACTACACAATATTTGAATTAAAGCTTTGACAGGATTTATATATGAATATGTCACATGAATCTGTGCATCTATGACCCTAACCATAACTAATGCATTTGCCTATCTACACAGTATTGTGGGAATATTGTAGGCAGGAAATTAGAGTATTATAATTTCTGCTAAAAGTCGCTTGGGAATATTTTTTTAAGAGACATTGTGAAGAAGTGCATCTAAAGAGACATCTGTTATAACATCCCACAAGGTCCACGAATCTGTACCACAGTAAACTGTATCAAGTTATCTCCTTTCGATAGACAATCAGTACACCTGAGAGCCAGCCTTTCCTGACAGGGCCATTTCATCTGATAGAGTATCAAATGGCTTGTTGATTATTCTGACTTCAAAGGCCAACGGTGCTGATATCTTCAAGGTGGTCTGTAATGCCTGAGTGATGAGGCCACCTGTCAATGTGACTGCAAAATTAAAGAGAATCTGTTGGGAAATGGAGGGTAAACTTCCTCTCCCTCAGATTAGACTGATTAGCCTTGAACAATTTAACTTCTACAAATCAGTTTGGTAGCTATGGGAAAATTATTTATCAATGGCTACTTTTTTCTTGGGGCAGGGAGGGGGAAGTTGTTTATGGTGAGTAGTTCTGTGAAATGTGTTCACCTACTTCAGAACCAGTTTTTCATTCATTGAGTTACAAAATAAAGACAATTCCTTGGCAATTCTATCAGTACTTGCAGTGGTGATTTTTTTTTTTAATAGCAAAAATAACTATTCCACTGCAGTCTTGTTCTTACACTCATTTTAATGAAAATGTTCTGTTGAGGATAGCAGAATGTCAAGAACTAAGTAAAACAAAAGGGTTTCATTTATTGAATAATAAGCTCATAATTTCTTAGCTAACAACTAGATTATTTTAATGTTTCTGTTAGGAAGAGGAACAACAGGAGGAAGATAAAAGGGGAGATAGGCTGGCCTTCTCTCTTCTCATTAAAAGAGGAAAGAAGAAGCTGTTAAGGACCATTTAAGTCATTTATGAAACTGGGGATTATGTATAGCAGTGTGGAATATGTTTCTGCTTTTCTTTACCTGTGCAGCCACTTAGGGCAATCTTTGCCCATGTAAATATTTAGCTCCATACGTAGGAGCTCCATCAGAAATAGAGGCCTCATCTGCCTAGGAGATGTTTTGCATCTCTGATTTGTAATCCTTTGCAGGATCTAAATAATTATAAAGGGGACAGAACACAGAAGAACAGTGTTGACATAAAAATAAGCACACAAACTGGTCTTTAATATATGTTAGCTGAAATGATGTAGGATTATTTTTTAAAGTTTCTCCATTAGTTTCTCACAAGTGTTATGTGCTGTGACTGCCTCGAGCAGAAGCACAGCCCTGTCCTGTTCCACTGAGCCCACCCTGGACACTGAGTGTGCACCCAAGGGTGCAGTGATGATGAGGGATTCACACTACACAGTGATATCAGCTCTGCACTGGCAGCCCATCCCATGGCTCAGGCTTGCTGTTCATGTGGCCCTATGGGAAGCTGACACTGGAGCAGGCTTCTGATAGGATCTGTGACTCCATGGAGAGAGGAGCCCGGCCTGCAGGAGATTTGCTGGCAAGGTTTGTGGCCTTGCAGGGGACTCATTGCTGAAGCAGTCTGTTCCTGACATACTGCACCCCATGGAAAAAAGGGACACACCCTCAAGTAGTTTGTGAAGAACAACAGCACATGGGGAGGAGTCAGGTTGGAAAAGATGGTGGAGGTCTGTCTCCCATGAAAGGGAAATGCTGAGTCAGGGGAAGAGTGTGAGGAGTCCTCTCTTGAGGAAGGAGCAGAAGAGACCATATGTGATGAACTGACCACAACCCCCATTCTGTGCCCCTGCAGGGAGGAGGTAGGGAATTTGGGAGTGAAGCTAAGCATGGGAAGAATGGAGGAAGACCTTTTTAAAATTCTTTTTTATTTCTCATTATTGCGTTCTGTTTTGATTGTTAATAAACTAATTTTCCCAAGTCGATTCATTTTTGCCTATGACAACGACGAGTGAGTGATCTCTCCCTTTCCTTATCTTGACTGACAACCTTTTTTTAATATTTTGTCTTCCCTGTCCAGCTGAGGAAGGGCATGATAGACATCCTGGCATCCAGCCAGGGTCAACTCTGTATTTCAGTAAACGCTGGGAGATTCCAGGTTCAAAAGTGAATTTTCTGTAAATCTTCATGGCTGAGCTGGAATGTATCAATCCTGATAAAGTCCTGACAGTAATGTTTAATTTATTTATCTAGTGCCTGGTTTTTTGTTTTTGTTTTTTTTTCCTGTTTTTTTTGTTGTTTGTTTGTTTGGTTGGTTGGTTGGTTGGTTTTTTTTTTTGTTTTGTTTTGTTTTTTAGTTCATCACCTTTACTGTGCTGTTACTTAGACCTGCAGGAGCTTTTAAATTTATCAAAAGAATTGCCATTTTAATCTGCACTGTGTATATATGTTGCCATCACTCCTTAGCAGGCTCCTTTGGTTGAGCTGAAAGCAGATTTTGTGTACTATTGGTTTATTTACGTGCCTAGTTTTAGAATACACAAAGCAGTGGAAATGAAGAGCAGCAGGAAGGCATTATCAATATGCACATGTGGCTTTGAAGAAAGACATTTGTGCTTTTTCATTTAACCCTAATTGGAAAATTGAGTCTAAACTTGGACAGCCACAACCTGCCGTTAGAACAAATGGTTCTCTTGAGATGGCCCATTTTCTTCTAAACTTTGATTTACTTGTTGTTTAGGAAATCTGATAGATATGTCTGTGAGATCTCTGTCAGACATGTATGCTCCTGTGACTGATAAGCTACGATCCAATCAGCTTCTCACTTGGGCCACAGATCAGGCTTTGCCCCCTACCTGCATATAATATTTGCAGGAACCTTATTATTGAAAGATTATTGTTCTTTTGCCAGGTCTGGCTGAAATCAGGCAGCAGGTGCAGAAGCTGCTCTGCAAAGGAGAGAGAGAGACAGAAAATATAGATCTAAATACACATTCACACGGAGACACAGTGACTCCATAAGACTGACTCCAATGGGAAAGGAGCCTAAAATGACTTAAGACTTTTCTATTACAGCACTAAAAAACAAATCTAGAGACAGAGGAATTGAAATAAATCCAGTAATAATTTGGCATAGCTGTTGATGTAGAAAGTCGTAGGAGGAAAAGGAAGAGATAGACTCCATTTTGACTTTTGATACTCATTTTCTTTATGAGCAGGGCACCTATGCTCTAAGTAGTTGGCACTTAGTTGTTAATAACTGTCTTGTTATGGGACAATGTGCCCTGCTACCATTAAAATGTAATCCCTCCTCAAAGCAATTCTGCTATTTTCTGTCTCAGCCACATAGCAATGAGAGAATTGCAGTGTCACGTGTTTACATATGTTGCTGTTTGTGATTCTTCTGCAAGTTAATGAATTAGTTCAATTAACTGTCCCTCAGTAAATGGAACTGTAAAGAAGGTTTTCACAATGTGGCACCTAGCAGGCAAAGCAAGAATAAGTCCTTCAGCTGTCATCTCTAAGAGACAAAGATTCTGCTCCTCTGGCACACAAGTAGGTACATGCAAGGCCAAAAGAGCCTAAATGTGTGAAAACTAAGTTATGGGACACTGATAAATCAGTAAAGGAACCAAGAGAGCTGATTTTCTACTTCCAGCAGTGGGCAGAGGAAGACATAGGGTCTCTGCTTAACACTACAACAGATTTTCCAGAGGAGGTGACCTTCCCACATGAATTAAAGCTCTGGAAATAACTCCCTACAGGCAACCTCAAACCACACACAGCTGGTCCTGCAGCACTTTGTGTATTTGATATTGAATATATTTTACATAATTTTAAGGTTTAGGTTTGCACTTCTAGCATGGAAAATCAACTTCTTTTGTCTTTTTCAGTAGTTTTGAAATATTATTTTCACTATTAGCCTTTTTCCTTTCAGAAAGACATCGGAAAAAAAGGGCTTACAGAAAATATTTTGATTTCTCCTACATATTGTCACTCTTTCAGAAATGGCTGAAAACTTTTGGTGCTAAAACATCATCTGAATTACCTGAATAAAAGTAAAATATAATTTTAATTTATATTGAATGGCCCAGAGCATGAAAAGATGCATTTCCCAGGTCTTGTGAAAGTTAATTGTATGTGGATGCTGGCCCTGCTTGCTGAAGTTCTGTTGTCTTCCAATATACCATCTCAGGCTGAAAACCATCTTTTAATTTCACTTTTCTTGCATGGAGAAAAAATACTGTCTTTTCTTGTTCTTTCTAGCTTTGTCCTTGTGGTTCCAAAAGCATGTGAGTCTATTTTTCTTTCTGATTTTACTAAGAAACTTCCAAAAATAAGACTCTAAAATCAAAGTTGATTTTGTTACTTGCATAAATAATATATTAAACTTACTATTCTTTATCTGGCTCCCCTTTAATTATTTTTCATTCTTTAAATTTTGGAAAGACTACATTGCTTTCTAGCTATTGTTATTTTTAATTCTGATGTCCTACTTCCTTTTACTTTCCAAACAAAATAGTCATAGCATATTTAATCTTTCCTTATATTGAGGTCTCTCCAGTTCCCATGACTTTAATTATTTTTGTTACTTTTTCTTTGGATATAATCTGCATATTAGGCTTAAACTCTAAAAAAATCAGTCATTGCCTCACTAACCTCTGCTCAGTTTCCAGTCCTCCTTCAGATGCTTTCTCACACTTCATTAGGCCAAATCTGGATGCAAAAACTTCAGAGGAAGATTCTCCAAGCAGAGCTTCTCTTTTTTTTTTTGTCATATTAACCGTACTGCAGCTGAAGAACATACTCCATCCTCATGTACCTACTCTTCCAACCCACTCACTTCCCTTCTTTATCTCTGCATTCCACTCTTTACTCAGCAATGTACAGGGAGTGCTACTATTTTTAGCTCCTGAATACATCATTTAACATTTGTTCACATTGAAACTCATCAACTATTTCTTCAACCATTCCCTTAATGTGTTTAAATATCACAGAGAACAATCTATACCACTTAAAGTATTAGTGTTACTGAAGATTCTGCTTTCATCAGCAAAGTTTGTCAGTGTAGAGAAAGAACATTAGGATCAGCTGCTGACACCTCTTCCCTGACTTAATATAGTGAAGTGATGGGCTCAGAAATGTATTGACTGATAGTTATCAAGAGATATCTGATGTAAATTAAAGAAAGAGCAATTACCTCTATCATGAAAAAGAAATGCATCTGAAATTTATTATGGCCACAGAAACGAGATTGCTATACTTCCAGTTCTAGCTTTATAGTTGGATCTCACAAAGTTTCTCATCGGGTTGTTGAGACACAAGCTGAAGTAAATCTGGTTTATTGGTTGACCAAGAGGATTAAAGTTGTATCCATCTGTATGTAAAGCAGTAAGCTCAGAAGGTGAATGTTCTGTAGGGGAAAATTCTAGTAAAGGATGGATGTGTGTGGGTGTGTGTGTATAGAAATACGTACATGAACACAAAGTCACTTCATTTTCTCCATCCTAGGACTCTATCTTTACACACTGCTGCTTTGATTTGTATGGTGCAAAGCAGTTTCTTGCAGAGGGTACACTCCAACACAGCTCTTTTCCAACAGCATTACATATGAGCATCATTCTTTCAGTCCCTTCTGAGTAGGAGCAGGTTGTCACCTAGGTGATGCTATGCTGAATGCTGCTCCAGGGCACTTGGTCCCAGATGTGTTCCAGCTCTCTGAGCAAAGTGCTTGATTTTCAGAAGAGACAAAGACACCTGTGGACAGGCATGAGGATTATTTCCCTTCAGGCAATAAATCTTGGAAAACACTGAACAGCATTTTAAATCTCACTATTTTCCAATATAATTTGCGTTCTACTTGTGATCCTGGCAGAAAATCTTTTCCTCACTTATTTTTATAATCAAACAGAACAATATAATAGTAATTTTGAAAAATGAGCAGGTGAGAAAAGATTAATGGGCACAGTTGATAATTAATATTCCAGCCACTGAGGCCATCATATGAGCTGTGAGTGTCCAGAGCTTCAGATTCACCCTCTTCAGCTCTCACATATCTCCCTGAAATGTTCACTGAATCCACAGACTGTTTTGAACCTCACATCTTCTGTTTCCTATGTCTACTGCATAGGAAATAATTCTCTGATTAGGCCAAAACAAACTCCTAAGAGAAAAAGTGCATATTCCACCTAAAAGGAGGGGAAATCTTCTAAACATTTGTAAGAAAATTTAACATAAAATGCAGAGCTAATCCCCAAATAGTTGTAAAAGGATGTGGACCCAGAACCAGGACTTTGCTATTATGCACACTCTGAGTGACCTAACCACTAATTGGTGAGATCATAGAGATCCTTTTGCCTCTAAGAAGGCAGAAAGCTTAGCCTCTATAAATTTTAATGGAAGAGGAGCAGCATATATGCCAAATTTCCTATAATACATGCAGTGACCTCATAGCTAGGGTTTCTTCTGTAGAACCTTGGATTCTTTTGTCATCAAAGACAATAGAATCTGGGTGACTTCTCTGGTCTTAAAAAAAAAGACAATTTCTTCCTTCCCAGCTAACCAATATATTAAAAAATCAATAATTGCTACAACACTACATGCAAAATTCTCATTCATTAAATATACCTAGAAAACTTTTACTGGCTTGAATTCTTAAAGGGATTTAAGAAGAAAAGCTGCTGTTTATAAGTGTCTACTGAGTGTCAGTAAATAATTTGAGTAGTGATACCTTAGAAAGTTTGTGAGAACTTGGAGACTTCTCACTTGCAGTGAGAACACGGAGAGCTTGAGCAGAACTGCATAGCAGGAGGGTTAGTACTGAAAGGTTTTTAAGGTAGAGCTATTTTCAAGACTAGAGTTTTGAACATGCGATTTTGAGGTACATGTAGCTACACGTTGCTCAAATCCTTTTTTAGGTACCTACATACTTTTCTGAATCAAAACAAGAGTGGTCATACTGAAATATGTCTGGCTTTTGCACATGAAAAATAAATATTTTCCTTTGGTAAATGCTATGAAACCATTTACCACATAATTGCTCACCTGTAGTTCCACATATGGTGACCCTCGAGATTTCTAATGTAGCCACCTTTTTCCTCACCTTTCCATCCCAATTTATCCTCGCTATAATTTAAAAGATCACCCAATAGAATCCATCTACATTAACAATGTCATGTTAAGAAATAAAAATCTATTTCCAAAACCCAAGTAAAATTACCAAACTTTCCCATGCAACTCCGACAGAGCTGGATTCAGTGCTGAGTATTATAAATTGATTAGTAGACTCTTAATGGCTATTAAATTATGAACAAAGCACGTATTGATTTAAATAGCAGCTTGAATTTTGAAGGCTGCATGTATGAAAACAAATACAGTATGCCGTGATTCAGAAATGCAGGGCAATTAATATCAAGACCTAGGAGACTAAAATCTACCTTGAAATAGCCAAACATCTAAGCACTACTAAATCAAGGCCTTTATTTTCCTGCCTTTGTCTTTCCAATGTTTAGTTTCACAGTAAATGAAAGGGGCTATTTGAAGTGAGGGAAAGAAGAAGACAGGTCTGTGACCTCTAGATAGACCGTGGAGATCAAAGGCAGTCTCCATATGTGTTAGATATTATCTTTTTGAGGCAAGTGGGCATGATGTTTTGTGATGCAGCAGTGTGGAAACACACAAATAACCTGGTTAGTGACCGCTGAGAGAAGAATGATTGACATTGTGTTTGAAAAGCAGTAGTAAAACCATGGAAAAAATATTTAGTTTTAGTTTACAGAAGGGTCTTTCAAAGCTCTATAGTGCTCAAAAACTGGTTTAATAGAAAATTCCTAAACCTACATAAATATCATTATTTATATGTTAAAAAGAATAGGTTGCTACAAGTAATAACATTTGAAAGCCAATGTCCTCTATAAATCTATTAGTTTAAGGTACCTATCAAACTAGAGTTTCAACACATAGATCTTTTTGTTGGTTCATTTTTTTTCCTTTGAAATACATGAACAATTTAGACCGTATCTACTTGACGACAGTTTATTTGTTGCATTACAAAATGAGCAGTGTCAGTAGAAAATGACAGAACCACTAGGAAAAACATGATTCCGTGATTGGAACAGTGGATCAATACAGCAAAGCAACTATCCCATTGCTGTCAACACAGAAAAACATTCTAGTGTGGGCATCATGTTGGGCACATATGTCCCACTGCACGGAGATGTCAGTACAGTAAGGGCTTTACCTACATGAGGCTCTATCAATGACCTACGATCACTGAGCTCAATCAAATGACCCACACTTTTAATCTGTCCCTATTGACTTTTCCTCTCTGTGTAGGGGTACATAGTAGCATTAGTCCCTCAGAAAGACCATGAAAATTCCTTTGTGCAGTCTTCCAAGTCCATGCTGAAAGGAGTGAAGTAAAAGTGAAAAGGATTACTGCAAAGGATATTCTATTTGGCTAAAAACTTTGACAGTTGCTCAGGAAGCCATGCTGCAAAAGAAAACCTCTTTGTTTTTGTTCTGATTGCCAAGTATGTTAAGAGGAGAATGTTGTCAAATAGCTGAATATCATCAAAATCAGCTTAAGAAGCCTTAATGCCTCCCTGTCTGCACAACGTCAGTCACCAGTCTGCGCTTTTGAAGCTCCCCAGTTCAAGAGCAAACACAACCAAAGGTGAATGTGGTTACAGCTCCCAAGTTGAACTTGACCTTTGAGTAACTCTTCCGTTTTTCCCTGCTCTCCTTTCCAATTTATCATTCACTTTGCAAAGCTGGAAAATGCATTGTACCTTTTTATTTTCAATATTATTTTTGTTGGTGCTATTCTGAACTTCCATTTTAATCTTCATGTTATTTTTCTTTAAAATATATACTTTTAAATCCAGAATACCAGACATATTGATTTGGTTATCTATTTTGTTATACTTTTGATATATCCAGGCTGCCCAAGCACCTGCAAATTCCTTCTTTGTAATCACAGAGAATTCTGAAGTTCCTTTTAAGAATGTATAACAATAGCTGCAAAGTGTATTTCTTTTTAATATCTCTGAAAATGAACATTGAGGTCCTCTTAATAATTTAGAGTGAGATGGAAAATACAGAATGCTGAAACCATGAATTATGTGGAATGCAACACACATTCTTTAATAAATCCAAAAATAACAGAGAACAGTTCATAATCTTTTTACACTACGAAAAGTCCAAGAAAGCCTTGCCATTTCTGTTGATTTAAGCTTTGAGAGGCTGCTGCATCCCTATTTTCAGAGTTCAACCAAAATTTATCTGTAGGACATGCCTATATATCAGCTCTGCTTTCCATACCTGTTATAAACTTTGGCCAAGGTCAGGCCCTTTTACAAGCAAAACCCACATGCCTGCACAGAAATGCCTAGCCCACAGACAGGATGTGTGTTCTCTCCTTAAAGACTATGTGGATGGAAAATAGTGGGGTGAACCACAGAGAAACTTAGCCTGTAGTCAGTCACTCCTTGCAAAGGAGCAGTAGCATTTAACAGTTACCTCATCTCATCAATTTATCATAATCCTTCACCTGAGATGATTACATCTCCCTGTGACAGCTCTTCATCTGTGTCAGCACAGAGTCAAAAAGATTAGATTAATTCACTGCTGAGAGAGATTTGAGCTGACTGATGTTGTTTGCACTGAAACAGAGCCAGGCTGTACTTGGCCTTTGTTGGAAGAGTGTTAGTTAACAAATAAAGGATGTAAAAGGGCACCTTTAGCACTGAAATTTTGCCTCCTCAAATCTCATATTCATGAGAGTTGACAGTGGCTATTTTAAAAAATGGCAGGACTTAAATTATTCATTGAGATACCAGGAGTGTCTCCTGTAAGACTTACAAATACAAATAGATATTGGCAAATCAGCCTTGGTACCTGTCCAAAGTTTAAATAGCGGCAGAGATATGACCACAGTTTCATCCTCTGTCTTTAAAATACTGAACAGAATATTGTGAAGGAGAATGGCCACATACTTCAGCATCAAGTGTTTTAAATAATGCATGGGAGACCATAATTCTGCCAAATGTTCGCTAGAGGTAGAGATACTTCAACTTGTTTTGTTCAACAGCATTGTCCTGTGTCAATTAGTGAGATGCATCAATGAGTTCCCAAGGGAGGGAGCTCAACAAGCTCTTAGCACCCACAAGGATGATTGTCACAATATTGAAATCTTAGAACTGAAAAACTAGAGTAAACAATATTCCCCTCAGTGAGAAAAAAAACCAGACCACTTTATACACATATACCTAAATAATACAACTACATCAGTATTGAGGTTCATTCTGTGAAATATATTTCTAGGGTACAGACTGAATAT
>JAOTQP010001286.1:118072967-118097451 GCA_026413545.1 Cichladusa arquata | reverse complement strand
TGCCACATAAGGACTATTTTATCTTCTGTGCAAATATTTGCAGTATACTCATTCAAACTTTACAAGCAGCAATAAATAGCTCACAGAACAACAAAGTGTGAAGAAGCACATCAGCTGGTCTTTAGACTCACGAAGAAGTAAACTCTGCAGAATTAGTTCTACAGGAAAGATTACAATAAAATAAAATAAAAAAGACCTAGCTACTGCAAATTTTCTTTTTTTCAGTGAAAGCAGCTGCTTACTTTTTAACCCGGAGCGTGGTGCTTCAAATTCATTGGTAAAGTCAGTCTTGCACTTAATAATAAAATTGATGTACAGCCTACTATCAAGACAGTCAATAATCTATTTGCAGAGAAAATTCTCTTGGCATAAGCAAAAATTCTTTTCCGTCATGTTGCAATTTTACAAAAAGACAGCCATGCTCCAAGCCTTCATTTAAATATCTTTATTTAAAGGTTTTTAAGTGTTCTGTTTGTTGCTGCATGTTCAGGACAAACTTTTTTCTGTTGATATAAATCCTGGATAATGACACTGAATGTGGATTATTTCAGATTTATGATTGGGTAAGTGTGAGTCTTTAATATCAAGCCTCTATTAACTCTAGGCAAGATGTTGTTGATAGTTGACCTTATTAGCAAATGACGTTGAGATTGAGGCAAACAGATAAATAGATACTAAGTTTTTCCATCTCAATGCATGGAAAATGTTATTAAAGACTGTGCAGAAATGGTGAATGGAAAATCCAAAGCAATTCAAGTCAGCAGTTTAACAACGAGACAGAGGTATGAATGAGCTTTATGTTCTACATTTTGACATAAACCTTTAATTAAAATGTGAAGGGAAAAATTAGGGGGAAATGAAAGAAATTATGAGAATGTGTCTCGGATTTCCACATTGCCGTTTGAAAAACTTCTTAATAATTTGGTGTGATCATCTCTCTTGTATTGTTCACATTTTGGTCCTTCCTTCAGCTCTTTTGTACTTGTATTTATTTAGGAAGATAAGCAGATCAAGTCTGACAGACAACATGTCCTAGCCTGTCTCTAAACCAAATTGCTATGTGGAGTTATGGCCTTAGCAGTCTAACAGTGTCAGGGAAAATCTTCTGGCCCAGGTCTGGTGGCCCTCTAAGCCCTGCAGAAAGGAGGGAGTGTGAAACTGGTTGCACTTAGCACAGGCAATAGCCAGCATGTTTGCAATGAGATTGCAAATTAATTCTGAGTTGACAGTCCTCATTCTACAGTCTGTACCGTTGCTGGCAAGGGTCACTCACCCTTGCTTTGTAGCTCACTAGAGATTTAAATAGACAAATATAATTCCTGCTATATAAACAAATCTACATAAACAAACAATTTAAAAGATGACAACACATTCCTGCAAATAATCCTTTTGGCTTTAATACACTTCACCTCCTCCAGCCCACTTCACTTCTCACACGTCTTTGTTTTTTAATGCTCTGGTCACCCTGGAAAACCTGTCTTTTTCTCTATGCTGAAGGTGAGTATTCATGCTTGGTTGGAAATTTTTTATGATTGTGTCTGTGTTGGTAATAGCTTACTCATTTCAGAGAACAGTTATTTATTAAAACAGGTCTAATAGTCCTTTCTCTGCATCTGAGGTATCTCAGTAGTTATAAACAAGGTAAACATGTCCAGACATCAGGATATAAAGAGGCAGAAATCTTCTCTAGCTGCAATAAACTCATACTTGCAAATAGCTTCTTCCTCTGAGTCTTCTTTCGCAGATGGTCTCCTATGAAAACATTGCAGTTTGGCAAACCTGCATTCTTCGACTAGCCCTTAATTAACACAGAGCTAGGCATGTCCTTTCCCAAAGCCTGGAATGCAGTATTATTGGCCTGCCACACAAAGTCATCACATAACTTAATGAGCCATTGGCACTTTAATTTTATAACACACTTCCCCAATTAAGCTCTCTAGACCCCAAAGTTAAACAGCTGTCCACAGCTGTTGGAAAGTGATTTATCATTGTCAGTCTTTGCAGGCAAAACATTCAAAGGTGCAAGTTTTCAATATTACTCAGCAGATAAACATTTGTCTGTTTTCATTCATTCATTTTAATGCTGTTTCAATAAATCTTTGCTCATCAATTTATACATTTGTTGTATCTATTCTGTAATGTGCAGATTCGTGTTAGTTCTGTATTCTCTTCATATGTACCCAAGTGTGTCAGGGAATACAGAAAGACATAACCTCTAACAGTGTTTTGCTTCTATTTCTAAATGTGGACTGAAAAGCTCCAGACTTTCAGAATGGTTGGTCATACAAAGGCACACACCCTTGAACACGTGTTATGAGCAAACATTTAGACTTTAAACATATGTAAGTGAAGTTGTACTTCAAAGTGCGGAGCTTTCCTTTTTGAGGCAATCTTCCAGTCATGTGATACTGTATTATAAAATAGGCTTTAGAGCTTCCTGAAGGAAAAAACCTAACAAATGGACTTAAGAATTCCAGCCTGCAGGATTCATTACTGAAGCATTCAAAGGGGTAGGCATTCTGGATATTTGATTGGATAAACATTCAACTCTTCTTGTCCATTTCAATACCGTTGAAATGGCATTATGAACATCAACTTCACTCTTCATGTGTATCTTACATTTTCAACTTTAAACACAGTATTTTTTTTTTTTGCATTCTTCTATATTATACTTTCATATAGCTGGTCACATTGATTTGGTATGCTACACCCTACATCAGGGGGAAGTAGAAGGTATTCTGGTTGGAGTAGGAGGTAAGAGAAAGAGATTACTTTATCTGGCTACCAGAGTTTAACACAAATTTAAAAAAGGTCCAGGGTTGATTTTAGCAGGTAACATTATTGGAGCCAGTACTGATTTTTCCATAATATGACTTAATCCTCCAGTACAGATACTGATATATTGATAGTATAGTGAAGAGTCACACTGCTGCTGCATTCTATTCATGTGACTTTCGTAAAATTAATTTGTTATTGCCTTCAGATACATTCAGAAACAACAGAATAAATATAACTGTAGCAGTAGGTAATACTCACCCTCAGCACTGCCACTGCAGTTAAAACTATTTGTCAATAACGCTCAGGCAGTGTCTGAGGTTAGAGTTAATGGAAAACATTTTCCAGCTTTGAATGTTGTGTGGCAATAAAAAGCATAGAGGACAGACAACTGGACAGATTTTAAGATCAGCAGAGAGAAATAAGACTTTTCTAGTATTTTTCAGTCATTCAGGCCTAGTGGGTGGTCTGGTCTCAGTTACTGACTAGGCATTTACCAGTGCCATATTACAGACAATACCCATAAATGAAAGGTTTTATTCCAACACATTTACAGTAGAAGAATTTCTCAAATAGTAACTGAAGACATTACTTATACACTTATATTCCTTATACCTGGTCAACATATCTGTATTTGGACAAGAAGCAATAGATTTTTTCCAAAGAAAGACACAATTCATACAGAGTTGGTGACATCAAAAGACAGACTTGACACAGTGATGCCTACTAGCAAAATGTCATAAACAAAGACAAATCTATTTCAGCAATAATATTTCTTTTGTTTGTTTTTTTTTTTTTTTTTAAAGTGCCACATAGAGTGGCCCAAGCCAAACCAAAATATTCAGGATATATCAGCCTGAACTGAGTCAAAAGTGTTGCTTGCCTTTGGAGGTGGGACAACCTTAAAAGTTTGGGAGGAATTGTCTTATTCCCCATCCACTTTTCAACCAAGAAGACTGGGGAGAGGTGAAAATTTCTTTCTGATGTTTTTAGGAGGACGCTCTGCATTTTAGATGATAAAATTAATTTCTACAAGGTATTTAAATTATAAATTATGATTTTTCGAGTTCTAGGATGGATCATTTAATCCTTCTGTGATGGCAAAGGATCTCTGTTGCTACTCTTTAAATTGAGGGCTGAGCAACATGAACTTTCCCTTCATTTGCATTTGCTTATACATCTCCTGTCTGTTAATTTATGCATGCCAGGGCTATGGGAATAATGCACTAGTTAAAACTAAAGGTGGAACTCAAGTGCAGTATTCAAACAATGTAGCCGGTAGAAGCACAGCAGGCTTGTTTTCTACTCTCCAGAGTGCTTTTCTGATGCCAAAAATTGAGCACACCAAGAAAAATGACCAGTCAGAAGTTTTAAAAGAAGCAATCTCAGAAATATCTTTTTTGTGTTCAATTACTGCAGGACATAGTAAATATCAAAAATAAGAATATTTTAATAACTAGATTGAAAAAATGTGCGTAAAAGGAGTCTGTCAACAGTTCCTAAGTACAACAATCCAGATTCAACTTTCATCTTAGGAAATACCCAACCAGTAAATTGCCAGAAGCCTTAAGAGAGGGGCCAGTATCATGTGAAGTAACTTTCTACACTGGTGCCATTCCTAAGTACTCAGCTTTGGACCATTTCCAGAAAGCTAGAGGACCCATAGCCACAGCCATTAGTAAATTTAGCATATCTTTGATGTGATCCACACAGACATTAAGTTCCCACAGACTATCTAGGAAAACAAAGATACTTATTACTTCAAATGCTCAGTACATATCCATAAGATTTTTAGTAAGCTTGTTTCCTCATATCTCAAGCACTGCTTTCCACAAGATGATTTCCAATAAGACTATATCTCAAAATTAAGTAGGTTTCTACATAGGAGTAAAACTCATCTGCAGACAGAACAAAATTCCTTTCAAGACTGCAAAATACGGCCCTGTCCTATTCTACTTATCTCCAATGCAGGTTCTTTCAATCTTACCGTAATTAATGTCAGAGACACACAGTCTTGTGCAGAATGAAGCAAATGAAACTATCCCCAAAAACATTCTGTGCCTACACTTCTCTTCCTGGGAGAAAGCTGAAAAGGCAAAGCAAGCACAACATCAGCCAGTCAAGGTGCACAACACATTTCTGGGAACCACTTTACTGAAATGGCCTGAACAATGAACTTCATTACATTCACAGTTGTGTTCCAAGTTTAGAAAATGTCTTGGTTTGGGCAAGGTTCGTTGTCCTGCTTCCAGGAAAGGGACTATCCAAGGCAAGGCAGAGTGAAGAAGCTGGAGTGAGAAAACCTTATTTCTAAAAGGAAGGAGGTTTTTTCTGGAAGAAGGTTTCAATAGACAACACTGACAATACTGAATGGCGTAAGAATTTTAATCTCATGTGGTAGGAGCGGATGCAATGTGGTGTTCTAGTAAAATGAGCACTGCTTTAAATATATCTCAGGCTAGCTCAAAACCAGTCAGAGTGCGAGTCAGACTCTATTGAATTTGGTTCCTTTTTAGTATGCTTCACTGCAAAGTTACCATGAAATGTATGAATCTTGGTAGACAAAACTAAAATAAATCTGCTATGTTTTTTCAGTTTTAAAAACAGTCTTTCCAAGAAAATTTTCCTCAGCTGTAGAATTAAGAGGAATCATAGCAGCATTTTATCATACATACTTCTTTTTATGTAAAATTTAACATAATCCACTGAGAGTAGCAGACTAATATCAAAATTTAATTTTCATTTCTACTCTGTTTTACAAGATGTTATCCTTTTTCTTCTTTAGTCAGCTGGCACCTCTGAATGACATTTTCCCACTGAACTATTTTTAGCTGAAGTAAAATCAATATTAGTTTGAAAAACTGAGAAAGGAAAAAAAGACTTCAGCATTTTTAGTTAGCAGATGTTGGAGAGATAGGGGGAAAGTTTTTTTGCTAACATAGTGTTTCTCAAGGATAAACAATGATTCAATAACACATTGATCTAAAGCATATTTTGCTGAGGAATTTACAGTATCTTTGTCACACCTATTTAAGTTACATGTGGCTGAGGTGAGACACTGCAGCCAAGTACAGGAAACTACCCTGTACAGGAGGAATCTTGCTGTAGACCTGCATTCAGTTTTTTACATCTTTAACTGAGTCCTGCCAGGACAGAGGGACTGAAAACTCTCAATAGTGGCTGAGTGGACAAATGAGTAATGTAGGAACACAGCTACCAACTTTGTCTTGAGGCAATCACACAGGTAAACACTCTTGCAGCTCAGCCTCATAGTGTATGGGCTCTTACATCCTCTTAAATCTGGCACATCATTTGCATCTTGTGTGCCAGATTTAATTTCTTGCATTTTTTCTTTCACTTGAGAAGAAGGATAGGATATGATTCTATGATTCTATAATAGAATCAAATTATTTTTGTTCCAAATAGTACGTAAAGTCCCTTATCCTTGCAGACAATGGCCAAAGAGCAAAGCAAAGATGTTTTTTCAGAGAACTCTGTACCTCTTTGAGCCAGGACCTAAATAAAAAACTCATTTTTCAAACGTTTCCTTTGTCAGCCTCTTACAGGACTTGTTCCAACTCACTTTCCTGGCCTTATAAGTTTTTCTTCTCTTTGTCACACACAGAGTGTCACCCAATTAATATACAGTCATGCTCTCTATATCCTTGGGGTTTGACTCAAAATTCAGTAAAACATTCATTTGCACCCTTGGCTGCATTTTTTGTGGCTTGTAATTTTAGTTGTTATATTTTAATTATTTCCTCATTAATTAAGGGATTTTGACTGTTTCTTTAATGAGTGATGCACTGTTTGCCTGCTTGAAGAGAAAGAATTTATTTCAGCCTCTGCTCCTTACCCTCACATGATAGAAAAGACTTTATGCCTACCTTTTTCAGACAAAGAAAGGAAAAGACAAGAAAGGTTGTTTTCCTTACATTGGGCTGGAAATTACTTGTGTACCTGTAGCCAGATTTTCTGGGCCAGGGCCCCAGCTCTTGCACAGCTCAGTTTGCACCATCCCACAGCTACTTCTGTATGATTAATTTTTCAATACAAAAAAAGTATTTTCTTCATGATGTTGCAATTTTCTGCACATTTGCAAAAAAATGTAGAAAGAGTGATTGCAGTAGTCAGCCACTGCTAGGAAATATTGTGTTCATTTAAATTAAGAATTCATTAACCATCAGTTCTGTTTACTGAATCTAAGTTGGGATGGCTCAAAATTTCTTACAGGCTGATGCAAAGATGAAAAAAAATAAAAAGACATTTGAAATTCATGTGAATTGGCTAAAATTTAGGAATTATATACCAAATCCATCTGAGATTTAATAGAAGACTTCTCTGTTGGCCATCAAACCAATTAATATTTAATTATGCTCAATCACATGAATTATTTAAGCACGTAAAAATTTAAAAATTGCAACACATGAGACTTGGCCTTTCTTGATTTGTAAAGTGGTTTTTAGAAGCCTCTGAGAAACTTCATGCCTGCATATAAAAGGACTGCATTCCTCTGTGCAAATACTCACTTGTGTGAACATTTGTGGCATCTGAGCTTTTCCTTGTAGATTTTGGCTCTTTGTGAACATCCATAAACTGGGATTCCAATAATGCAAACACTTGCATATCTGGGTTAACACTGTGCATATGAATAATCTAATTGAACTCACATGCACAAAATTATTCACATATGTTTGTAGGATTGTGGCCAAAAGAATATTGATTTCTATGACATATTTATTCATTTCACTTCATTTAAGATGAGCTTGAGCCACAAATTGCTGGCTTAATGCAGCATCTTCTCAAAGTGTGGGTGTGTTTTGAACAAAATCTTGGTCCCAAACCACTCCTTGTACAATTTATGTTTTATGTATTTCATTTTATTGTCTATTCTTTTTTTTTAATTCATCAGAACATAATGTCCGACTCCAGTTAGTAAACAATACCCAAATTATTCACCTCAACTCCCTATGGTTAAAGAAAACATAAATGTGTATACCCCAGTATAATAGGGAGCTCAATTTAGTAACTTACTACCTTAGTGTAATGACCCTTTTCCTCTGAGAACTGGCTTTGACTCCAACCTAAACTAAGGCAGAGGAAACTCATTTTGACTGTAATGGCTACATGTATAATGAGATTAGGCTGACAGAATCCTGTTCTCTCTTTGCAGCCCAAAGGTATCCAACTCAAAACCTCCCTCTTTGCTTGGAAGGGGAAGGTGCTAACATTGGACCTGCTGGTCTCTTACCAGTCTACTCAAAACACATTTTCATTCCATCAAACTGACTTCTGTAATGAAAAATACTGTACAAAAATGTTATCTAATGCTAAATCTCTAGATAAAGTTGTCTCCTTAACCAATAAACTCTGTTAAGCCTTCTAAGAAACCACAAAGAACATGCTGTTTTATGGTATGTGAAATTAGGGCCATAATCTCTCATTTCCTGGCATTCATATATACTTAATTAACTTATTAATTTGTTAACTTCTACCTACCCCATCCAGCATGAAAGTAAGAGAAAGACATTTTCAGATTTAAGTTGGAGAGTGTATGTAAAATTTTAAGCTTCTGCAAATCAGTTTAACAAAGAGAGTTGCAGAGATGCAGGTATGTAGCAAAGCAGCCAGACATTGTGCTGAGACACAGGGTGAAACTCTTTTACTCTGTCCCTGTGTAATCTTTTCTCCAATTCTAAGGAGCAATGACTTTCAAGACAAGAGGGACCCATTTTGGTAATTAATTCTACTTCTTTCACCCAATTATTTTTGCACCAGAACCATCCTAGTTTCAGTTGCAGTCTCACTTTGTGAAATACATCTTACTCTCAATCAAAACTTTTGTATTGATGAATCAGCCATGCTTTGAGAGGGATTGTTTCAATTCTTCCACTTCAAAAAACACTTGTCTTTTTGACTTTAACAGTAGAAATTATTGTGTTTTCTCTATGGGATTAAATAGCTCTCTGTAGGAGAAACTTTTTTCACATCAATATTTCTAAATTTTTGTCAACAATTGCCTGTAAAGACTTGTGATCCAGGGCAGCAGTCACTGCACCATCACATTTCCTTGGGACAATAGCATATTCTCATGTGGTATCACTGAAAAGGATTTTTCAATTTCAAGACCAGCTGTTTTAGCAGATTTCCATCACATCTCTTTTAGTATTTAACTAGGACTTTTTTTCTAATGGTTTTACATTATTTAAAGAATGATCATCAGAAAAGCATGCACTCTTTCTGCATGAAAATGGCTTTTATATTTTGGTGGAAAGCAGAGAACCACTATTATGTGAAAACAATAGCTACATATTTTCCAAAGTATTAAAGTACAAAAAATCAAAGGACTACAAGTTTCCCTAATTTCTTTCAGGAAGAAACGTGCACAATGGTTGCTGAATCAGTCAGTCCCTGTGTGAAACAAATAGGAGTATTGTTCAACATAGAAATTCTCCAAGCACTAAATGCATCAGACAGGACTTATTATTCACAGGTTCAGATTTTACAAGTCGTGAATCTCTTATACTTCCTAACATTCTTGTTTCTGATCTCCTGTGATCAGTGCTGCTTCTTACCATGGCCTGTGGTGCACCACAGACACCATTACAAACCTGCTGTTAAATCAATCACTGGGTGGCACCCAAGAGCCAGCTAAGAGATGTATTGAATTGCAGACACTCTCTAATACACATATTTTAACAATTTCCTCCGTCTTCAGTGAAATTATGCTAATATTTTAGTTGAGTTTCCTTAAGTCTGGAACTCAAATTAAGTCTGTCTGTTTCGTTTTTATGATAGTGCTTGAAATCACTTGCAGACAAGGGGTTGTTGGACCATGAGATTTATTGTGGCAATGCCACAAAGGTGAAACACATCCTGAGGAAGAGGAAAGCAATCTGTATAGCCAATGTTTTCACTGCAGTAAAGTTTATAGCAGTATTAAGGGAATAGTTACAAATCAGTTTGATGGTGTTGATTTCATTGAGAATAAGTATATTTACACTTGCAAGCTTTCTCTTAATAATTTTCGGTATGTTTTACACAATGGGGTTAGTGAAGGTTGAATCTGAGCATATTTCGGGAGTGACAAAATCTGTTTTTCTTTTTCCCACCCATCCTTCTACTTTACTTCACAAAAATGGTTTTATAACAGTTCCTAAGGGGCTGAGTCAAGGTTCAACTATTTTACTGAGGCTCACTGATGTTTCTGAAGATGCTGCAGAATCTTTTATGTTCAGATGCTTTTGGTTATGATGTAGACATGTGTGGGAAGTGAAATAAAGTATATGACTACCAAAAGTCATCCGCTTCCTCTATTGGCTCCTTACCACCAATTAATTACCTGGAAGGCTGGGGTTAGTTTATATGATTTCCAAATATAAAGCTTTCTAAAGGATGCAGGTTATAATAATTTTTCTTCCCTGCTGGCAATTGAACTGTTCACACCTCATTGGCCTCTGTAGCATGTAAACTTGTCACCTGCAGAATATCTCTAAATTCAGTCACTTGGGGCAAGGGGGAACTCTTAGTGTATATATACATGTAACAGATGTGCAAGTGTAGTTAGGGATGATTATATTAGGTAGGGACAATAAACCAGCTTACTTCTTCAGATATTATTCCAATTAAGAAATAATATTTCTTGAAGGACACTTGGGTCTGAAAACCCTTTCTCCAGTAAATGAAGAGCTAGCAGCACCAAAACCAAAACCCGGGAGTTAAAAAAAAAAAAAAAAAAAAAAGTTAGACTCGAGGTGGGAGGTGGTATAATTACTATTTCCAGCAAGGCAAGAGAAGGGTACATAAAGTGGAATTATGCAACAGCAGCTGCACCTGGTGAGAAGGGTCACCTGGAGAGTACCCATTGCTGGGACAGGGATGCTGGTCAACAGGCAGAAAAGGGCAATGGAAAACATCTATCACACCCATTTCAGAGGTATATTAGCTAAAAATGCATTGGATGGTAAGGGCTGTGAGCCCTGGACTGCAATGAACGTAAGCCCATTTTCTCTCTCCTTGTCTCTTTGAATCCATCAAGTGCAGTTCTGCAGCCAAGAATTTTACACTGTAAGCCCTTCAAAATTTGGCTGTTGTTGTTGTGGTGTCCTTGCACGTCTTCAAAGTCTGCTCTCAGCACACTCCTACGGTCCTGAGACACACAGACATTACACTCAGCACTTCCCACTAACCACCTACCTCCCCCCTGGCTTTCCCCTTTGCTTCTCCTTCTGCTTCCTTCACATAAACCCAATTTTTGTGTCTTTCCTTTCCTAACTAAAACAGGCTTCCAATTAATGTTTGCCTTTAGGATGGTGTACCCTCCACAGTGTGGAGCAAGGCAAGGTCACAGACCTCACTTCCTTCCTTAAACTAAGTAAGTGCAATTGTACAGGCCACACAAAGATGACTGTCCTTGTTCCTCCCTGCCTTTGTTCATCCATGCAAAAGATGCCTACAATCCAACACTGAAACAGGAAGGCAAACACTAAACACACATCTGAAGTCATGACAAGATCATCTTTGACACTTAGGAGAGCTCTACTTTAAGATATAGCCACCACGTGCTTAACTTCTGTCCCCAAATAGTGTGTAAGAAAAAGTTAACATGCCTGCTCATACACACTGTTTGGAGTATATTAAATAGAACATCAATAGCCTGAGAATTCTCTAGAGATAAAGAGGTTAAGTCTTTTCATATAACAAATTAAGCTCCTATATAATTCTTAAGCTTTTTTTATTTCAAGGGGTAGGAAAATGGTCTAGTTTTAGGCATTAAAATACTTTAAGTTAAATCCTTTCAGTGACTTTCTTTATAATGAAAAAATATTGTACTTTTATGGAGAGCAATGAATAGTTATGGTAGTTGCCTTTTCCCTCTCATTTTAAAGAACAATAGGTCTATTCAAGAAATGTGTTTTTGTTCTTTTTATTGAGTAATTTAAATATTCTAGTTTCCAGTTTCCTTATTTTAATGTTTGCTCATTCCTTGGAGTAGAAAATTAATACAAAATACTTATTCCAGTACCACAACTTGAGACATTATTTTTCTTTGGATAATCTTTTAAGAGTAGAGCAATCATAATATAATGTATTTATATTGAAGAGATTTCTTCCTGTTCTGATTCTTACAGAAATATAATTCATAGTAAGGCAAAGTATAATGCCAGCCCCTGTAAAGTTTCTATGCCTCTGTGCAATGCACACTCAGGGTTGGCTTTTGATCAGCAAAACTGGACTGAAGCAGGAAAAAAATGTCTTTGTTCATTCCTAGAAAAAATGTTTAAACCACAGGGATGTGGACGTCAATGTGTATGCTCGTCTGAGGAAGAGTAACTTTGCTCTTGCCATTGTAGAACTGTGTATCACTGAGTTAGGTTTTATTTCTGTTCATACCCTCCTGGGTGACATCAGAGCAGGTTAAGGACTTCAGAAGTGAATTAGAATACGGAGGGCAAAGCCTGAGTATATGCTTGACTTGGGTGCATAAATGCCACTTATCAAGGTATGGTACTACCTGATTCACTCATATATGAACTTTCCAGGTATGAGTTAAATACAAATACGTTTTTCTACATCATTAACTTGAAACCTGACTCTGGCTGAGTTCAAGAGTGCACACTGCCAGATCACAGTAGGGCTGTACCCCTAACACAAGTATCCCAATGTACCAGTTTTCTGCAGCTGAGAAACTGGCCTATTTCCCCCAAATTCACATTTGCAATGTGACAGTGGGTGGTGAATAATCTGTACGTGACACAAACAAATGTCCTTTGTGTTGTGTTGTTTTAATCAAATTTTAACTAGCCATTGGCCAAAAGTTATTGTAGTTTCTAAGTTCTTTATTTGACATGATGGTTATGGTAAAGATGGAAGAGTCAAATTTAAAAAATGCAAGGATTATTTTCTTCAAAACTTACAAGCACATTTGAACCTGGCTTTAATGTGCTATAGAAATTACTGAAAACAACCATTTTGGCTATTTCTTGGACTGCAGGACTTCACTTTCTTCCTTTGCTTACTGTTAAGGAACCACACGACTTGTGAGCCCTATGTGGAGTCAGAGGACACTGTGCCTTGAGGAACAGCAGAACAGGAAATCTGTCTGGAGAGGGATCTTTCCCTTAACACAACAGCTGCTTCTGTTCAATGTGTTTGTTCAACCTCAGTCAGATCTGGTCATTTAAGAGGTTGCATCTTACTATGATAACAGGTCCAATGGCATATTGTCGTGCTTTAACCCCAGCCAGCAGCCATGCCCCTCAAGCAGCTGCTCACTCACTCCCCCACCAGCAGGATCAGGGACAGAATCAGAAGAGTAAAAGCTTGGAAACTCGTGGATTGAGATAGACAGTTTAATAGAGAAGCAAAAGTCATGTATACAAAGGAAAGAAAAACAAAGAAATAATTCACTGCTTCCCATGGGGCACGCAGGTGTTCAGCCATCTCCAGGAAAGGGAGGCTCCCTCATCTGCAGATGTTACTTGGGAAGACAAACTCCATCACTCCAAAACTACCCCCTTTCTCCTTCTTCCCTCTATTTTATGTACTGAGAATATCATCTGGAATATCTGGTTGGTTGGTTGGTTTGTTGGTTGGTTAGTTTGTTGGTTGGGGTAATGTGTCCTAGCTGTGTCTCCGCCCAGTTTCCCACGCATCTGTTACTGGTAACTTTTTTTTTAGCAATAACTGACTCATTTCTTCAGTGAAATTACCCATTTCTAACATTCAGTCCTCTTATTGGTCTCACAGATGTCCTTCAGTGATACCAGATTTCCCAGTGACCAAAACAAACTGCATCTGCCTCTGTAGTTCCAGTTATCTTTTCACCACATTTAATTGAACGCTCAGACCTTCTTTCTTCTCCACCTCTGTGTTCATTCTGCACTAGATATAACAATAGCATTGATCTTTTCCTATTTTATGTAGGCAGATGTTTTTCTATCCCATTTCTGTCTATTAGAAGAGTCTTGCAGGGGCATAAGATTCTTTTTTCCCTTAGGAAGCCTAATCCATAAACTAACCATCCAACTCCATGCCAAAAGCAATATATCCTATGCTTTTCATCTAAACTGCAGTCATTCTGCCATCTGCTAGCCTATACATACCTATCACTAGGCCAATTATATGGAAAAGTTCCAAAGCTAGCACAATATTTTCAATATCAGATTAGAAATATCTTATTCCTTACTAAGCCAAAATAACGTACCAAGTTAGTAGCCATCAAAGAAAAGCTCTTCTAACTGAGCTGAGTAGATCACCTGTCTTGCTCTGAATGTCCACTTCTCACCTTAGAGCTGCTCTTACCTCAATGTTCTTGTTTAGGCTGGAAAACTTTCAAACCTCTGCTCCCAGGCATCAAAATTCATTTTTGTAAATTTACATCACCTGCATGTACCTAGCAAGCTAGGTTTTTTTCTGGGACTTTAAAAGGAGCCATATGCTTCATTTTGTCTGCCAGTCAGGTTAAATGAAGTTGAAGGAAATATTTCAGTACTCTGTGATTTCTGTGGAGACAATCAGCTGCTCCTTGACTTAAGGTGCAGTTTCTACTGGACACTCAAGATCATATCTAGCCTTAATGCTTTATTTGTATGGCAGTTCTAACAGGCTTTCAAAAGTAGCCAGATAACCAAACAGTCATTCAAGCTCTCTTTGGTTTTTATAATTTTCTTCTCTCTAGCCTTGACAGATAACCCATAGTACCATCACAGCTTTATGGGATAGCTCGTTGTGATAATCTGTTTAATTAATCCCTTTGAGTGCATAAACTCTTCAATGGGGTTACTCACTTCTATTTAAAATATATGAAAAAAGAATACTCCCTTCACTTTCTAAGACATCAAACCCTATTTCCAGCCTACTTATATATCTCTTTCACCACTAAATTGAGTCCTTCTGCAGTATGCAATTGTAATCTTATCAGTCAGGGACATAAGTGAATTCTATGCTTTCTTCCAGAAAAAAAGAAATTTTCTTTTGCTTTTGTTTTCCAGAGAAGCAAAATTTTGCCTCCATTTCCCCATAAAGATACCTTGGAGTCTTTTCTCAAAGAAATCTCGCTTTTCTGGGATGGCTCCCAGAAGTGAGCCATGTACCCAAACCTCATTTACTGTTGTCTTGCAGTTGGACTGTGAGTTCTTTAGGGCTCAGAGAAAGATGGGGATTCCTCACATAGTGCAGCCATAGTCATTGCTCCTAACTGCTTTGCTAGCACAAATAATTACTCAAAATAGCAGCTGCAACAGCAGCAAAGAGTTGCAGCTGTCTAATTTATCTATAACACTAAAGGATTTTTCAGTAAGGCTTTTCCAGTTGTGAAATTCATCATGAGTCACCACGAGTCTCCTACTGTTCTGGTTACACAACAAAACCAATCAATCAGTTGAATTTTAGAAAGTCAGATATGCTGATAGGATAGCTTTATTGTCAGGTGATTTGATAGATTATGAACAGTCTCATTTTCATATTTTTATCTTACATGTTTGATATGTTTATTAATGGCTCAACCTTAACTAAATCAGACATTTTTCACTTTAAACAAAAACTTAATTGATTGAAATGGAAGTAAAAACTTATTTTCCATAAAGATAAAATTAACACCATATATGTTGCCTCAAATATTTCAGGAAAACTCAGGAGAAAAATGTACACTGAAGAATAAATTTGCTACATATAAAGGCATACTTGTTTTGGATATTGGCATTCAGTCTGGAATCATTAGTTTTCCATTGCTGGTATAGACATTCCCATAGCAAATTTTGTACAAAATCATGAAAAACTTCAACACTGAAATACCAGATTATAATTGATGCAGGAATTTAAAATTCACTTTGCATCTGTCCTTATGGTGTAGATACTCTAATGTTCTTTCCCCATTATGGGAGATTTTTATTTTACATTAAAAGAAAAATCTAAGGGTTTTTTATCCCCCCCGATATTTTTGAAATGTGATATTTCTGACGGTACTGTAGTGTTCATATAATCTACTGGGGAAAAAATAAAGTAATGAAAATAGTTCAAAGTCAGTGTGAACTTTCTGAGAGCTAGCAGTGCTCTCCTTCTCTGCCCACTCTTCAACTGTTTTCTTCTCATTGAAGAGGTCAGCCTATAAATCCCTCTAAGATCTTACACCATGGTGGATGTTGCAAGTGAAGGTGGTGCTGAAGTTCCCCACAACTCTTCAAAGCCATGACCTCCCAAATGACCCACAGGCCCTCACTGACTGCATGTGAGAATGACTGGAAGCAGTGATTCTCCAATATTCATCTGAGGAAGAAATCAACAAATTCCAAGCTTTTTTTTTTTTTTTTTTTTTTCCCAATAAAGATGGAGTAAAAGCCACAAGCTGGTAAGTCTATAAGGTATCATCCTGCCTTCTACCCACAACCCCTCCAAACTTACCACTTTTTCCAATTCCAAGGAGAAAGAGCTGCTTCCTAAAAATGAATTTGTCTTTGCTCAAAGCTTTAACTGCCTAGGTGACTTGTCATGTACCAAGCTCAGGAAAACAACTGTGACTGGTGTCCACACAGACTGAGCAGACAGATCCAGCCTCCTCCTCACAGCTGCATCTGTTGCTGTGGACAATAGTACTCACAGTCAATTTGGATCTCTCAAATCCACAGGACAACTTATTGTGTGAATAGAAATACTGAATATACATATTATGAATGAATAATTTCTTACTGTTTAGGCAGAAGACTGCTGCCTGACACAATGTTGAATCAGTCAGTTATATTTTACATTGCTTTTCTTCTCATTTTGGAAACTGAGCAGAAGTTTGAATAGTTACAATTGAAGCAACAATGTGATGAAAAGTATTATCCACTTTAGATCTACTTAAACTTGTCACATTCAGTAAACATAGTGCAGAAAGAACAGATAGGAAATTTAAATGGCTTTGCAGTAAATTTATATTAGTCCAAACTGCTTTTTCAAATGAGGTCAGTAGGGTGCATTTTCCATTTTAAGAGAGTCATCCAGACTTAACAGAAGACATTATGCACATGCTGGATTTTTCAAAGAAGAAAAAAAACAGTTGGCAGGCAATTTAAACAAATACTAGGTTGTCAGTAATCTTTATAACTTCAGGCAGATATTTATTGTAAAGTAGGGTTCACATTGTTTAGACCTGATTTGATATTAATGTTTTTTAATATCAAAGTAGTACTGGAACACAGACTGGAGTGTATATGTAGTACTTATCTACCTAAGCATCTGTCAGATTTTGGGATAGGAAATATGCCACTACTTCCATTCTGCAGTGAACTGTGGGTGGTCAAACAAAAGGCTTGGTGGAGTAATACATTTAAAATTAAACTGTGGCTAACAATTACTAATAAACATGTGCAGTCAAGATACTCACCCTCACACTGGTGTAAATTTGGAATAGCTCCACAGGTTTAAATGCATGGCTCAAGCTCACAGCACTAGAAAGGGAAGCTAAATGCAGTCCTGGTCTTATCATAAGTAAATGAAGAACCTCTTGATTAACTTCTCCTTATCACAAAACATTCCCAAATAATACCTCCTGGGATCTTAAAAATAAAAATTTAAGCTGTCTACTCTCCTGTCATAGCTGACCATACACTGTGACTGCCCTCTCCTCTATGGCTTCAGAGGGTTTCAGGCAGTGAGAACAATTTTATTAAGCAATGCAAAGTGGAATATCAAAATGGAGAACTACACAGAGGTGATCTGATGTGGCAGAGTACAAGGAGAGTAGCCAAAGTAAGTGTTACAGGAAGAAGAAATGCAGGCAATCTGTGTTCTTCCTCTCTGTATTTTTAGACATGCCCTGTGTGAGTGGTGAGAAGTGAGGATGAAAGGTATACAAGGGCTGCAGGAAAGAATGTGGAAAAGCAAGGTTATGTTCTGGAGCTGCCTGCAGGAATTTCCCGCCCCTGAACACCCAAAGAATATCTTACAGTGTAGGAATTTAAAAGTAAGGAATTTTAGTATGTACAGCTTTAGTTCAGTCCTCAGTTCACAAGCCTTCCTCTGGGGTTCTGCAGGTCTTCCTTTTGTAGGGGCAGCTGCTAATTGCTGCCTCTTCTCTGCCTTCCTGTCCTTAATATGTGAAGAGTTTTCTAACCATATTTAATCCCATCTCGCTTTAGACAGAGGAGTGAAAAGTTATGTGAATTGTGCTTCCACAGGAATTCCCACAGTGAGAGGGTGATCAGTGCTGCATAGCTGTCTTTTCATGCTTTATTAATAGATATTTATATTCCATAAATACCATCTCATACTCTGCCCCTTTCCTACAATGCCACCACTTTACTGGGAAACCTAAAGCCCCATTGGTCCTTTAACTCCCTTTTTACTCTGAATCCAAAGTAAATAGCATTGCATTGAGAAAGATTGTTTGAAAGATTAGGTTACTCAATTAGAGGGATTTATTCTACCTTACCAACTTCCTTATAAACATTTTCATTTGAATTTTCAAGGGCAGGAGTCCATTCTCATAACAGGCATGGGCCAGGCTTCACATACCATCTGACATTTCTTCATGTGGTTTTTCTTAATCAAAATTGAAAGCATCTTTTATCAAGTCACATGTTCACATCAGCATGGACATAGGCCACCACAGAAAGCTCAGAAAACCAAGGTCTCTGTCAACACATTTAGAACATTAGCTGAAGCTCTGCATAAATAGGAAGAGTGGGTGCTGCTATTTTCCAGGAAGGTGAAAGGTGAGCATTGCTACTCAGTGGCTAAGACACAAGAACAGTGACATGAGCATCACAGAGTCCCTTACTAAATTTTTTCCCAGGAGACAGCCATCATGTCCTGGAAACAGCAGTGTTCAGAGCTCAATAGCTCTGACCCACACAGAACTGTGCATCCAGAGTTCCCTACACTGGTTAAGACTCCTAATGATGTTAGGAAGGGTTTCTTTATACATTTCACAGATTCATAGATTTCAAGGACAAAAGGAATCCAACTTCCCATGCAGTGTGGGCTACCACCCTCCCCTGAAATAATTAACTGGAGTAAGTGGAAGTAACAATCTCAGTTTGCACAGTTAGGACTCAGTAAACAATAAAACACAATACCTACAGTAGGTAATGCAGGAAACTGGGAGACCTGAGCTCTGTCCCACTCCCCCTGCTGTGATTCTCCTAAATGCCCACCATGTTCAGTCCCCTCGCTCTCTCTGCCACAGGACACTGCAGTGTTCTCCCCTATTACAGGACCCTTGCGCACTTGCAAATTTCACCAAATATGACCAAAACCACAATATGTGTGTAACATTTGCATAATCAGAAGCTTACAGAGGGAAAACAAATTTTTTAAAATTAAGATAGGCCACCCACTCAAGGTTAAGCTTACTCATCACAAGGGAAAAAATAATTGTACACTATTTTTGGGATAGCATTTTTCTCTGTGATAGCATGTCCATTTTTGCTTGTTCATCAAAAATACTTTTTAAAAATTGCAGTTGGTTTTGCATTTTATGTTCATGACTTATTTCAACAATTCATTCTTACTCCCCAAGTCTCTTTCAGAAACAGAGGACTTTCTCTGTTTTTTTCTGGTGAAAGTCCACTTGAGCCCAGCACAGACTTTTTAATGGCATTGATCACAATAGTGACCATAGAGAGTATAATACAAGTTTCAGGAAGCAATCTATCCCTTGGTGCATTTTCATAATTTACTGGAAATAACATTCTCGGAGTTTTCTGAGTCTGCACTTAAACATGAACAATAGTATCTGGACCTATCCTCTAGGAACTTGTCTAGTCCCTTTGTGAGCCAGGTCAGGGCTTTGGCCTTCTCAACATTCTCTCCCCACAAGTTTCATAAGTTAACTATGGTTTAGTTCAAAATATTCCTCCTTTGATTTTCTAGTAATGCAGTGCCTAATAATTGCATTGAGTGCATTGTTATTATAGAAAATAATCATCCTCTGTTTGTTTCTCAATACTATTTGTTAATCTTACAGACCTCTATCAGACTCTCCTATCATATTTTATGGGAATTCAGAGATGATTCTTTTCCCAGAAGAAGCTCTTACCCTACTTTTCCTCTCACTTCATGGAAGTTGGTGTATGTTCCTAACCACCCTTGTTTAGTGCAATGGGGTGCCAGAATGCAGAGGGTATTCAAAAGATGGAAACATCAAGCTTTGGCATAATTGTGGGGTTTTTTTGTAATTCTTTCTCCAAAGTTGTTAATATATGTGGCTTTAAGACCAATCCTGGACACTAAACTGGCCAATTCATCTAGCAAATTATGACTCCCAAACTTCTCTCTTGACTGGTCAGATCTAATCTGACCTTTTGTATGGGACTGTTCAGGTTGTCTTGTTTGGTACAGAGAGTCTGTAGGTTTTGATTTGGTTGAAAGGCTTTGGATTTTTATCAGCCTTGCTACCAGGAATAAGACCAGGATGAAGGACTGAGGTGTTATTGCTCTAGGAACTGGGACAGCAACTTAGAAAGGGAAGATTGGAAAAACCCTTTGTCTCAAGCAAAGAGGATACAGAACAGTTACCTGACTGATCTGCTTTTTTTGAGACCTAAGATGAAACAGTATTTAGAACTGTAAGATATCACACATCTGTCCCAGTCACTCTGACAAGCCATACTATTACCAAGTGTGTGTGCCAAGACACACCATATTTCTTTCCTGCAAAGATTACATTCTTGGGCTAGCATAGTCAAAGCTGTTGATCTTTGGGACACCCTATAAGCCTACTTTATTCCTCAGTCATTAGTGGGTTTTTAGGGAGCTGAGAGCAGTTAGAATGGTAGGAATGAAGAGTGTTAGTGGGTTGCCTGCTGTATTTTGCAATGTGGATCTTGGTTACTTCAAGGTATATTTTTTGGGTTTTTTTTCTGTTCATTGGGGTGATGTTTGAAAATTTTTAAATCACTTGGAACCTCACAGAAGCAATTCTTTCAGACTAGAATACTAGAAATAAAAAAAAGAAACCCTAATCTAGCCTGCTGCTTCCCTCCTTTGTTTCACACCTATGGGCTGGAGTCAGCAGGCACCACACCAGTGCCTGGTTGTGCTGACCATCCTGATGCCACCAGAGCCAGCAAGTTGGTTCAGGGCCTGAGCCAGCAAACTGGCATCAGGCTCCATTTGCAATCTCTGCTCTGCCACATCCCTGAGGGGGTCCTAACAGAGTCCAAAATACAGTACTTCAGTAATATATCATCATGGTGATGAATGTAAAGTCTTTCTTCACTTGAACAATCCCCTATTATCTAAAAGCTCCATGTTAAAAAGAAATATTTGTCTTGAAGGAAAAACATTTTACTGTTCCTCATCTGTTTTTACAAATCCACACTTAGTCTGGCAAAGATATCCGCTGTCATTTTAAATGAAAACTGACTGAATGTTACATCAGTTTAAAATTAACTCATACTGCAGTTAGAATTTATTGTAAGGCAGCTGGTTTTTATTCCTATTTTTTGAAGAGAACATATGGATTATGACAGAACCTATTAAATATCTCTGGAGTGTATGTGGGAAGCTGTGTCATTTTACTCTGAGCTCCATCATTGAATTTCTGTCTGAACATCTTAGTCTCCTGTAGGCTCCCATCAAGTTATGAGAAGATAGAAACCAGAAGAGTGTTTTGTAAGCATGGCTGAAAATAAAACTGGGTGAATGGCAGTTTTCTTCCTAAGGCTTTCTCTTACTTGCACAGTTGATATTTGAAATAAGTCCAGGCTGTTCCTTTTCTTGCTCCAGTTAAAACAGATGAAATGTGCTCACTTGAATGTGTGAACTGGGGATCATCAACTTTTCACCTCAAATCTGCATTATCTGGTATGATGGATAACCTGCTGCACAGCAGTATCTTTTGTAGAGATTAATGGCCTGGTTTACTAATGCTTTTATTAGCTTAGTGCTATTCCTAAACTTTATGGCAAATATATTTCTGTCCCTTTGTTCATTTTATTGTGTTATGGTAGCAGTGTTTTCATATTCAGCAAAGCAGGAGAGCATTAAGACAGAACACAGCTGTCAGCTCATGCCTGCAACACCCTCCAGCAGTTTCAGCAAGAGGGTGAGTGAAAATAGCCTACTCAGTGGAAGCTGGAAGCTGGATTTCTAGGCAGGCAATTACCTGGCTGGGAATTTGTGGAGGAAACTGTGGCTAATGCCCCTCCTCTCCTGAAAAGTGCATGGGATCTTTAGCAACCACAATGGTCCAGATTTCAGGGTTTAGTTTAATTATGGGGAGATGCTTTGTACCATTAACACAGAGGGGAAAGGAGGGGTAGAGTTTGGTATGTAGAGAGTGTGTGTGTTTTAAATGCCATTTGATAGCCTTTAAAAGCTCTATGCTGGAGCAGCTCAGATGCTTTCTTGTTTAGAAAACTTATGAAGCAGAAATTCTGTTGAAAGAAACTTCACTAGAATACATTAAGCTCTTTCATTTGTTGGCAGCTGACATGAATCTTACTGGTGTTTACAAAGAAGAAAATGTAATGTTTCATTTTATTAAATTGCAGAATTAGTCTTACTTGCTGCACTGTTGCTTTGTTTTAAAGCATGCCTTGTGTTACTACCTGGTAATTAAGGCACTGATTCTCTAAACAATGTCCCTGTGAATTGCCGCTGCCTTCCTTGTCTGTACATTTTAAACACAACATCTGCTGACACTAAAGGCAAATATTCATTATTATGAACTGTATGGGGTTTGACTTATAAGAATTTATAGAATCCTTTGTGTATTAGAGAAAAAAGCAGAGTTTGACCATTATGTTCAAAGCTATTTTCAAAATTGCCAGTAAAAAGCATTTTCAGACATAACAGGAGCCGTGTTATTTTATGTTTCCAGCAATAACTACAATATATTTGAAGAAAAAAGCATTCTCCCAGCATTGATTTTCAGCAAAACAAATCACCAATTCATCTTAAGAAAAAAGATGCTTAAAAAAATATAAAGCAGTTAGAAGGAAATTAGATTATTTGAATACATTAATATTCTCTCAAGGTGAAGCATTAGTGAAAAATATCATCACTCTGACCTATCAACCACCAGTTTTAGCACTGATCACATTTGTGACTTGAACTGGAGACATGAATCAGACTACTTCTGACAAATCCAATTAATTTTTTGATCACAGAAAAGCAACATAACTTTCTGGCACAATTTGAACTTGCAAACAAGAAGGCAGAGAACCAGCATGTCTGGAAACTTTTGCAAGTACAGCAACACGCTGCTGCAGATCTACAAAGTAGGACTAATTCTTAAATTTGCATGAAGAATAGCTGTAGAAAATGCTTTCCAAGGGAAAAAAAGAACGATTGTAGGAATGATAGTCTAGGAAACTGGTGTGCTAAAAAGGCATTAGGCTCCAGTGTACTAACCAATCCATAGTCAGTGAAATTTATATGGTGGAATGAAGTCTGTAAATTGTACTATTCACTTTTAAGGTTATACAGTTCAGAGTGCTGTGCATATTGTTTCAATATTTAACTGCAGTGAAAATAACCTTTCTTTGTTTTATCTGCATAGGAAGCTTATTTTCCACAGAGATTCCAAAAGTCAGTTTTATCCTTAGAATATTTCCTACTGTGCATCTTTTTTTTTCTCCAATATAAGTGATTCAGTGGTTTGAATAAAGGCCCAACAGACTGAGTTTCACCATGAATACAGCAGTTGGTGATCCCCTCCACACACAACCAGGAGATGGAAAAGGATCAAACCTTTTATAATTATAAATCATATGGCCTCTCTGGAGAGGCAAGGGAACCACTGCATGAGATACAAAAGGGTAAAGGAAGTGCTCCACTTTGCATTTTGCAGTACTACAAACACATTCTGTGTTTAGAACATCTGCTTTCCCACCACCTTCAGCAACAGACCAATTTCCTCTCAAATCAGTCCTGCTGTAGTGGAAAGACAAGGACTCTTTGTAGTCAAAAATAAAAATAAAAATAAAAGGTAATGTATTTCAGGAGTTATGTTTTTAAATAAATTCTAAAGAGCTAAAATATTTTGGTAGAACAACATCAAGTAATCCAACCACTAAATGCATCTCCAGTCCAAGATCTTGGGCTTCTTGCAGTCAGCTCACCTTGTTCTCTCTTCCATGAGTAGAGTATTCTCCACTAAGTGAAGGTGAAGGAAACTTCAGAAAAACACGGGGAAAACCTTGGACCATTGAGAAATAAAGTTTTGAAAATTTCCTTTGTTTCTTCCAAGAATATAGTCCAGTCATAGTCTTGCCCATTCTTTACCATTTATCTTTCCTAAATCTTTTAACTTATGGGAATGTAAAGAGAGAAATGGAAAAAGATTGGATGGATATCCATTAGAATATGAATGAAGGAGCATTTTATTTCCCCATTAAAAATAAATTAATTCTCATAGAATCATGGAATGTTTGGGGTTGTCAGGAACCTTAAAGATCATCTAGTTCCAACTCCTTACTGTGGGCAGGGACATCTTTCACTAGAACAATTTGCTCAGAGCTTCACTCCCTCTAGACTTGAACACTTCCAGGGTTGGAGCATGGACAGTTTATATCTAATTTAAACCTATTGTCTTCAACTTTGAAGCCATCCTCCCCTTTTCTTCTCACTATGGCCTTGTAAAAAGTCCCTCTCCATCCTTCTTGTACTCTCCCTTTCAGATAGTGAAAGGCCCCATTTAGGCCACCCCAAAGCCTTCTCTTCTCCAGGCTGTACAATCCCAATTCCCTCAGCTTCTCCTCGTATGAGAGGTGCTTCATCC
>JAOTQP010001286.1:117956302-118065700 GCA_026413545.1 Cichladusa arquata | reverse complement strand
AAAATCCACATCTGAGTTTCTAAAGTTTAAGTAAACTTTAGAGACAGTGGGAGAAGTTTGGGATACTGCAAACAGCCCACAGTTGTGCCCTCAGGTAGCACAGAAACCACATGAGTTAACACTGAGGCATGATCAGTAAGTGCTGATGTTTGCCATTGGGCTGCTGCAAGTCGACTCCTTTAGGAGTTTGTGTACTCCTTCTTCAACATGGAATTAATGAAAAATTCAAATTTTTTTTTCAGGGCACAAAAGTGTCAGCAAGAACTAATTTATCTTCCCTCAAATTTCTTATATACGAGCCTTGATTCCTGAAGTTGGTAAAAGGACTTTGTTTTTATGAAGATTTGGATCTATTCTTTAAGTGCACAAGGGATTTTGAGCTGGAGGGCAGAGCACAAAGGTCCCCATGAGTGGACATCTCTATAGCAATGTGTCTGTGTACGTGCAGGGGGCTCAGAGGGAGAATGCAGAAATGTTCTTGGATTTTTAGGTTGTTTTTTATTTCCTCAAGGAGAGGGAATTCCTCACTTGAGCCTGAATGTAATTCATCAGTTCAGCTTTTAGAAAAGGGTTACATAAATAATAATGAAAGTTGTGATAAAAAATGTTAGCTTTTCAATGCGTCTTCTGACTATTTGTAAGTAATTGAGGTCTATTGGGAGGAGACTTTCCTCTATTTATCTTCCCTTTTTAACTTGAGGTTAAGAACCTAATAAATCTCTCCAACTAGTGCCCCTTCACCCCACAGACATCTTGAGCAGTACCACTGAGTTCCTGTGGCATGCAACTAGAAACTACCCATTACAGCTACTTCATAAAATTACCTGCATGCTGTCTTTCTGATTTTACTGTTTGCCCCTTAAATTGGTTGGAAAATGTAAAAAATAGCACAAAATAGAAAGAGAAATGTGGTAAAAATGTGGACTATTAGACTGTAAGGGGCTCCCAAGGTACTGGAAAGAGTTTCCAGAAAAATACATAGGAAGCATCCCCCTCTTGGGATTTTATTAAAATGTCTTTAAGCTGGGGACTTTAAGATAAGTGTCTTCTGAAAAGGGAAAGATTTGTTTTCTTGGCAAGAAGGGCAGGAGAGCAAGTCCTCTAACACCCATGAAGTTCAGGGATCAGTAGGGCAAAGCAGCTCAAAACCTCCCCTGGCCTCCACATGAAAAGCTGCTTGACTTCAGACTCCCATGACTGTCAGTATCAAGGTATTCTCCAGACACATTGCCACCAGCTTGGAATAGGAGCTGGTATTCCTGCCAATCTTCTGAAATATGCCATTGGAGCTTCCTGTTACTTCTGCTCTAAAATATTTCTTCTTCTCCCTGCGTCACGCTCTTTGCTTTGTGGGGTTGCTAGCAGGGATCTTGGAAGAGGATGAGTGTTCAAGAGCAATCCCTCCCACATCTCCTGCTGTGTTGGGTGTTCAGAGCTTTCCTTTTCCTCCAACTGTCATCCATTCTTCAGCCCATGAATGCAAGGGTCAAGAAGAAAGTACAATTACACAGAAGTGAACTTCAAAAGCAGAATTATTAAACTATGTCTTTTTATAAATGAACTTACCATGATTTGTATGGAAGACACTTTTATTTCCCATACTGAAGAACAAAGGGGACAAGAAGAAAACATACAGATCATTTTCTAACTGACAACCTATGTCTGCCTTTCTGTAAAACTGAAATATTTGAGAGACCCGTGTTTCCTGTCTCTTTTTCTCTCTCTCATTGATTCTCCTTCTCTGAGCCTCCTTCTTTTGAAATCTTCTTTTGCAATTTCATTGCTGGAATTTAGCATTTTTTTTTCCAGACAATCCTTTCTGTATCCAGTAGTAGGAACATTTTCTGCACTACCTCCAACTTTGTCATGATGAAACATCTTCTGTGAGATCAGACCTGGCTCCTGATTGCTAACACTGGCTGTTGCTAGCAAGAAACCTGGGGACTTTCCTGGTGAGATGTGGCAGATTTCAATATTGTACTTTACATATTGAATCCAGTACTAGTTTAGACCCTTCTGATGCTCAAAATGGAAAGTTGGAGAGGACTATTTATCTAAACAAGAAATAATTACAATATTGAAATGCAGGATTTTGTTTTAGTCATCCCCACTTGAAAGTTTTGAACTGATAGTAGGAATAATCTGGTCCTTCTTTAATCCTTCTTCTTTTGTATTTTACCTACTGCAGACAAGAAAAATAAACATTTTGAACTTTTCTCACCTTCTCTATAGTTAAATTTCTCATGTTGGAAACTTGGCTGACAGGTCATGTGGTAAAATGTGGGGAAAAAAGAATAATCTGGATGATGGAGGAGGCTAAAACTATTTCTATCTGTACAAAAAGACAGTTGTTCTAGTTGTCTCCAAAATGCTTGATTACCACTTGATTATTAGTCTTTCATTTTTACTCCTAGAGCACCTGAATGTTTTAGTACCATCAGTGATGGATGATATTTTCCTGCATCTCTTCTGCCACTGCTATGCGGTGAAGTTCAGCCACTCTGTACAAAGGTTAGACCCAGTTAAAACAGCCTGTTAATTATTTATGAGACAGCAAGAAGACCAATGGGACTTCCACTTGTCCTTCTGGAGCAATAATGAGACCATTACAGTGTATTTAACACCATGAAAAACAATATCCGCAGGTGACCTTTCAGAAGCATTGCCAAATTGGATTTATGGCCATCATGTACTCTCATCAAGGAAGAATATCAAAGAGGGGCTTAAAGTTAAATTTGCACTTCAATTGGTAACAGCATCCTGAGGTTTGGTAATAATAAAATCTCTTCATTTTCCTTTATTTTGTTTAAGGGAGGGAATGTATGTCACAGACAGACTCTGATAGCTGGTGTTGTTTCTTTTAAGTTCTGGGAGCCTACTGAATATCTTGGGCATGTGCTGTGATATGACACAATGACAGTGCTGAGATATTTCTGTGTCTGTTTAAATAGTCAAAACATCTGTATGCGGAGAAAAACCTTGGCACTCCATTCCTTCAGCCACACAGTCCCTGAAAACAATGCCAGATACTGAAAAACTAAAACCTTTTTCAGTAGTGCTCAGAACACTGGTGTACAAAAGCTGAATATCACCATCACCTCCCAGGGATCAGAATTAACTTAGAAATGAAAAATACATAAAATTTTGTTTTCAATTAGTAACTAAATCAAACGAAAAATATGGTTTGCCTGTCCTTTATGTTAGCAAATTATACTAAGGTAGATACAATTTCAATCCTGATCCCTAGGTGGGCTTGAAGAGACATGTACATCTATCAGAATGGTGACTATAGAAAGAAATAAAAACTTAATCTAAATGCTGCCACTGAACAAAACAGTAGTGTGTAGGACACATGCAGCTGTGAAACTGCAGATGGAATAACAAGGAAACAGAAGCTAACTGCATGTCTTGAAACAGATGTGAAGCAGAAGGGGCATGTTCCAAGCAGCTGATTAAAAAAAAAAAAAGCTGCATTGAATGAATTTTTGTATTCAATTACTTATCTTAAAAAAAATAAAAATTGGAGATATAAAGTTTCTAGAGATAGGCTCAGTCCTTGTCTAAATGACTGCACAACAGTATGGCTGCAACTTCTTCATGTGACACAAGAGTGTGACCAACAAGTACCAGTGCCATGGGAACTGACAGGGAAGCCAAGCCTGGCACTCAAGGAAACCTGAATTCAGGCAGAAGACACAAAAGTAACAAGATGTTTATTCATCTTCTGTCATGTGCATCACATTCAGGGTCAAAGAGTTAACAGCTTCCACCTTCTGTCATGTCTGTCTCTTTTTCACCAAAGGAGAAATGTGAATCTTTTCCTCCCCTACAGAAAGGGAACAGCAAGATAGTTTGCTTCACTGTAAGGATCTGCTTAACTCCTTTGGTCATAAGCCATTTCTTCAGATTTCAGATATGAGCAACACTGATTCTTTTGCAGAGCTCTGCCCAAGCAGTCTCCTCCCCTGTGTCCAATTATCCATCTGCCTGTGCAGCTGCACAGCCCCAAATGTCCTCGCTGCTGCTGGCCATTGTGTTCCTAGCCTCTGTCCCTAATTCTCTTTTGCATCACCATCTACCTCTGTCTCCAAAGAGCCCCTTTCAGCCTATCAGAAATGGCTGCAAAACTCAAGGATGTGGCTTCACTCGTGCCAGAGCCTTGACCAGTTCCATAAATCCCTGTTTGTGCTTCCTAATGCTGTAATGGTAATACACATATTATCTATAAATAATGATGCAAATCTTCCAAAGCTGAAGTGACTGCAGATTCAGCAGAAATTAGTGTGACTCTTTCCATATTGAATAGTTTAAAGAACCTCACATCTTCTGAAAAGGAAGAGTTTACTGAACTCCTGGTCAGAAGGTGCTTCACAAGGAGCATTCTGAGGGTAGAAGTACCAGAGTTTGCTTTAGGGCAACAGAACCTGTATTCCTATTTGCCTTTCACAGTTCAGAAGCTAGAACAACTGCATAGCCTCCTATAACTCATTAGCAGTAAGGAAATTGTAGGATTAAGCATAGTATAACCTTCCTCCACTTACTTTTAAAATCCTTGAACTTTTTAATCTGGACTTCTTTTCTTTTGTTTTCTCTTCTTTTCCTTCTTTCTTTCCTTTTTTTTATTTTTATTTTTTTTTTTTTAATATATATTTAAATCCCACAGTAAATTAACTGGAGACTATTCACTAGTTAAATATTAAATGCTCATATATCCGAAATCACCTAAATCCCAGGAGCAATGATGGCTGCTTTCCAGTACAAAGGTCCATAATCTGTATATTTTTTTCCAATTCACTTTCAGAGCTCTGTTTAATTCAGTGTAGTAAGGTGGTCATCCACTATTCAGTATTCTAAAAGTCAACAGACATTTCTGGGGAAAAAAGTACAAAAACAAACAAATAAAATAAAATAAAAAATAAAAAAGGTTTTAAAAATGCCTATTTTTTGAGAGTTTTTGAATGAGTATAGTATTTTTGGTCTGCTCTTAAAGCCCTCCCAGATTCATCCTCTCTTTTCCACCCCTTGCAGAACCTGTCAAAAGCAGAGCCAACATTTGAGGAATAGAGTATCTGTCCAAATGATTTCACCTGAGTTTTCACTTTGGGTCTGTAGAATACCTTCTGACAGGAAGCAGATTCCTCATTTCCTGCTGTTCTACATACAACTGCATCATAAATGCAGTTGCAATCTTGACATTGTCTCTGTTACTAAAATGGGGCTGCAGCCTCCCATCAAGTGATCTCTTCCTCAAGTACTCATTTATCACTTTCATATTCCACTTTGAAAGAAACCAAAGTTCCAGGGAGCAAAGTACCAGAAGAGAACAATTGGGAGAAAATTTTTGGGGAGCAAATTATTCACGTAGACCATCAAGTTTTGTCTATTCATTCTTACAGGTTCAAGAGAAATCCTGATCAAAAGCTGCTTAGTCCGTACCCTGAACCCCCAAACTACAGCAGAAACAATTTCTGAGGAGAAATTGATTTTTAAAGATTCTTGTCTGTTTTAAAGGGACCACCACAATGTGTAAATTCTTCAGAGGCCACTCTTCTTTAAGGCAAGTTGCTGCCTTGCTTTTCCAAACTAGTATTCTCACCAAAATAAAATACTGTATGTTTTTGATCTGCCAGAGTTTGCTTCCAGAGCACAGGGAGCTGTTCTGTCTGAGCAGCAGCAGTCACCCTTTCTTCCTGGCTAGCAGACACATGCTTTTGGTAATTGAATGCAGCTGTTCTCCTCTCTGCCCCTTCTTAAGCTTTTGAAGGAAATCCTACTTAGGGGAATGCCTGTGCCTCCAGCAGGGATGCAGAACACGAGGGAACACCAAGTGGAAAGACTACATTTGCAAAGGGCAGGTACCAGCTGACCCCATTCTTAAATCTCTGCAGAGAATTTGGGATCTGTGATGTCACAGTATAATTTCAACTACCTGTATTTTAGATTCTAAACAGAAAGCTGGCATTTCTTTAAAAAAATTCCAAAAGTGAGTTAGCCTTCTGGTGTCTTGAATGGAGATGGAAAAATATTTTTGCAGTGAGATAATGAACACAAAAAAAGACTTCTGCAGGCATCTATAGGCAACTCATCTATTACCTGCTTCCACAGTTGCACTCATGGTGAGGTCTAGGGAGTAGAAGAGTCCTCAATAATGGAGCCTTGGGTCTACATGGCCTCTCCCAGAGTATAATGAAATTATTGATGCAGGCGAGTCACCAAATACAGCCATAAAAAAAAGGGACTAAAATGAACTTTAAAAATTTTGTTGTTATTTGTAATGTCAACAGAAAACACAATTTTATGTTTATACCTTCACATGTAGATGAGACATTAATGAGGACTTTGGAAGTTCATAAATAAACACATTTCAGTACTGCAAATTTTGGAAACAGGCTTTTAGAACAAAAGATGAATGTTCTATAACTACAAATGAATCTACTGTGGCAGCTAATGGAAGGCACAAAATACCAGAAATTAAGTCTCAGGAGAGGTAATAATAACAATAGCAAGACCCCAATAAAATAATAGCTTTATTTAAATTATGCAATTCCTCAGAGATACACCAATGGAAGCATGAGTGACAAGAGCAGTGGAAGTGCTGTAACTTTTAAAATGGATTTTAAACTAGGCAGATAGTTTCATTGTCTCAGGCTACAGACACAGGATCCAGTAGATAATGCTCAAGGCACAAGCCCAGATCAAATCTTGCTGCAGCAGCAGTATATAAAGGAGCACAGAACAAGCAGTCAAAAGCCTGCTGACCATCCATTGAAGTGAGGGCAGTTGAAAGCTCCCCTTTGCTTTTGTTTCAGCCAGGAGTACAGTTCTCAGCATCTGGGTGATGCAAAAATAACCTTTGAGGATTGTGTCGAGCATCTACCCACAGCAGTTTAAATAAAGATGGGCTGGTGTTCTAGAGATTAACTGCATTATAAGCACGCCTGCAGTACTCTGTGGAGTGAGGTGCAGTGTTTCCTCAGGCAAGGTTAAAATGTCCTTACTCCTGCAAAAATATCAGCCAGACTAGTGAACAACAATGCCCAAAGTGCCAACAAAATTCAGCTCTGGACATGAGGAGAGCAGACTTCAGGCTGCTCAGGGATTTAGTAAGTAAAGTCCCCTGTGAAAATGTTTTTGCAGGTGCCAGGGTCCCTCGGTGCTGGTCACTTTTGAAATATAAGTTTAATTATGCTCCTAAGGGCACAGGAGCAGGCAATTCCCAAACTGAGAGGACAAGCAGGTGAGGCAGAAGGCTGGCTTGGTTGAACAGGAGTCTTCTCTTGGAAATAAGGTGAAAAAGGAAGATGTATGCCCCGTGGAAGCAAGATTGGGTGACATGGGAAGAATACAGAGATGCTGCTCACCACTGCAGGGAGAAAATTCATGTGGCTGAAGATCAACTGGAGTTGAAGCTAGCCAGAAATGTGGGGGACGATAAAAAGAATTCTTTCAAACATACTAATGGCAAAAGGCAGTGTAGAAACAGCATTTGCCCATGACAAGATGGGGACAGTCTTCTCACAAGTGGGGACAGAGAGAGACAAGGTGGAGGTGTTTAATGCACTATTTTTTGTCTATGTTCAGTAAGAATGACAGACGGAGGTGCTCTCAGTGCCCTGAACTGGAGGACCATGACTGTAGAATGATCAACTCCCAGCCAATCCTGAAACTCTGAGATCTGCTGCTTCAGCTGGATCCCTACAAATCTATGGGGCCTGATGGGGTTTATCCAAGAATCCTCAAAGGGCTGGCTGATGTCATTTTAAAGCCACTCTTGATGATATTTGAGCTGTCTTGGGATTCTGGAGGGGTTCCAGCTGACTGGAAGCTGGTTAATATTGTCCCAGCTTTCAAGAAGGGCAAGAAGGAGGAAGAAGGGCAAGGCTACTGGAACAGGCTCCCCAGGGAAATGGTCCCAGAACTGGCCTGAGAGAGCCCAAGAAGAGTTTGGAAAATGCTCTTGGGCACATGGTGTGACCCTTGCAGTGCCCTGTGTAGGAGTTGGGCTCAGTGATCCTGAAGGATCTCCTTCAATTTAGCATATTCTATGATCCTATGAGTTTTATAACACTGAGATAGGACTGGTTCAGGCACACCTACATCACCTCAAAAGTCATTAGCTGCTGTACACAGGCTACATGTGTCCATGGTCCTAAAGAAAAATCCTTCCACAGATAGTCACTGATTTCACTACGTTGAATGATCTGTCACAGTGCTTCACGTGACTCTGGCTGAATTTTGCCCTCTGACTTTGGTAGCAAACTCTTCTGTAATTAGAAATCCAGGAAGAATTAGGGCAGCTTCTGAAATATGAGCAGTTTTGACTGCTGTTCTTGATTTTATGAATATCAGTGAGACTGCACAGCTCTAGGTGAGGGTAGATTATAGCTCTTGAACACTTATTTATGGGACAAGAGGAACAATCTGTTAATATAACAGCACTTCTTGGCCTTCACTAAAACAAATGTTCTCAAAAGCCGAGAAAAATGCCAAGTTGCAGAAGTCAGAATTTCTTGAGGGTAAATAAACATTTTTCCACTGTCTTTTTGATTTTTTGACAATCTTTGAGAATCTTTTGGCTGCAGCAGCAAAACTGTCTGCAGGAAAAAAAATAAATAACTGATTCCTTCTGTTTACACTCTGGCCTAATTTTTTTAAACTCTGACTGTCTCTATTGCATTCTGAATTAAAGCACTTCTGCTGAATGTGGTGATTTATTTATATTTTTGTTGTTTCTGTTGGCATTTTATGTTCATATATTTTTTGAACTACTTAATATAAAATAAACTCACATGCTGATAACTTTGGATCAGTGCAGTACTTTTAAAACCACATGTTTACAATAAAACAGTGAGAACTTTGAAATCGAAATTAAACTCAGATGAAACCAGGAAAAATGTTAGAAAGGTTTCTGTGCTTATGAGTCTGATTCTGCTTGAGTTGGGCCAAAATTCTTTTCTCATCAAAAATTACTCAACTCTGGACTGTCCCCAGTAAGTCAATGAAGATGCTTCACATAGGCACGTTTCCAGGAAAGCAGAATTTGGGCTTCTGTCTGTGCTTTTGGTTTAGGTAATGAAAAAATCCCAAAAGCTGAAGAAATTGAGCCATGTGGGTAAAAGACTGCCTTATAACACCCAAGGTTTTCATTCTTTCACTCAAAATGTGAGTTTTGCTCTCTCTATTCTTAATGGTTTGTGCTCTGACTTTGTACCCTTTTACAAGGAGATTTTGAAAGCTGGGGGAGAGTTTAAATAAAAGTCTCTTACTAGCTGCATTAAAAGTATGAAATACATTGTATCACATCAACTCTGACCTGATGTGGAACAGCATTTTTTATCCTTACATTTTTGGCAGATTTGTATTGTGTTTTGATGGTGGGAAAAAGACCAATAAATGGCAAAGACAAAAACATCACTCACTGGTAGCCAGACCTTTTCTGGGAAAATGTAAACTAAATTAATGTTCTCTGAAGATTTCATCTTGCTTTAATTATAACTTAATAATGTTCTGGCAACTTAGTTTGAGAAAGGTAAGAAAAGTTAGGCATGTATCAGCTTCAAAGATGCCCCACACTTTTAAAACTTCAATTTTATATCTGGAAAAAGGCATTTTTGGTGTGCAATTTGGCTCATTTTTAGTTACTGGTGTCTGGTTCACTGAATTTCAAGCTCTGTGACTGCACGCTTGGCCTGTGCTTTCTGTTCTGACCACTTGAGGGAATCATTCTGTAGCTGTGGTCCATAATTTTTGCTTTTACACTGAGGAAGTAAGAAAAATTATATTTGTAGCAGAAAGTTTTCCAACTTCACTTCAACATGAAAGACATCACAAGGCACCGGCTCAGAAATAAATTACTCCCTACATACTAAATATCCAGGAAGGGGAAAAAATGTTGATAAATGAGAGTCTTGGGAGTTGCTAAGTGAGGTCCCTGCACACAATTTATGATCATGCACTCTTGGACTTCAGAATGATTAATACAGCTAATTCTCAGTAGAGCAAGAGCTGTTTTAGCCCAGGAGAGAACTGTACGCTATTGTTTATAGAAGCAGATAACATCAAAGTGGCCCACTGCTTGTGTTAAGCAAATAGAGAATTCTGGGTCAGTGCAAATTAATCCTGAAGGAGTAAGAAAAAGTTCTTAATGACTGTTAGATCAGTGTGTTATCACTTTTCATACAACCAAAAATGGTAGAACTGTTAATGAGAATTACAAATGGCCTCGCTGGCCGCAGCGTGCTGGCAGCTGTCTATGAGCATGGTGACCATTAAGTCCTCTGGCAATCTGTAAATATGACATTTGCTAATGGAGTGAAGAAGATTTAGGCAATTTTCTGAGATATTTATGTGATTTTTAAATTACCCTTGGCAACAAATACATGAAGTGTTTTACACTGTAATTAGCATGGTGGACCAAAAGCTTTAAAACCCTTATCTTCTATTCATACAGTAAGATCCAGTTTACAGAAATAAATTAATTGAATTTACATGTGAAGTAACTGTGGGCAGAAAAGAAAGTATTGTTGGCTGTGTCTCTTAAGATGTGTTTTCACACAAAGGTAAGTGAAGCACACACTGAATATTTGTTCAGAAGGAATAGGTTGTATTTCACAGGCTGACAGTATTGTAAAGTCAACAACAAACTGTCTTAGAAGCATTGTTTAGTTCACTTGAAGCATGATTTAACAGCTTCACCACAAGGTCTAAAAAATAAACATAGTTTTTTGGTTTTGTGAGATGGTCTGGGTTGGTAATGATTTCTGCATCCCTGAATGTATCCCAAAACATCATAATTTTGTTCCAGTCCTTCTGACATGATCTACACACCACATTATGGGATGTAGCAGGGCTGTTGACAGGTAAGAAGTGGGAATGGGTTGTAAAGGTACACTGGCCTTGTAAGCTGTGGGGTCCCTAGCTGTGCTGGCAGAGCAGAAGGGCAAAAGTCTCCTTAATTCCTGTTGGCAGGTCCATGACTGTTTGCAAGCCATCATAAAACAGTATGAAAACTTACTCTCTAAGTACAATTACTACAATTTAACTCTCCCAGTATTGTCACCAGAAAATTATTTGTCTGTTAAATTTGTTTTGAAATAAATTGCCTTGTTTCACACAAGATCATTACGTCAAGAAACTATTTACACAGTTATTAGGTCCTCTGATATATTGCCCTCTGGTACAGTGGTTATCACTCAACGAAGTTCACACATACATTTCAGTGCTTCACAAAATATTTGACCCATAAAGCAAATCCTTTTCAGAATGCAGTAACAGCAAAAATAGGTTTCCCCCCTTGACTTACAGCTTTCCTTTCTACCAGCTATCTGAGGTGCATTTTTGCATATGGAGGTTTTTTCCAGTGTAAGCCAAGGATGTGAAATACCCCTGTGTGGCTATGCAGAGGGAAAATGTCCTTCATAGGACACCAGATCTTTTCTCCCTTACACTGATACCCCTACATGGGAGAGTTCTTTGTTCAGGGCATGCAACTGAGCAGAGCTGTAGCAGTCTTATTTTATTCTAGTATCAAACTTCCCTGAAGACCTCTAAGCTCTTTTGTACATATCTGGATGGGGAGGTAACAGAGATCCCTATGTATGCTGTGTGGAGTAAATGAACCAACATTTTAGCAGCACACAGAGGAGCTCAGATATTTGCCAAAAATCTTTGGTGGGAAAAGTTGCTGACTTGCAAAATGAATAGCCTCCCACTGGAGACTTTACTTAGCAGTGACAAAAATCTCCCCTACACAGAATGAAAATTCATATTCTCTTCCTCTCTTTACCTTTCTCACTTAGTTTGAGGAAGGGAAGCAGCTTTCCCTCTTATCCATGGTAAATCAGTCATCTAACCAGACAGTAAAATTGCACAGCCTGTCATCTTTGTCCTAGGGAAAATCACTGTGGTGTCTCTCTTGCCCATTGTCCCATCAATGCTTAACCAAACCATTTGAATTTAATTTTTCTAATATTCTCACAGGAGTCTGTACCTTCTGCCCTTTAATCAACTTTGATGTTTCTCTCTGAACTCACTCCAGTATGTCTACATTTTTTGCTGGTATGTATCTAGAACTAAATATAGTGTAATGAGTGCAGAACAGAGCTACAGTGTAATGGGCACACAGAAAAAGCAACCTGTTTTGGGCTGGGGTAACCACTGTCTAGAAATTAATTTACAGAATTTATGTCTGAAAAGGCAAAATGAGCTATTTTTCATTTGCAGATAAACTTCTGAAATCCTCCATCTCCACTCTAATTCCTAGATAAGAGAGGATCAACTGCTTGTGATTCATCTCTGTCTGCCTCTCAGAACACTGTGCACAGCCCCTTAAAACACTCTGCAGACTTTCTTGTTGCCTGGCTTGTCCTGTTCACCCTTTCTAGCATCATCTGAGAAATACACTGTGCAACTGGCCAGTCCGACAGCTTTCATGATGCCGAAGTTTATGGCAACTGTAAATCTATTAAGCCACAATTTGCACTTAATAAAATGAAACAGCAAGTAGTTAAATGAAAGCTCAATCCTAAACTGGACAACATTTTTCAGGAAATGTCATTGAGCCTGCTGTTGCTACTGCTGCCTTCCTCTGAGAAATTCAATCGTGCTGATTGAGGAAACCTGGAGAGAGCTGGCTATTCCTTCCTTTGGTTTGTAATTGCTCCGTAGACCATTTAATCATCTGTAGATGAAACAAAGCCTGTGCTGTGGAGTCCAGGAAGGGCAGGCATGCGCTTATCAACTGCTTCCTAGCCACCAAGCCGAGCTGGGAGCTCATCCTGATGCTCCGAGCAGCCCCGCTGTCGAAGCAAGGAGCTGAGAGCAGATGGGTTCTTCCTGCTGTCACCACACCAACCTTCCTGCCTGCCTTGATTTCATTACAGCAAAGTCTGCACAAGCCAATTTTTCAGGAGTGGGGTTTGGAGCACAGAATGGAGGTCTTTCTGCCTGAGGAGGCAGTCAAATACTGAGACACCCGCCAGGACAGGAGCTGCTTGATGCTGTCTGGACAAGAAGAGATAAGAACTGAAAGTTAAATAAGATGAGCAAGGATTTACTGGCTTCTGTAAAACACATTCCTCTGTCAACCTTAAAATGTTATCCTTCATACCCCTGACTCTGAATGTGCTCCATATTGCTTTGTTGCTCTGACCAAGTGGATGGCCCTGTTTCACAGATGAATAGTTTGGTCAGACTCCATATGCCCAGTTTCATTAACTTGAAGGGGGAAAAAAGGCCTGGCCAGGGAAGGTGCTGAGAGTGAGTTCAAAAACCAGAAGCCTCATTTATCATACTAACTGGTTTGGAATATTAGTCTTCATTTGAGATTTGCAATCCATTTCCTCCTGAATATAGGTAATTTGCCTAACAGCTCAGGCACTACACATAACCAGGTAAAGCTTAACACTGCCCTCTGCTCCCAGCTCATATTTTCTGTACTATACCAAGAGAATGCAGACCTAAAATAGAGTTACAAGAACTGACTGCTCCTGGGAGGGCATTTCTGGGCACATATCTTCCCCCTTTCCAAAACTTTTGTCAGGAAGGATTCTTATGAGGATTTTTAATTCACAAAAAACGCTCAGTGCTGACTAATGCTTGCCAATTAAGTCAGCCTATTGAATCAACAGTTTCCTGTTACCTGTTCCTTCAGGTAGAACAGAGGCTGATACCCCTGCCCTTTCCCAGGCTTCTGTGCAGGGACCTTTCCTGCCTGAAAACAGTGGGGACACCTGTTTTCTGAGCTCGGAAGGCCAGCACCTGAAATCCTAGGAATGGGCCTGCTATTGAGTAAAGGGTGCTTGATAAGGCAGCCACTGTGATAGGCAGCGGAAATTTGATGATGAAAGGAGATGCCTAATAGATTAATCTGGTGTGATTTGCCAAAACACAGGGTTTTCTGGAAGATTATCCACACTCGCAATAGGAAGCCCTTTGTTTGGTAAAAGTCCCCACTTATCATGGTATTCTTTATCTCAACAAGAAACATAATGGTTTACTTGTTTACATGCATGGCAGATATATTCAGAGCTGGGCTTAGGAACTGTGAACTCCTTTTCATTTGAAATGCTTCCAGCAGGCAGGTTATTAGTTGAGGGGGAACAAGCAGTTGGACACACATAAAATTTAAATCTGCCTTGCTTAGATTGGCAAAAATGAATGTTATTTCATCCACTGGGAAAATGTTTTACTTCCTGCTCAGATACTTTTGGAAGAAAATCACAAGCTCATTTGTAGCCATCATATATGTATGTATATATTTTTTTAGAGTTAAGTGGTATGTCTACAGAAACGTATTTGTTACTTTATACCAGTTATTTTCCACTAATATTAATTATTTTATTAGCTTGTCTTTACTTCTTCAATTTTGCTTTGCTTACTATAAAATGTGACTGATGGTTTTACATTATTTATACTGAATGTGTGGCTGGAATCTAGCCCTTGATGTACCTTGGATAGAACTGCTTTGGTTTCTGGAACTGATTTTTAAATACCTTACACATCCGGAACTGCAGAACTACCAAAGCACTGTGTTCTTGAACTCTGAAAATAAACAAAAACTGCCATGTTAGAAAACTGCTTTATTAAAGCCTTTTTTAGCAATCTTACATCCACAAAGTCTTTCATAGAGTGCAATATTAAGCTTGCTGGATACACAATGCACATGCTGCACAAAGAATGCACATTTTATTAAAGGAGCTGGAGCACGGGAGTCTGAGTGAGTTATTTTTACTTCAAAGAGGACTAAAAGGGAGAAGGCAAGTAAGTGACCTGCTCACCCTGATGCCACAGGATTAGTTATATGGACCTACCTCAGCAGTCTGCTGCAGCCAGCACAAGAGTGAAGAAGGAACAGAAATTGCAAAAATGGGGAAAATGGGTCTGGAAATCTGATAAATCCACCACAAGAATAGATGTCCAAAGATTTGTCTGTCTAGACCAGTGGACAGCTACAAATGGGAGTTAGTGGCTCATACAAATGGATACAGTGCAATGAGACATTACAATGGAGTAACATTTGGCATAGACAGAGGATTTTATTTTACTTATAGGACATATTTTATGGTTTATGAAGATATTGGAAGTCTGCTTTCTGTTTTCTTCTTCCATGTTCATAGTTTACCTTACCTGTTTTACAATGTGTTCAGGCACACAATGTGCTTTTTTTTCTGTCTGCTCCAAACTTTCCTATAGCTGAAGCTGTGCTTAAAGCCAAGTCCTGCAATTCAGCCTAGTCAGTGCACAGCTAAAACTGAGTGCAGGGAAGGCCTTCAGAATCTGTTTCAAGAAAGTGCAAAATCATCACAATCCTTGCAAAATTTCTTCTCTGGGTTTGTGGTGTCAATACATTGTCCATTAAAAAACAAAACAAAACAAAACAAAACAAAACAAAAACAAAAAAACCCCAATTTTCCAATGTAATTTCCCATTGTTAAGTTTTGCACTGTTTTCATGAAGGTGTCTAAATAAAGTCACATGCTGGAATATAACAGCATCTTCTGTCCACAATCAATGGGATGCTTTCAGAGGAAAGCCCTCAGCCAAGCCAGAGTGACAGCCATACTGAACTATGGCAGTACAGAAAAAAGATAACTCTTAATGTGTTTCTTGGCACTTAGTTCTGTCTTCACATTTATTAAAACAATTGCTTCCACTACTTTCTGTATTTTTTTTCCTTTAGGCTGGTGATTAAAACATTCTAGCAAAGTTGAGACAATGAAACATTTTAGCTATTAAAGCACATGCTTCCACTAAAAAATGAAAGCATCTCTCATTAAGGTAAGTATGGTCAGCCTTATTTTTCCTACCCCTCCCTCATCTTGAACTTTTCAGTGGAGGCTTCTAAAAGGTTCCTTATGAGGTTTTTCAGGGGATGGGGGTAGTGGGATTTTTTTTCAATTGGTTTGTTTGTTGGTTGGTTTGGGTTGGTTTTTTTTGTTTTGGTAAGTGTACCACACCTATTTGTTTGTTGTTGAAAGTTTATGGTTACATTACCAGACACTAAAAATAGACTATTTCCTTTTGTATTGAAAATACAATTTTTTATCAATAAATATTTAGTAAAACAATATTTAGTAAAAATATTTTGTCTGACTAGGACTTCTAAAAATTACGTTCTGGGTTAGTCAAGTTTCTGCATGCACAGTCATAGACAGTCTATGGCTTTGTAACCTAGCCCCAGGGATAAAATTTGCCTGGTGGTGTTAGAGTGTACTCAATTAGAAGATAACTTCTACATGTAACTTCTGTCTTGTTATTTTAATTCTGGAAGAAAATGTGTCTGCCTGCATCCCAAGTCACCTGCAGGAACATGTGGTTCCTTGAGAAAAGGAAATACAATGCTAAGCTGAAGAACCATGCTACAGTGCACTCCTGAGGAATCTGCAGCAGTGCTACAGGTCAGAGCAGAAGTGAATTTTTGGACAAACCTCCAGGTTGTTCCCATTCACTGTGCTTTGGTTCATAGCACAGTCTAAGAGCAAATTCCATAAACATGTTTTGGATGAAACTGAGCCAGATGTGCTCCAGGACTGTACCTAATTCACTCCAATAGTTCACAGGTAGCTAACAGGTCCCAGACCCAGCTACAAGCTAGACCAAAGCAAACCCCTCTGACACCCTGGTCCTTGGGATCAACAGATTTGCTCCACTGATCTGCCATACCAGCCTGTACTACCTGCTACTGTATGCATAACAAGTGTGGCCAGCACTGATTTTGCCATATGGAAGGACATCTATGTGGATGAAAACACAGCACTGGATTTCAGAGCAGATTAAGTTCTCCTGGCACAAACAGAAGCACTGTGTACTGAATGGGGTGGTTTGCTGAGAATCAAAGCTTTGGCTGAAGCAAAATGTCTTAGCAGATGCACGGATGAAGCCCTGACACTTCCACACAGGGTCGCTTGCTGCTTCAAACCTGTCACATTGCAACAGACAGCACAAATAAAAAAAAAACTGTTTCAAATCACTGCCCTGGGTTGTTGGGAATGTCCATTACAGGGAAGTATCGTAAGGATGTATGGAAAAAAATTTAAATGTATAATGATAAGGTGGCAGGCAATGGCCCATCTCTGGAGAGTAACACAGACCCTTCAGTATTTCTGTTTGCCATCATAGAGGGACAAGACAGACCTTTGCTGCTGAAGCTCATGGACTGCTTTTTTGCTTTGCTGCCCCACTTACGTCTAGTAAAAGATACCAGCTCTGCTTGCAAGCCTTGACTTGGTTGTAAACTTAGATCATCCAAGCTACAACAACAAGAGGACAAACTCCACATAGTGCAAATGTAATTTGCAGGGTCAGCATGAAACTGATCCTGCCTCTTGGATGAGGAGAGAGCTATATATGTTGTGTCACATCCACGAAGCTGCCAGCACCTGCTAAGAATCTTCAACACAAACTGAAGCCAAAGTGAGCTGAGGTCACGCTTCAGGCATGCCAGGACGGATGAAGTCATTGTGTTCAGCCACTCTGGCTATATGCAGTGGCAATGTATACATATCACACACCCACAGCCCTCTGTCCATCCTGTTCCAGTTGTCCTTGGTCCTGCATTACAGAGGATATACAGGAAAGGTGCCTTATTGGCTGTATGAAACAACTACAAAACTGATTTCCACAATGTTAGATTAGGTACAAACATTTTACACATGGCCAGAATTTAGGCCATCATATTTTCAAGGTTTTCTAGAGGATATTAAATATGGCTTAAATTCATCTTTGAAACAAGTGGGTGAGGTATACAGTATAATATTAATTTATTTCTACTGACATCCCTAATGGGAAGACAAATGTTGCAGAAATCTTTATTAAACAGAAGAATGACTTTGGCATGTCAGCTCTCCATCACTGGATCTGAGGAAACAAAACGTTTATTGTTTCCAGGTCTGTGAGATCTAAAAAAAAAAAAAAAGTCTTGGATTTTGGCAGCTGCAAATAAGAGCTTTCAATTCAGACAAAAGAATTATTGTTTCTGGTGCTCATCCAAAAAATAAATACAAAGTAAAAAGTAATATACTTCTGGCTGTACCTTAATACCAATAAAGTGTGCACTCTAGTTTTTCTATTAATCTTTATTTATGGATAGATTTGTGTTCTTTTGCTTTGCTCATCTTCCCTGTATCACAAGAACACATGATGATCATTTTGTCATTTGGCTGCGCACATCCAGGAGTTGACACTGCAGCTAAAGGTCATCAGACCTATAAAATTAGTATGATCTTCACACAGAAACTCACACTCTTTCATGTTAGAGGGACAACTTCTATTATGTTGCTGTCTAGCATACCATAGAAGTAAATGCAGCTGTTTAATTTTGGAGCCAGTAGACTGTTCCCATCAACAGCGGAAAAATGACAACTGTTTGACTCGTGCTGCTTGTCCCCTCCATGTGTCTACTTTCCTGTCCCTGGCCTCTGCACCCTGCCTGTGGCTCATCACAGTCTGCAAAACTTGATGGAAATATGCTCAGCTCTTCTCTGGAGATGAGTCACCTTCCAAGTGTCAGCTTGCAAGGCTCTTCATTTAAATCCAAACCACCAGTGGAGAAAGATCCCTCCATCTCTTCTCTACCCTCCTGCACAACACACAAGGCAGAAGGATCTTGGTTGTCCTCTGCCAGTTCAAACAAAGGCTGGTCAGAAGGAATGAGCATTCCCATTGCCATCCCTTTCTACCCCACAAAGGATGATCATTTATAGTAATTTACAATAACACAGCTTTGGAAAATATATATTGGAGGGGAAAGTGTTGTTTTAAGAGCTACACGGAATTTTCAACATTCAACTAAGAAAAGCGCAGTCAAATTTTAGTGGTAAAATATTTAAATCCCTGCATATTTGACAGATTATTCCATGTGAATGATAATGATTTGTTGTAGATGTCACCATAGCAGCTACACATAAATATATGCAGTCTAGTCTGACTTCAGAATAAAGTAGCTTTATCTTTATTACCTGGTACACCACCAAGGATAGAAGTGTCTCCTTTGTGTTCTTGAGAAACAAGACCCAAAGTTTGCCCTATTTTTTTCTTTCACTTAAATAGTGAGAAAATTGCAATGTAAGCTAGCCAAAAAATGTTGGCAATTGCATGTTGGATAGACTTGAGGGGTGAAATATGAGAATTACAGAGACAAAAATGAAGGATGTTGTCAAGAACAGAAATTTAGACTTGGTAGCCACCCTCCTGGAAATGGTAAAAAAAAAAAAAAAAAAAGCCATGAAAATGAATTAAGTTTCCAAGGAGTGAGTTAGAAAAGGAGAAAGGAAGCAATGAAAGAAGAAAACGTTGAGACACCATGAGAGAAGAGGAGAGGCAGTAAGTGAAAAGAGCAGAGGAAAGTAAGTAGAGTGGCTCCAGAAGCATTAGGAAATCAGAGCTGGGAGCAGCTCGGTTGTCCAAAGGAGTGAGTGACCACAGAAGATCAAGGATGGAGAAGGAGCAATGTTCCTTGAGGAACATGAGAACACGCCAGGAAACATGGTGTGGAAAAAGGAATATGAAAGGGCAGTCCCTGAGACAGGGTGTGAAGAGGAGATAGAAAATGTCAGAGCCCATGAGGGAACCTTTCAGTCCTCTCTGCATGTGGCCATGCCACCTCTGGCCTCTGACCCAGTCTTGGAGGAGACATGATGGCAAGTTGCATGGCTGTTAAGGCAGCTGAGGATCTTAATTTCCTTCTCTCACAGAGAAATTTTGTTGCTTTAGGTCCATCTTGAGGGGGAAAGAAACCTTTTATTATATTGCTGTGGCCATTTATCTCGTGCTGAGAGCAGGGTCAGAACAAGCTCCTTTCCCACTTAGGCTCTCTACACCACACATCTGAAGACATTTAAGGGTGGTGTGTAAGCTGGGGGTCAGGTCTCTCCAGCTCCCACCCAGCCAGCAGAACAAGAGAGGTTTCTCCAGGCAGCAGGTCAGGACTCCCAGCACAAACCTCTCTTGACTTCCCTCTGGCCTGTCTAGGGGACCTGAGGACTTCAGCCCCCAGGGGGTCAGAGATCCACCACCAACTCTCCCAAGCCAACTCCAGATTTCTTATACTGAAATCAAAAGCTATAGGCAAAAAGTAATTGAAAGCCTGACCTTGCTTATGTCTACCCAGACTTCTCTTTTCCTTTTTTAATTTTTTTTTGAGTGTGTCACTTCTTAAACACTCTTCACTTGATTAAAAATGGTGATTCATCAATTCTTCCAAATTTGAAAATACTTAAAATACATATACAAAATAATAGGAACCTAACTTTAGTAACTTAAGTAAAGCTAACGTATTTTGTGGTATAAAGTTTAGCATGTTGTCCTTTAAAAAAAGCTAACATTGTGCAAATTGGTGTAAAAATACCATAAATCCTGTTTCAATTAAATTACTTCATTGAAAAAGCCATAGCATGAAGATTGAATGCTAGTATTTATTGAAAGTGATAAATTATCCAAGGATTATACTTTATAAACAAGAGACTTAATGTCTAGGAAAGAATGTAATAACTACCTTAGGTATATTTAAAAAACAAGCTGTTCTGTGAGTAGTTAACAGCGCCTGAGCCCCTGTATGTTTGTGTCTTACATCCTCTGCACGTCCCTACTGTATTAACCCCATCCATCTCTCATGTCCCCACTTGATAATCCCTTTTGGCAAGAGAGAGCAGCCTGAAGCTGTCCCAGAGCCCTGGGTGAGCTGGCTGATGCATGGCCACCAGCACCCAGGCATTGCCAGGCAGAAGCAAAGCCGACTTTGCCCAACAGGGGCCAAGTTACCTGGAAGAACAAATATGCTTTTTCTCTGCTATCCAACCACAAATTTTCATGGCAGTTACTGGAAGTGAATGATATTTGGGATTTCTCCTCGTTTCTCAAATGTGGTTGAAATTGGCCTGAATTTTTCTGGGGAGATGCAGGGGTACTGGGGGAGAGAGAGTGACAGGGCTAAAAATAACAAGGTTTAGATTTTTCCAGGCCATTTATTCTGAAATATTAGAAAATGAAATACGTAAAGTAATACCTTTTCCCCCCACCAAAAACACACAGTAACAGATAGAAATGGATTATTTTTGTTTTGATCTAGTGATACATTTTCATATACAATGACATTTGCATTTTCTTCAATTCAGAGTACATATACTTTGAGGTCTGTATTCTTCAACTCCTGAAAGGATGGACAACACACTAGGAAGCCATTTGGACAGTGGGGGGAGAAGATCACTGTCCAGTGTGTGGATTATTATGGATATAAACCCACAACTCTGTGAGGAGCACATTGATAGAACCACATCTGTTTACATCAGCTGAGGATCCATCACTTATCTGAAACAGTACGTTACCCAAGACTGCCTAAATGATTTGGACTTAATACTCAATTACACGGTTGTTTCAAGAATTCTGCAATGGCCCTTACGAAAAATCCTGCTGTTTTCAGAGTCTTATCAAATTTATAATCTAGGTTCCACAACTCTTACTGATACTATGTCTTTGCAAACTAAAAGAACTCCTTTTAATAGTCTGTGCCATTGTGTTCACACTACTCATCAGTGAAGCTAGTTACAATTTTTGGGGAGCTAAAAGCCTTTATTTAAAGTAACCAGGCTCAAAGGCTCATGCATGGGAATAACTGACAGTAGTTGGGCTTGGAATGAAATTCAAGTCCTATGTTCTAATCCCAAATCCATTGTTTTTGTTCAGGTTCAGGAGAGCCCTGACTGCTTTTGGCATTCTGATGCCATAAATAAACATCAGTTACTATTTGTAATTTATAGTTTTCACAAGTGTCACTCTAAAGGAAGAGATTTACCTCCATACATATTTATCTCTGCCTTTCCTCTTACCACACCACCTCCTATAGTTCTTTACTTTCTTCTTCTGATTTAGTATCTATTGTTAGGCTGTTTTTATGTCCTTACAGAATGCCACCATTTTATGTATTTAGATGTCTATGGTGAAAAAAAAAAAAAAAAGCCAAAGAAAATGGATTAGTATAAGCACTGGATTTGCAGAGACCTGTGATGGGCAAATGGCCAAGGAAACTCTGCTGCAAAGTAAGCGAAGAAGCCAAAACTTTTAACTTTCACTGCCTCCAATACACATCAGTCTAATGCTCATTTCATCAGGAAAAATATGGATGACTTAGAAATCTAATTACATTGACCTTCAGGGGTGTTTTCTATTTGCTGTCACTCCAAAGTCGGTAATACAAACTCCCAGAATATGATCTTAGTGCCCACAGTCCCTTGCTCTCCCTTTTAAAAATTAATGACAGTGCATCTGTCCATAGTCCAGATCTCAAGATGCCAAACTTTTATTCTCTTTTTTGTTCCCACAGGAATGTTGCTGGATGCATGGATGAAGCTGAGAGTTTTCTTCAGATCAGCTTTTTGCGTATGAACTTTTTCACATCGAAAAAAAGTTAAGAATCATATGCATAGAGAATGAACAACTTTATAGGGAAATAATGGTTTTGTCTGTTCTTGATTTCTTACATATTCAGTTACTTTCTGAATATATCATATAGATTATCGTACTCCAAATGCATTTTGGTGTAGACATCTACCAACAAAATAATCAGTAGTGTTTACATTACAATCAGACTTGATTCATGCTTATAAATTCATCCCATTTTATGTATTTACACACAGATTTTCTCCCCACTTTTCCCCCCAGCATACCATATAAAATGCAAGGAATGATTCATAAAATCTGAACTCAAATCTGCAAAAGTTGCAACGTATCAGGATAAGGCTGCTGCTTAAGGTAGACAAATAACTGGTAGCTGGGATTAGGAGGTGGTCACCTGTGGATCAACTCTGGAGGAAGATTTGGGGTACCCTCAATGTATTTTAGCACTACAAACAAAGAAATTTGAATGGTGACCCTCAAGCATTCCACACCTCAGTCTAGATCGTGAATCAGCCTAGATAAAAAGGGCTTTCAAGAAATGTCAAAAAAGAGCAAGCATCCCCTGACATGACATTTTACATAGTGGGTTAAAATCACTTCAGGCAAAAGCAAGCCTTGAATGTGCAGCTTTGGGAGCTGCAGCTACCTATGTTCCAAATCCCATTCAGGTGTATTCCAACATGTGGAAATGACAACTGCAACTCTTGCTCTCTGTGGACAGGCTTGCTCTTGAAATTCTTTAAAAGACAGGAGATCTTGAACAGCAATTTTTCATGCAATCTGGATGAAGAAAAAAAGAAGTATCAGAGACAAGCAACAAAACCAAAATTATTTCTGGTAGAGACACCATTTGAAGTACTGAAATTGCCTCCCTAGTCCTGCCACAGTACCTCTGTGCTGGTGTGGAGAATTGAATTTCAAATGGATTGAAAACTGTGGAAAACACATCTCACCCTCAAACACTCCCCAGTCTATCTGGAAGGCCAATTGACTTGGTCCAGAGCACAGCAGTGTATGGAAAAGCCTGTACCATTGGAAGCACAAATGCTCTCCTGGTTCAGCATAAAGCACTAGGAAGCCAAGACCACAGGTGTTCACAGGCACATAAATTCAATGAAAATTACCCAGAAGTTGAATTTAATTGGCAATCACAGCATTGTTTTGACAGGTCTAATATAGACTCACCACGCTAAAAATCTAAATGCAACGGTACAGCAAAATAATAATTAAAAAAAAAATATGCGGTCAGGAAAAGCATCACCAAAAACCTCACAAGGAAATATATCTGGCATAAAAGTCCTAAAATAAATACTTTGCCAAATACTTGTTGGCAAGGACAAGTTTTCATTTAAGTTTGTAAAATGACAAAAAAAATTTCTAGAACCTATTATTAGTATCTTTGTTTTCTGTGTAAACTTTGCCTATATGAAAGGTACCATGCTTTTTCTTTATTATCCTTTGAAATTGGTGAAGTTAACATTTTGTTCTACACTGACATTATCCTGAAACATACCCTGCACCAGAAGTACTGTAGGTGAAAAGTAAGCATAAAGAGTTTAATATCACGAACATCACAAAATTATAATTAATTTATATAAAATGCCATAATAAATGCACATTGTAAGATGGTAGTGTTGTGGTAAATACATTTCTTTAAAAATTAACACTCATGCAGCAGATTATCTTTCTGTATTCTTTAAATGTTCTGACTTCAAATTTCAAAATGCTTTTCTATGTCAATGACAATCTTAATAAACTACAATTAGTTCCACAAGGCAGTTTCTGATGCACAAGCCCCTGGCTTGATTGCGGTGAATGGTGGGTATTTCCTGTGTTTAAGTCCACATATGGATTGAGTAAGGCAGTGGCAGAGGGACTACTGTTTTCCTTCACTACATCTTCATTTCTTTTTCAGAGGGTAAGCCTTTTTTGTTTTTCCTGGCTCTGTTGTCAAAACATTGACCAGAGTTTTGGCTCATGGTATTAGAATACGAGGCCAAAACAATCCTCTGAAAACCAGTGTGGCAAAATGCATTTTAAATCTATACATTCACCATTCAACCATGGGAGTAACCACACCCACTGCCCCACTCTGTGGTTTAAAAACAACATAGGTTTGCCCCCAGAACAGTTTGATTTATTTGACAAGCTTTTTCAAGCTGGGTATATCAACATTTAAACTGTTCTGAGGCTTGGCTTCCTACATCACATGTACAGCAAGTATTAAAACACACTCTAATCATTTTCTGCCTCTATTAAACTAGACAAGGTGAATGCATTGTGCATTCTGCAAGATTTCTCTGAAAACCTGTCAGTCTCTCCAAAGACAGATAAGCTACAGTGATTTTTTTTTCTCTGAAATTTATAACTGGGACCTTTCAAATATTATCTTTATTACATCCCTTTCTTTGGAAAATACATTGTTATGATGAATATGTCGACCTAATTCCTGTTTCTGACATACTAAAGTCCAATGCAAAACAGTAAAAGATGAGTCATTATAGAGACTTCTTCATAAAAAGCAGCAGAATGCACAAGCACACTGTGAGAATGCAAAATATTTCCTGCATTATTAGAGGAACTCTCTTTCCTCGGGGGTAACAAGAAATACAAACAAAAACTTGGATGTAAAAATGAAATCAGGACAAGACCAATTTTGCACACATGATTGGGAAAATTGAAGTACAGCAATGGCGTGTGGTAGATTAAATAATCTATCCAAAACAGAATCTAATATTCTGAGCACTGTAATTCCCCTGAACCAGAATTCCGGTATAATTTACTCCCAGGTTTTTAGTTCTGTTTTTTGTAGTGGGTACCGTACCACTGAGACTGGCCTCTGTTGCTGTTGCAACTGCTGTGGCAGTCACATAGAGAAATATATTCATAGACATGCAACAATAAGCCTAAATTTAAGGTAAAGCAGTGGCTCTACCTTGAACCACCTATAAATGACCCGTGTGACACTCGAACCAAATTTAAATCTCCTGCCCGGATTTACTCCCAAGGGCACGGCGAGAACGAAAGGGGAGGCCAGGAAGCGCCTCTCGCCTTTAAATCAAACATAAACTTCGCAGCCAAACCTGTTCCACTTGTGCGTGCTGCAGAAAGCTTTACGAGGCTGGCGGGGGATGTAGGAGCGTGTGAATGATGCAGCCACACGTGTTAGGGCTGCCCGCTTCCCTCCCTCCGGCTGCGCCGGCCCGAATCGAACCAAAGGCAAACGCAATCAGCCCGGGGGGAGGGCACTCGGCTGGATTGGCCGCTGCTGATGGATGGCTCTCCGCCCCCGGGGGCCACCGTGGCCCCAGCCCCGGCCCCGGCACACTCGGGGCCCCGGAGCGGCGCTGGGACCCGGCCGGGCTCGGTCCCGCCCGGGGATGCTCGCTCATCCCGGCAAACTCCCTCCGCCTGCAGCGGAGTCCCGACGGCTTTCCTCATCGAAACCGTAAACCCCCAGCGCCGGATTTTAGTGCCTTAAAACAGAGACCTAAAGGGAAAAAAAAAATTACATTAAACAAAAAAAATTAAGCGTGGTTTTAACAAACCTCATAAAATCGATATGTGAGAGCCAGAGGGAGGAGAAAGGGGGAAGGACGCAAAGCTGAAAGTATCAGCGGGACCAGCAAATAGCTTACTTTTCACTCCAGACACCATAACTTGTTTTACGATTAGTGATCTGTTTAAAGATTTGTCCTGGAAGTACGCGATATTGGGTTACAAAAGGTTACGTTAATTGCATTAAGCCATAATGACCCATGAAGCACTGCAAAGGCTTAGAGAAATCACTCTTCTTCTTTAAAAAAATAAAATAAAATAAAATATAAAAAATAAAATAAAATAAAATAAAATAAAATAAAATAAAATAAAATAAAATAAAATAAAATAAATAAAATAGGAGCACGGCAGGGCAAAGGGGGGGGACTCCCGGCGCAGGCAGCGCCCCAGTCCCGGCGGGTTCCAGCCCCGGCCAGGAGCCCTCCAGGGTGCCCTCGCCCCCCGCCCAGCACTGCCCGGGCGCAGCCGCCTCCGTTATGGTCCGGAATTAAATGTGTCTACTAATAATCTATAGTCTCGCTCGCCGGGGCAGAGCAGACAAACAAAATTGTCATTCCAAATGAAAAGAAAACACTATTTCTTAGAAGTGTTTAGGAGTGTGCACAGCAGGGCATATTTTCTTTCTTACTGGCAAGAGTTTGTAACTGGATCCCTTAACATTACTGAGAACATGAAAACATGAAACAAAAGTATTGATCCAAGAATTCGCCGAAGAAAAGTATCCAAATACACACTGGTTTATTTGAATTTTTTTTAAGGTTACATCAGATGTTTACGGGGGATGTCCAAGCTTGAGATACAGCCCCTGGCTGCCCCATTCAAACATAAGTAGAGGAAAGTGTCATTTGTGTTGTTAAATTTACATTACGTTCACTTGAATTGCATCAGCTGCTAGATAGGTCTAGGAATAATGGCATTTAAGAGGAAAATAGCAATCATCTTCAGAAGACTGCAGCATAATGGAGGAACCTAATTAATTTAACTTTGCAGTCTTCCATAATGGCTGCACTTTATCATTTCCACAGATGGAGCTTGAAGGAATTAACAATGCTGTTTATCCCAGCAGACATCTCTGACTGTGGTTAGCCAATGGCGGATTTCCCACTTAAAGATGCATTTCTTCACTTGAGGGAAACCAACACGAGCACTGGCAATAGCTGTTGAAACTTGCTATTACTATATGCGTGTGGGATATTGAAAAGCTGAGAAAATCCACCATATGTGTCTCTTTATGGTCTCATCAAGTGACGCTGGGAGAAGACAGTGTTTCCTTGCTTACCAGAGCCAAGGTTTTTCCAGTACCATTTTGGTTCCTCTTCCTTTATTTTCCCCTTCACTGTATTTTTTTTTTCTTTACAACGTATCCTGCAAATCTATTTTTTTTTTCGTTTAAAAAAGTCAGTACGTGTCTGTTTCTAGATGCGTAGAATTCAACCCCTCTCCTAGATGATTTGCAATGTTTACAGACTTCTCATGCCTGGGAAACCTGAGTAGACTTGAGGTAAGCACTCCTCCACACACAAAACACAGTAAAAACCGGATTATTTGAACAAGCTGATCGTTTATTATTTCAGGAAACAATGCATTTTCCACGCTGCCATACTCTAGGGTGCAATGCACATGCACTCACACCCTCCAGTCACCCGTGGGTGTCAGAGGAGAATCGGAAGGGAGAGATGCGCCGTGATACCAACTCAGGGATGAACCACAGCACTTAAATGAGTAGTTTAAATAAGTGACACCATTACCCGCATAGCTGGGCTATTAAAAAGTGTTGTTTGGCACCTTTGAGAGGAGTATTTGTTACCCCAGCAGCAGGGACCTGGGGAGTCCAGCCACAGCAGTGAATCGGTGAACCAGATGAGCACATCGTCGACACGGTTGTCTCTTTCCGCTCCTGTACAAAGAGAAATATTTTGCGGGGGCTCGGAGACACGGGTGGTTCTGTGTTCTATGTGCTTATGTGTTCGAGGAGGGTCTTAAACTGTATTGCCTTTTTTTTTTTTTTTTTTTTTTTTTTTTTTTTTATGAGGTTTATTGGCATCCGGAGTTTATTGTTGCTGTTGATTGGGGGAGGGTGTCAGACGGGGCGGAAAAGGGCGGGTTTGCGCACTTCCGAGTGCCTGGAAAACAAAACTCCCATCCTTGAACTTAGACCTTACCACTGCCCAAAATGACAATCTGGTACCGTTCTTACACCCCGGCAGAGAAAGCATCTTTTCTATCCCTCGTTTGTACGCAGGAGCGTCCAATAGAAACCAGCTCATGCACAGAAAAATACAGGGCTGCTGGTAAAATTCATACAGCTTTCAGTTGCTATAAAGTAAAAGTGAATGGCAGCCAAGGAGCCATGTGGACTGCTTGTGCGGTGTTATTTAGGAAGGTAAGTTTGGATCCAAACCTGTATTTGTTAATCTGGCGGGTATCTCCAACACCAGCGAGTGGAGTGACAATGAGTATCTAAGTCATACTGTCATTTCTCTGCTTGTCAGAATAAGTCTCCGGCTGGTGAGAGCTTGGAGAGGAGAAGCGCCTGCCTTTCTCCGGAGCCAGGAGTGCACGGTGGCTCCGGTCCCAGGCTCCGTCGGGCAGGTACGGCAGGGAGAGCGCTGCAAACCGAGCCGGTGACGCGCCGTGACGCAAGCTCAGCTAACCAGGGGACAGTGATGCCGCTGCGCTGACCGGTTTGAAGTCCTGGCCATTGGCTATCTGAAAATAACCTGGCACATCTATGTGTCTATACTTCCACGGGGAAGAGGAAAAAAATTACAAAGGAGTATAAGGAAGAACGGGTACAGAAAGTAGCACAGGGGATCTCGGACTCCGACTGGCACGTAGCTTTAGTCTGAGCGAGGGGTGAAGCGTGAGGTGCAACTGCGTGAAAATCAGTTACACAAGAAAAAGAAAACAAACAACCAACAAACAAACAGCAGCCAAAACTACGGGTTAAAAGGAGAGTAGCCGTGGCCGCACGGTGAATCCGCAGAGGCGGTCCCTGCGAGCCGCACCTGCTCTGCCCGCGGACCCTCTGCGGGTGTCCACAGGGCCCCGTGGGTGCCCACAGGCTGGGCGCTGGAGAGCCGAGGGGGAAGCTCTGAGGTCGCCCGGGGCAGGGGTGGGGGTGCTGCCGGGCGTCAGTGATGCCTCGCTGTGGGTGGTTAAGTTCTGCTTATGATGTAGGATAGCGCCGCTGTGGGACCGTGAGGCTCTGCAGATCCCGCCCGCGTTCCAGCCCCTTCCTTACTCTGTAGTCACATATTCCCAGCGATTTCACTGAAAATAAAGTTGTTGGGTTTTTTTCAAACTGGCAAAGTGTAGCTGCTGAAAAGGTAGAACACAGATCCCAGCGGGAAGCCTTCCCGCGTGCTGCGGGATCCCACTGTCCCCTCGGAGGGCCGGGAGGTCCCCGCCGCCCAGCACAGGGCGGTGGGCGGGAGAGGAGCGGCCGCTCCTCCCCTCGGCTCGGAGAGAACCGCCTGGGAACCCAGCAGGACTTTCCTGTTTACCCGGCCCCAGCGGCCCCCGCTGGTGCTACCTCTGTTGCCGGCGCCCCAGGGAGGAGAGCAGAGGAGCGGGAGCACGGGGAGATTGTGGCGGCTATGGTCAGCCAGGAGATGGGAAGGCTGTAAGGCCAGCTGCTCTGTGGCTGGGACCTGGGCCGTTCTTGTCCTGCTCAGCCAGGAGCAGAGCTGCTGTGCGGAGGCAGCAGCATCCTCCCCCTTCCTTGCCCGAATAGTCGGAGGCCAAGCCTCTCTGGTGTTCCCGCAGAGCTGACCTGCAGCTGGGTCAGCACGGCCGGGGCAGAAGTTGTGACGGGCACATCCCCTCGGTGTCACATGCCCCTGCCTTCCTCACTCATCACCCCGCAGCTCAGGCTCCCCTCGGCTCCGCTCACAGCGCCAGCCGCCCGTGCAGAGCGGCCGGGCAGGGGCAGGGCTGGGCCGGTCCAGGTAGGGCGCGTAGCAGGGCAGCTGCCGCGGGCGGGGAGAGCTCCGTCCCGGGTTTGAAATGGGGAGATCAGCTAAATCTCAAAATCTCCTATGAAAATTAATAAAAACACACGAAATTCTAGACAGTCCAGAGCAACTGATTTTTATCTACCGTTTTACGCGCTTCATTATCCACCTAAATATAACCACCGTGATTTAATGTAGTTCACGAAGACCACAGGCATTTTTGGCTTCCCTTAGCCTTTTTATTCTAGCGCTGGCACTGGCCCGACTTCAGTCTTCTCTCAACATTTGACTGTATCTGAGGGTTGCAAATAAGACCAAGGAGGAAGAAACAGATTGCATTCGATGTGTTTGTCTCGCTATCACTTCAAAACAACTTGGAGAGCCCCAAGCGCTTCAAACCGAGTTTTTCGCTACTCGGCCCTGTGCCTTCGTTTTCTGTCACCGTTATGTCCCAGCGAAGAGTTTCTCTGGAAGCTGGAGACCCCGGTCGGGCTTGCTGGAGGCGGGGGTTGGCTTTAATCAGCGTAGTCAGAGAACCAGAATCAGGTGTGGATTTGTTTCAGGGCATGTTTGCATCAATCAGTATTTTCGTTACAATCTTGTCAACAGTTTTAATTCAAAGCGTATGCTAAAGCCGAAGAAACTGAGCCGTACTAGAGAGAGTTATTTTTAGAAAAATATTGTTAAATAAATTGGCATAGATTAAATATTCTGATGGTACTAGGGGCTAATATTTTTTTTTTCTTAGCTTTATCGAGATGGCTCGATGCTATGTGTCAGGGCGGTCTGTAATTTTGGCGAGCTTCGCCCTTGGCCTGCCAATCCAGAGGAGCGCACCTTCTCCTCCTGAGCTCTTCCCTGTCCTGTGCCAGGCGCAGATAGAACCCTGCTCTTTGCCCAGCGCCGGCGGTGCGAGCGCTGAGGCTCTGCGAGCGGGGGCACAGCGCAGCCCTTGCGCGCCTCGGGGCGCTGCGCTCCGCGCCGCATCCCTTCCCTCACCGCGCCCTCCTGGCAGCGCCCCGCGGGGACCCGCGGCATCACCCGATGATGCTGCGGGCAGAGAGGGGTGGGAGCTCTCATCGGCTGCCCAGCTTTGCGCGGCAGGCGGCGGAGAGATTTGTACGCGCGTTTGCGGGGGCAGTCGATGCCAGGCGCGGCTCCCGGCGGGGCGCATCTCCCGCAGAGCCAGGGCCGGCTCAGCCACCCACCGCCCCTCTCGGGAGGTTAAACTCCCCGGACTAAAGGCTAACCCGACGGAGAAGCGCTCCTACCTGCGCTGTATTTTTGGCTGAGCTATTTGCGTGGGGCTGGGGCCCGGCTGCGCGGGCGCGCTGCGTGCGTCTGACCGGCTCTTTTCTCTCCCGCTCTCCGGCATCCCCAGCTCACTTTTCACATCAAATAGGCCATTAACTTTTGATCCTGCCTGTTACATTCCAGGTTTTCCAGGGATGTTTCCTGTACACTGAGGCCCCCCCCCCCATCCCGCCTCGCTCCCACTTCTGTCCCACTTCGCACTCAAACACGAGCCGGTAGATCTGAATTTCTGTCGAAAATGTGATTTTGAACATATGCACTCATTCGTCTCTTCGCGCTTGGCCTCACACCGAAGTCTTTCTCGGAGGAGGGACCTAACGTTTTAGATGCCCCAGAAGAGCGTTGAAATTTTGGCTTGCTTACATCTTTCAGCGACCGAGCCAGAATGAGATCTATTAAAGCACTGACTAATGCCTGCGAAGACAATATCCATAACTTCAGAGCCCTTACGCGACTATTGGCAATGGCTGCGCTCAAGCGCTGCAAACAGCCAAAGGGATCAGTGGACATTCCCTACTCTGTTTAGAACGTTTATTAAGCGGGAGCAGTGACTCAGGCTTTAGCCGAATAGGTTTTGCGGCTTTTTGTCCTCCATACGATCTCCTAGTTTCCTCTCTTGGCCGTAAGAAACCACTGGAGTGAGCGAATAGAGTTGGACGAGCATCCCTTGGGTGCCACAGGAGGTCACCTCAGCGGAGCAGGGGTCGGTCCGTGGTGGGTGGAAGGGGATGGTTTCACGCATGGTTGCACCCCAGTCCCAGCCCACCATCCGGCTTCCCCGAGCCCTCGCTGCGGGCGGCCGAGGCAGCAGAGCCGCCGAGTAGGTCCCTGCCATGTCCTTCGGAGCATCATCCAAGGGCTCCACGTCCCTTGTGGGACCTCAAACCTGGGAAGTCGCACCAAACAGCCAGGGAGTTCAAAGCACTGGGCTCAGCACCCCTTGCCCGGCTCCGCGCCTCCCAGGGCCCGCGGAGGCGGAGTGGGGCGGGCGGCGAGCGCGGCTCGGCTGGGGCAGCTGCGGCCGGGAGGCGCCGCTTCCCCCTGCCCCCTGGTTTGTTCCTAGCACGTTTGCACTGACGAATTTCATCGTGGAAAAATATTTCCTTAAAATCCCCCGTTTCGTTTTTTTTGACAAAAAATTCTCTTTCTAGAGTATTTCCAAATCAATGTTCAGAAGAGACTTGAGCAAACTCGGATTAAAGCAAACTTAAATTAAAACATTTCTCCCCAGATATCTAAGGATAATACTTTTTCCTATTAACCTGTCAGAATGCTGTAATGCCTTCATATAATTTTACTCATAAAAAGAGTACAATTCTTTTATTTTGTCATTATTACAATAAATATTTGCCTTGTTAGTTAATATTTTCTTTGAAGACATTTGAACCTCCTGTTACAAGCACTATTTTCCTCAAATATACTAAGAAATTTTCTTTATTGAACCGAGTAAGGATACAGGTAATGACAGATAAGCAAGACTTAACATTGTCAGCAAAAATTATTAAATTACACAGACCAGCCTCTTGGACTACTGGGAGTTAAATCGAGTCATAATGTTCTAAAGAAAAACAAAGAATGTGAAGTACGAACAGGTTTCCCAAGACCCCTTTGATTAAACTTCTGTAGCTGATAAACTGCACTTCAAAATTTGCAATAGTGACGAACTTAATTACTTTTACAAACGGTCTTATGTTAAATAATGCTCAAGTCCATGTTTGCAGAATATGACATTAAACAAGTGGCTTGTCACTGAATGGTTCAGCCTCCTGTTAATACCTATGTTAGGTACACAGGCTTCTGATTTCAGGCCTTTACTGCTCATCTAGAGTTGTGGAGAGAGCAAGGTTAAGGGTGTTCTTCCACTGCACATGGAGTGCTCAGTTTTAAGATCTTCACAAGCTAAGGCACAATTAAAATTACCAGACAGTTTAAAATACAGGATTTCATTGATAATTTATTCCATAATCCGGTTTTAGCCACTTATTTCTTGGAGTAAAGTTCTGTAAATCCATGTATTTATAAATAGCTCGGTGGGTAGTTTCACTAAAACATAAGTGTCTACAGTGTTAGATCTCAGCATCTAGATTAATTTTCAGATACTGAAAAAACAGCGATCAAAAGTCACTGGAAGTCAGAGGGACTTTTCCCACTGACCTGGAGACTGGGAAGTTTCTATCTGCAGCGACACAATTACCAGATTATGAAACTGGAAGACGATCTTATCTGCTCCTCCACACAATGCTAAATGGCTGCTTTTCCCATCTACCTCCATCTTCATTAATTCTAGACAACCACCTATCAAAAAGATAATGACAAAATAATGTATTATTGGGGGGATGGGGTGGGGGATGAGCAGCATTTTAGAGGGAAAAATATTTAAATTATATTTAAATTATCCAATCACATGGAAGATAACAAACACTGGAGGTATTGAAAACATAAGCATCACTTATGAAAATGGTTTCTTTTGGGGAGCTAAAGTATAATCAAGAGTTAGAAGATGAGATTAACATTTGAATGGACTATTTGTTATTTGTCTTCTCGTGGGATCTTCTGAAGGAGTAGGTGGAGATAACATGTGGCTCACCAACACAGCATTATGGTGCCAGTTTGTACTGGATCCCAACAGCATCTGTCTCAGAAATGTTTCCAGGTTCTATTAGAAGCCATTATGCACCATTTGAATACTATGAACCTTTTTTCGTAGTAATAAAAATTTTGCTTTTAATTACATCTACATGTAGCTAAGGATGGCATCTGACCCTGGAACTGAAAAGCTGAGTTTTATTTGCCCTTCTTTGCATGGATAAGTCAGGCTTATACTCACGGCAGTGCTTTTGTTCATAACAAAACACTGTCTGTGACTGAAGGAATCAAAGTCTGAAAAGACTTGGAGGGAGACAAAGAACATTTACCAACTAAGGAAGTCCCGTTTTATACTTCTTTTCTAAGTATAGAAAAGTTTTCATAAGTATAAAACTTATGTAAAACATATTTTAGAAACTAAATGTAAGCTTGAGCTGCTTCTAGAAAATCAAACCTGAGCCCTGGAGTTTTTTTAACAAATCAGGGCAAGGTAGCAGCAAACCACAGTAGACCTGATTCAGAAAGAAAATGTCATACAGATAGGACACAAAAATGTCCCTGGTAATGAACTCAAATTCTCCAGTCTCTTAAACCACACTGTATTCTTAAACGATGAATTTTGTACTTGGATCACTTGCTTAGTTGAAAGAAGTGTAAAGACAGCTCCCTACTGGCAAAATATCTGAGGAGGTTACAGAATGCTGTTTATTCCAGCTAGTGTCTGGAATAAATTATGTTCCAGAAATTGGCTCCTGATACTCCTGTTTCAGATGAGAATTTGTACAGAGTGCTAAGTCCTAACACTTCTGGCCAAACCATGGGCTTCATTAGGATTTGCCATTCATCATACCTGCCAGGAGCTCTCAGATTTGGAGAGGTGCTTGCTTTGAGGAGTGAAAGAATAACAGAAAAGAAACTGTTTACCTTGGCATTACTGTCGGTTCTCAAAGGCACCGGTCTTTCAAATTTAAGGGCTATGAGTTGTCAGACCTAATATGCTTTCTTACTATTCCTACTGAAATTCATTAGCTACATAAGGAAGACCCACACTAGTTTTAGCTGACACTATAGGTCGAATAAACCACTTAACATTTCAGAGGTTTCTACTAGAGATAAGGGGATAAATGGCAGCAGGTGACCTGACAGCTCTTGGGGTGGGAGGGAGTTTTCACAACTGGTTCTTAATCCAGTAGCAACAGTAGATGCTTGACAACTCATTAGACTGGACTTTAGGAAGAAGGATGGCAATCTCACTGCTATTCTAAACATTTTGATCTATAAACCATGCTTACCAATTTCCTATTGTGAAGGGTAATTATGCTGATTTTTTTACTCAGTGCCTAACTGTTATATAGGCTTCACTTGATTCTTCTCACAACATTAACAGCTCAAAACCCTGCAGAAAAGGAAAGCTGACAGAAACACTGCTAAGCCAAATCTAAGACAATCCACATCACTTACCACCACAAGGTCCAGGGCTTCCTGAAGGAAGGAGGTCTACTCTTCTATAAGCAAGTTGAGGGCGCTCATGAGAGCATGGTCCTCCTTGGAGCTGTATTGCCAGCATTCCCACATGCCTGTGCAACAATTCTGCTCATGCTGCAGTGGACATTGACATTTTATTCTGAGATATCCAACACAAAAATAAGAGCACCTCTGGGAAACTAGATGTACTCTGGCAGAGACCTTCTTAAATATTTTTGGAATGTGTATAGCTTTTGTATACTCTCCTACTTGCTCAAAATTACTAAATACATAGGAAATACGAATATTTGATTTTTTTTTACCAGTACAATTTCTAGGTGAAAAGGGACAGAATTTGGACAGGCACTTAACCCCACACCTGACTTGGAAAAAATTCATGCCAGAGTGAACAGTCAAACAAAGATCATGAATTTCTGAAGAAACTGCTCTGTACAAGGTAGAATATGGGCTGCACATGTCTATTCCATTAGTCTAGGACAAAGTATGTTGCAGAGATGAGGCTTCCCATTTTGCTCCTACATTTTTACAGAATCACATGTGCTCTTCTCCATTACATATTCCACTACAACAGAGCAAGTGGACCTATGACTTTACCTTTTTTGAGTCTTTCTCATAATCTGTGAACCAACATTTTTACAGCCTGCAGATCACATTCTCACCTCAGGTATGCTACAGCAATTTAATCTGCTTCCCTGCAGTATAAAAATCCATTATCTCATCATTGTGGGTCAAGGTGAGTTTTGGCTACTGGATTTAGTGAGAATTAAACTCTGTTTTGTATCTTAAAATAATATCAAACTAGAAATACAATTCTCAAGTAATACAAGTACAATGAAAAATTTAAAAATTATATACATACAAACATCCCACATTTGTCAAGTCAAAATATAGCCTAATGGATTCATCTAGCTTCAGAGGAATGTGGACTCCATCTCTGTGAGTATTTTGTACATGGCCCCATGTATGACATTTTAATTAATTCTCACCCATTAATTTACAGGGCTGGAGAAGAAACACGTGGAGGAAAAAACTCTTAAAATTGTTAAAAAGCTAAAATGGATTCCATGTGATTTGGACCCTTCAGGACAAACATTAGATATTCTAGTGATTTAAATGGCATTGCTTGTATATCTACATAAAGGCATGTGGGAACATAATTTCCATTTCTTTAAAAGTAGAGATATGTTGTTTACTTTCTGAAACTGACATAAAAGCACACTAAGAAAGCTGGGAAAAGAAAATAGTGGAAGAGTATGTACTGCAGACAAAGAAGTGGAAAGGAAGAACTTGCAGCATTGGCAACTTTTTTTTTTCTTTTTTCCTTCTGGTTTAAGGAAGAAGAAAGGGAAGAGGAGAAGGCCTGGACTACAATGTTTGTATTTATAACAATATGTAAAAAAAACCCCAGCAGCTATGCTTGCTTCAGCGTCTGGACCAGGTTGCCAGCTGGAGCAGGGCTTGCATCTATCTTTCATCTATACTCGGATGCCCATGCTACACGCCTTATGCAGGGTCTAAGCTCATATCCCCAGGACGAGGAAGGAACAGGATGCTCTACCACTGCTCTGCAGTAACTTTGTACCCGAAGCATGACACATACGGAATCTGATCCATGCTTTCTCTTTTCATGGGTAATGAGGAGGGGTGGATGTGTACAAGCTCGGATTTTGGGGATGATCTGAAGTCCGAGGGGTCAGGTGCCATATGCCTAGCACAGCTTCTCCCAGCGCAGCATTCCCCTGCAGACCTTGACGCCTTGACTCATTCTGTACCTTCAGCGATGGCTTTACCCCCGAAGGTGAGGAGCGATGTCGGACAAGCCCTGGGCCCGGGGGATGCTGCGGTACCTTTCCATCTCCCACCCTGCGCTGCCAGGACAGCGCCGGAGCCGCCACCGGGCTCGGGGCGCGCAGCCTGCAGCCGTGCCTCACCTCCCAGCAGCGCTGCAGGGAGCCGGCATTCCTCAGGGCCCATCCTCCCTCGCTAGCAACACCTGAATTCTCAGAAATAAAAGGAAAATTTTAAAAATATAACAATTTAAAAGCGTGTGTTGGTGGGGCGGGAAGGGGGCGGCCAGCGGCGCTCCCGTGTGTGACGGCCGGCCGGGCAGGCGCGGTGCGGCCGCCGGGCGAGGCGGCGGCGGCGGCGGGAGGAGGCGGCGGGAGGAAGCGGTCGAGCCGCTCCAGGGAAGTCTCCTCGCCGCCGCCTCCCCGAAACCCCTCCCCGCCGAGCCCGGCTCCGCGCTCCTCGAAACTTACCGCCGGGCGCCGCTCCTGGGGAGCCGCCGGGCCCGCGCCGCCGCCCCGGAGGCCCCGCGGAGTAAGTGCGCGCCGCGCCGTGCCGTGCCGTGCCGTGCCGAGCCGAGCCGAGGGTGCCGGACACGTGGGGCCGGGGTTGCGCGGGCGCGCAGCGGCGGGTGTGTGAGGGAGTGAGGGAGGGAGGGAGGGGCGAGGCGGCGGGAGCCCGGCGTGGGAGGGGAGGCAAGGGGCGGCGGAGCGCCGCTCACCCGATGCCGGCCGGGCGCTGCGGCGTGCGGGCAGCGCTGGACGCGTGCTTTGTGTCACAGGCTAACAGCAGCGTGCGGACATCGGCGCGGGGCGAGCGTGGCGTCCGCCTTCGCCTCGGGGCCGCCGGCTGTGGGCTCGGCAAGTGTCAGGGCAGCAGGGAGCGCGCAGCTCCTCCTCCGACGGACGGGGAGAAGCGAGCGATGCCGGGGCACCGACGGCGGCCCCGCCGGCGCCCCGGTGTCCGGGCACGGCCTCTCTCCGCAGCCGGGAGCCCGCTGCTCCAGCGGGTCCGGCACGGAGGGTGATCCCGGCCTGGGCAGGGCGTGCGCCCACAGGTGTATCTGCCTCGGCTCGCCTCCTGCGCTTCTGATTTCTCTTCAAAGGGATCGATGGATATGGCTACTTATGAAGTGGTTTTGGTCTGTGTTGTTCATCTTGGAGATAAAGCTTATTTTTTTGCGGGAGATTCTCCTTTTTTTAAAACTTAAATTGGCAGTTTTTCTATCACAAAGTCAAAGGTCAGAGTTTTCCTCAATTAAGAAAATATAGCAGTAGGCTTTCCCCCTCGCTCCCCCCGCTTTTTTTTCCCCTTTTAGACTCTTAGGAATATAGTATTTAAAATGCAAAGAGTAGTTCCCATTGACTTCTAGCAGCAAAACTGTTATTGTTACGTATGCTCCAGCTGAAGGCAATATGAACACAGCCCCAGGCAGTTCCTACGTTTGACGACTCACACTTTCCATAATACTTAAAAATAATAATATGGTTATAAGAAGAGAAAATGGTCATTCAGTGCTGTCAGAAGTTCTTTAGGAGGAGTGGTGTGTGGAAAGTCCCTATGAAACAATTTCTGTTCATTCTCTGCCAAAGGCTGTGTAAGCATGAACCGTAATGAGGGTAGCTGTAGGATCGTGGAGTAGTCACGGAGCAGGTAGTCCAGCTGCAGCAGAAAGTAAGAGACAGAAGAGCAATATTGTATGGAAATGTCCCTAATTGAGGACTGCAGCTCATGGAGGTAGCTGGCACATCTTCTGAAGGCTGGTCTAGATGCATTCCTCCCAAACCTTTGTTGTAGCTTGTACACAACTTTTTTTGCTTTAGATTGAAGTGTGGTGTTAAACACAAGTATGCATGTTCTTCAACAACCTTTTAAAATCTATGGATTAGTTTTTTGAGTGGTTCACTAGTCCTCAACATTTTAGAAATTATAATAACATCAATAAAAATATTAATAACCCATCTAAGTAGAAACTTATGGTTCCTTATGTGACCATAACCAATGGTTACCAATAGCACCAATAACTGGTGTTATTCATTCCAAGCTTGATGTTTCATTCCTGATTTTCTTCATTAGCTCTGTCTTCCCATATGAACTGAATCACAAACAGCGTAGGAAGAGGTAGGAAGAGAAAGGAAGAAGCAAGTCACTCTTTTTTAGTTTGTGGCTCTGTCCTCCTTGTGCTGCAAAACTTGTTGCTATGGGCAAGGTGAGGGATGGACTCTGGCAGGAGAATTGTAAAATCTTCAAAGGTCGTTTGAACAGTTTCTCCCAGTCAGCTAGAAGCTGGGGCCCTCTTGCATCCTGTGCATTTTGAGAATTTTACATTATTTTCTTTGTTTCTCTCATTCAATTTCTTAATTAGAGAATCCAAAAATATTATTGCTTAAAATAACCTTTCCTTCTAGGTTTAGAGAGAGGGAGAGTGACACAAAATTAGGAGTTTAAATTGAGTTAAGAGGCTTGGAGTTTTTTTCCTTTCTCTCATTTTTACTCTCTTTATCTTTGACTGTTTAATCTGATATACCAAACATCATAAGATAATGATTTCTCAAATGTCTGGACACTTGCCTTTTTTTTTTTTTTTTTTTTTTTTTTTTCCTTTGTGACACAGAATATCTTCTCCCTCTGTCTGCTAGTGCTAATCCTACTGCATGGACCTAGGAAGTAAAATACGGATTTACCATTGAGTTCTGTGGTGTGGGTCAAACAACCATGAAAATGGTTGGACAGAGAAAATTTTGCCTGTTTTTGATGGTGTGGCAGTGAGCTGTGGCTGCCTGGCAGTGACAGCCAGAGGGGCAGTTCTTGGGGGAGCTGGGGGCAGTGCTGCCCATAATCCAAGCCCGGGCAGGGGCTGGGGGTGTGGGCAGTGCAGGCAGTCAGTGCCCCAGTCTGCCCAGGGCCCCCACTGTGCTGGGCTGCCTGGAAAAATCACGAGGTGAACTCCCACCCTGTGAGGTGGGTCTGCACTTTTGCAGCTCCCCTTATAATGAAGTGAGCTAGGAGAAAGCTCTTTTTATTTATAAGAACGGAAATTGTGTGTAAAGTCCTTAAAATCAAGGAGGCCACAGCTGGGTACTTCATATGCTTTTAAAAGCTTTTCCAACTCAAAGTTGTTTCTCTGTCCTTCCCATGCTGTTTCCATAACCAGTCACACCTACTGCTACTTTTGGCAATTAGCCTAATTCCTGAAATTTTTGTATTTTAATTACTCAGCTCAATAGCTTGAGCTCTTTATCATCTGAATATTGAAGGAGACTGCATGGTGCTGTGTGAATAAAATTTTCTTTTTTCATGTTTTACATTGTTTTTCTCAAAAGAAAGTGAAATATTATGTTCAAAATAATAATGTAGTTCATTCTTGGCTTTTTCTTTTATTTTAAAATATTCTTTGTAAAAGCTTAGCTATAACATTATTTGATAAGTGAAACTAATTTTATAATAGTTGTAAAAATCATGTTCTATTGATAATATCCATTGTCTATTCTATTCTTCCCACTTAATATATTGCTATAGTCAGTAATATTTAGCAATAATTAAAGATTCATCTTGAGCTGTGATGGTGAAAAAGACTGAATGACTACTAGGATAAGCAAACACTTATGAAATGTGGCTGTTGCTAGAGGACAGATTGATTTAATGACTTAATTTCTTCTGTATTTTGTTCTTGAGTGTTTTGGTTTTTTCATAAATGAATGTAACGTTCATTTTCATTGGTAGATACAGTTTGGAGACATGGAGAACTGAAACTAAATATTGTTGTTTGACCAGGTGCATTTTTTGCTGACAAAAAACACATAATGCATCTTTGTGTAGTTGTGTAAGCAAAAACCTATTTATCAAGGTTCCAAATCCTTAAGTTTTCAGTTTTTATTATGTTAAAATTGATGAGTTACTGAATTCATTTTCATGAAAACATAGTCTAGAAGAAATCAGAGGAGAAGGATGTCATGTGTCAAGCAAGAGATATGACAAAGTTGAATAAAACAGCATTAAAAAAAATGTGTTTTGGCATTGTTTTCTGAGGAACTGGGTGTCCTGTAAATAGTCCTACAATAACTTTCTTCTCCTCCTCCTGTAATATTCCAATGCTAATTGTCCACATTTGGCAACAATTTATTGGTGGGGTTTAATTTCATAAGGAGTGACTGCTGGCTAGAAAAGAGGGAGAGGTCCCCACCAGTGCCTCCGTACTTGACCCACTGATCCACAGAGAGCTGGGCAGTGCCTTCCTGGGATTATTCCTGAGAGGCAAGAGCTTGAGGATGTAGAACAGAAATGTGAAGGAAAGTTGGCATCACTGTTAGGTAAAAACAGTATTGCTTCTGCTTTAAAATCAGTTTTTGATTAGTGAATTGTGGGTATTTCTGGTCACCATGGGCCAGGCTTCTAAGGGTATTTAAGTGGCTAAGGTGCAGCTGGGTCTTTACTGTAATTTACAAGGGTACTTGCAGTATAAAGGAATAGACGAACAAGTAAGTGTAAATGGCTGTAGATGCTTAGGCTGATGTGGTGCCTTTAAATAGCCCATTGGATCTCACACTGACTGATTTGGCAGTTCAGTGGTACAGCCTTCTGGTTTTCTCAGTATTAGGACCATTCATGCTCTTTCATTTGGACCTAAGAGAGGTTGAAAGAGATCCCATTCTCAGAAATGAGTCCAAATGAAGAAAATAAACAGCTTGCACCTAGTGGTGAAACTCATCCCGATTTCAAGCAGGTACCTCTACTCCATGAAGAGAAGCAGAAGTATTTGTAGACACGAATCTGTTGTAAAGATTGAAAATAAGATGCTTCTTGCTGTGTGTGATTGTTGTGACTTAGCAGTGAAAATTTTGGTTAACCTCAAGAGACAGGGAAGTTCCCTTGTTGTGAAGAGAGCAGCATCCTTAGCCTTACTGATGGTGGTGTGAGGCAGGTCACTGCTGTGCACATTGAGCTGGTGGTTGACCCACTGTGAGATCTGCAAGTGGCACTCACATGGAGACACCAGGGCCATGGCTCTGTGCCACACAAGGGCAGCCACACTGCTCCCAAGGGCGGGGTGAGTCCAGAGGCAGCTGGGTGTTTCTCACAGAGCGCGGCACCTCAGCTGGCCCCGACCCAGCGCTCGGGTCCCCCTCACCAGGACATGCCAAGACTTTGGCCTCTGAGTTTCCTGGTTGGATGTTAGCTTTCCATAACCAGGATGACTCCCTTACAGCCATGCTTTCTGTTACCCATCCTATTTGGGTGGATTTTTCTGCTCTCTGTGATGCTGTGGCTTCAACTACTGAAAGTATTGCTGGTACCGTTTCTTACTTGAATGCTTTTACCAGCTTGGGGGAAGCCTAGGTTTTAATATTATAATTTCAGACTCAAATTTATCTGATTTATTTAAAAAAATAATTAAAACTTAAAAAAATATATAAAACTAAGATATTTCACCTAGAAGAAAATTACTTTAATTGCTCTGTGTAAACTTAAAACCTCTACATGTGACCTGTATTAATTATAACTGGCAAACTTTTTGCACTGAATTATGCAGAAGCAGTACAGTTGCTTGTTGTTAGACCACAAAATTTTATAGACTGCATATATTTTAAAAACTACTTTAAAAACACATGTAAAATAATAAGTAATGCCCTGCCTTTAGTCTAAATTTGTAATAGGTGTAGAAAGGCTTCTTAAAGCACATATATAATTATTACTCATTAGAAACATTGTACAGAACAACACGGGTTGAAAGAAAGCTTTGTTTGTAAAGTATCTTACACTTCTTTCCTGAGCTAGGTAAATGTTCCAGTTGCATGTCATGATTTGTAGCTCAACATTTTTCCTGTATGTATTTCATATTCTTTATTAACCGTGACATTTAACCTAATAGTGTTAATCTGTTCATCCCCTCACCTCTTGTAGTGTGTTTGACACATAGAAAGAAAAAAAACAGATTTATTGCTCAAAGACATGATGACAAAGGAATTGGCTGTTGCATTCTGGTTTTGTTCTTTGTTAATGATACATAAATAAAACCAGGGAAATTCTAACTTTTTGATAATACAGATCCTATGGAATGCTATGAGGAAAGCTATTTAATCCTTATTTGAGGCAAAGTTCACCTTGTAAAATGTAATTTTATTAATTTTTAAAAGCAGAATTTTTATGTTTTTGCCTTAAGAATATTCTTTATTTCCTGCCCTAAACTGTTAGTGTGTTTTTCTATTCAACAGTTTCAACCTACTTTTCAGATACAAATAAATTTGATCCCACTGGGTAGTTTAAATGTAGTATTAATTTTTGTAAGTAATTTAGAAAAGAAATTCTGGCAAGCAAGTAACCAGTATAATTTTAGCATTGTTCTACAGCTTGACTTTTCTGTACATGTAGTATTCAATGAAAAATATGATCTTTTGCTATGTTTGGAGAGCTCTACTTTTAGAATAACATTATTGCTTTAAATTTTTATAAGAAAAAATTACTTTTAGCCTTTTGTGGAGCTTCCTGACTGAGGCACCGTATTGGGTGTTTGTGTGAGGGAGATTGAACTTAGAAATCTGCCCATTGCAGGCACCAGGTTTCATACCTGAAGTGCATACCAGGTCCTAATTCCTGTTTAAAACCATTCCTGACCATTGGGTGTGGGAAGCAACTAAAAAACTTCATCAAGACACTTTTTGAAGCAGTTATATTTCAGAATTAGAGCTTATAAAAGCGATGGCAGATTATTTACTTATTTTTTTTTTTCAGTTCTTCAGTCTTATATCATTGCACTTCTAACTTTTGAACACTACATTGTCAGGGTTTCTTTCTCCACCTCAGGAGAGTTTCCTTTGTATTTGACCATCCCTTCCAATGCTGGGAGACCAGAAAGCTCTTCTGAGCTTTCTGAAATTAGCAACCAGAAGATTCTCATAAAAACATGCCAACATCTTTTGCCTTTGTTTGTTTCTTAGGTAGGACTTTCCTGTTATCCTCACTCCACTTTCTTCACAGGTCTGAATAAGTGTGCTAATCAGGCAGAATAATTTTTCTAGTTTTCTGAATAATTTTCTGCTTCCACTTGAGATGAATAGCAAGGAGAGTGGTGAAGAACTGCTCAAGGACCTTGTGAGACAAGTCAGTAGACAATAAAATGACAACTGCAATTCTGCAGATATAGATGTGAACTGCTAAACCTCAGTTAAAATAGTTATAGCTGTACATGGAAAGTGGTCGGCGCTGGGCTGACCCTCACCTTTCAGAAATGGGGTCTTGGCAACTAAGATAATTCCAAGAAAATTTGTTCAGTTCTCAGTAATTCCCCCAAAAATGGGTGTTCAGAACTGCTAGGAGCTAAAAAAAAATTACATAGGCTTCAGGAGGAGAATAGACAAGTACTTGAGAGAGTTGTACTGAGGATTGCTACACAGATGAACTCCATCTGTCTCAGGAAGCCCTATGAACTGAAATACCAGGAAACTGGGAAAATGCTGTGAAAATGGCAAATGCTTGTTCTGTTCTTGCTCTTCTGTGCCCAGTTATGGCTGTTGCTGGAGACAACACCAGGAGGGTTGTTGGTCTCAACCAGTATCGTGGCGCTTGTGTTCTCAACACCTTTTTCATGTTAGATTTAATGGTATATGGGAGAAATGGGGCACAAACTCTATTGTTGAGTAGTTCCTTCAAGACATACTTAGGCTTACAATGTGATAGCAATTTTATAAATGTAATCAGGTTTCAGAAAGTAGCACAGATGTATTTCCTAAACTGTCAATAATATCATTTGCCTGTAATGTATTTTTTGTTTTCATAGTGCTTCATTCCTACCTTCTTTCTTGCTTCCTTTTGCTCTTGAGTCTCCTTGGTTATTCTGGTCCAACACCCAGTGAGACTCCTGTGTAGGCAGACAAGACCTCATATTTCCTTACCAGAAATGTAACTTCTCAGTAAAGTTAAAAATGTTAGGGAAATACCACAGTTTTAATCTTTCAAATTAAGTTGAAAGTGATTACCTAGGTAGCAAAAAAAAAAAAAAATTGATACTTTATTTATATTATTTACTTATAAAGAACTTACACTTTGGTGCTAGACCTAGACTTGACAATGAGTGTGAGTGCCATGGGTTTGAAACATGCCTGTCCAGGACACCAGAGTGGTTGTTCTATTTTATATAGAGGAAAGCTCACCAATAAAACTGAAAACTTTCGGCCCCCTCTCCCATAGGTTTACTTCAGCCACAAGTCCTGACACTCCATCCATTTCTGCTCGATGGTAGTGGAAAACAAAGATCTGTTGAGATGGACATGGATGTATATTGGGGTGCAGAAATGGTGGTCTACCCCCTGTGGTGTTGTTCAGTGTGTTGCCTATGTTCTGCATGCCCACAGAGTGGTCTGGGGGTTTGCACACCCCCAGAGTCTGTGTCTGGTCAGTGGTGTCTGGTCAGTGTCAGCACTGCAGTTGGTGTGGGATGCCTTCCAGCAGATGTGCATGGTGGGTCCCACACATCTGGGCACTTCTCTGTTTAACTGGAGTCCCTGAGGCTCACTGGAAGGCAGGATGCTGTATTGCATCTGCAGGCATTCCAGGCTGAATCAGAGGTGGTCTTCAGTCGCAGCCCTGGAGTTAATTGTTTATAAAGCTGCTGAAAGGTCCCTACTAAATTTCATTTTTTAAAAATACCTTTCCCTCTTCCGTTTTATTTCCTTCCTCTTTTTTTTTTCTCTTTCTTTTCAATTTTCAGCTGTTACACTTGGCAAGTTTCTTCCCCAGCATTTGGAAATAATTGTTTTCTAAATGCTACCCAGGTTATCTGCCAAATTTAACACCTTAAAAAGAAGCGGGGGTGGGAGACGAGAGACCTACCTGGGAATGGAGCAAATGTAGTGAGTCTTTAGAAAGTGCTAAAAAGGAAATTTACCAAATATAGCACCTAAAATCAAAACAATCAAGTTCCCTCATATTAACTATAAAATACCACATGCTATCATCTACAGAGTAAGAAAAGGCCATTTCACCCAGTCTCATAACCATTTTTTTAAATTTTCTCTACCAAAAGGTAAAGCGCGTGTGGCTTTTTGGGTTTTTCTTCTTCTAACATATAGCTTGGGGAGATACAATTTTTTCAAAGTGTTACTGGAAAAAAGCCCATCGGTTCCTGAGAAAACATAAGAAAATAAGAGTGAGCAGAAACCACTGATGGCACTTAAAATGACCTTGTCTTGGAGAGTTTGCAATGCCATGATCATCTGGGAGGTGGATTGATTGATTTTGGACAGGATTGATTTTGCTGGTGGCACAGGAACGGGATAAAAAGTTTAATTCCTTGTCCTTGGTGGTGGAAGGGCTAAGGTATCCCATGGCATTTTTGTGTTAGTGCTCTTTCTGATCGCTGTGAGTTTCCTCAGGAGCTCAGTGCAGCTGAAGGTGTGTTACAGCAGCCCTGGGACAGCTCCAAGATGTGGATTAGAGGCACTGGAGGACTTGCATGGGAAATGCACAGCTTTTATGAAGAGCAGCTCAGTAAGCATGAGGATTCAGGCTCCTTGTCCTTAAATGTAGGTGTCTAGGTGCCCAGGTCAGCCATGGCCAGTTACCTTTTGGTCACCCTTGTGTTTGGTACTCTCTCTGCAAGAGGCCAGCCCCCCTGGTACCTTCCAGCCCCAAGAGATTATTTTTCAGTGGCTGTGTTTAACATCTGCTTCCTGGGTGATCAGCCACTGGCTTTTGCTGGGCTTTCAGGTGGGGACTTGGATGGGGACAGGGGGACAGCACTTCCATGGCAAGGAGCTTGTTAAAGCTCCTGCCACCTCTGCAGCGTGGCTGGGAGGGGCTGGCAGCCGCCCTGTGCCTGGCACCAAAGGCACATGTTGGGATCTGTGTGTGTGGGGAAAATTGCACAGCGTTGGCTAGCGTTGGCTAACGTTTCAGAAAGGAGGGAATAAAAATCCCCATAAACCACTTTCTGTGCTTCTCTATGGGTTTATTTTTAATTCCCTTTTACATCATAATAGCTGTTTGGAAAAAGGACCAATGATGTTTGGTCGTCATGCCTGGTACAATAGTACTCCTTTAGCTGGTGGGACTCTTAATACTGTTGTGTATTTAATTGTAATAATGTTTTACCGAGGAAATGACTTCCAAAGAAGTAGAGAGAAATAAAAGGGGATATGTCCTTTCATGACTTCCCTTCAATTTAGGTCTTGTCTTTTTAAAAAAATTGAGTTTTTGTCCTACTCATATTCAATGGCACATTTTGCATATAACAGCTTCTCTGTAATAGATACTGTGTGTTATTTGGATATATTTTTGATACATTAACAACTCAAGGGAATTTAATTAGTTTCATAAAGCTTTACTTACAGTTAAAAATAACCTAGGATGACAATTAGAATCAGGCTAACTAAGTTGCTCTTGTTTAAAAGTTGAATTTTTCAAAATTAAAATTGCTTAATTATATTGTGGATCAGCTGTTCTGTATTAACATCTAAGCCCTCATGTTACTGTGTCTTGATTCTGCTGCCAGAGGTCTCTGGTGACTTCTGAGCAAGACAAGTCTTTGCCCCTAGCAGTGTGGGTGGGTATATATAGGAGCTTTTTGTAAACCTCTTTTTTAGTGACATGAAGTGCAGCATATGTCAGAGCAGAAATTACAAGAGTAGGCTCTTTTAACACTGGTGTGTTAAAGGAATCTTTAACAGAGAGAGAAAATACTTGCCACAGCAGCTCCTGCAAGTTAGGTCGCCTAATTACAGCTGAACTATAATATACAGTAAAACATATATGCTTTTTCCTTCTGGGCTTCAATAGAAAATTACCAGTCTTGGTAAAGTTTTCTTTCCATTAGTAAAGAGAGCACTGCTGATCTGAAAATCCATCAGGTCATCCATCCCGGCATTACATCAATTTACTTTTGAATATTTTTCCATTAGAAAAGGCTCCTTTTTATTCCCTCGCTGAAGTGGCAGACTTTCAGTTTGTGCGGTTTTTCCATTTATTGAATTTTGCAATAAAAGGGTTTTTGAAACAGATGTCAGTCATTGCTTAGGAGTGGGGCATTGTTAGAGGGCTGTTTTCTTCTCTCTCTCTCTCTTTTTTTTTTTTAAGTTAGAAAAAATTCTTGTCCTTCCCCTCCCTAACTTTAATTGTCACTTTTTAAAGCCATAAATAATTTTCTAACCTATAATCTGGTGTCAGAACAAATATAAGCACCAAACCCTGATTTCACAGAAATATTGCAGATTGGCCATTGTTCTCAGCAGGAGCAGGACTGGATTTGATCTCTCAATTGTAAACCAGAAAGAAGGGAGTGGATGCATTGCAGAAGCATGGTTCATATTAGCATCTTCCTTAGGGTGTGGAGTGGACCTGTTAACACTTTCTTAATGCTTAGATTTTATAGAAGTAGCCAAATGTGTGCAATGAGTGGTGTCCAAAAAACTGGGTTTGAATGGATTCTTTTACTTTCTTGCTAGAGTCTTATCCAAGTAGAAAGACAAACAATAAGATTTTGGGTCCTGATCATAAATTATATGTCTTTCATATGCAGAGTGGTTTTAGGACAAACTGAATATCTCAGACCATGTCTTCAACTGTCACAGAAGAGCAAAGTGCTGTTCACATTTCTGTATATATAACATGTGTGTGTATATATATATTCACACATTTTTCAAAAATCAGATTTTCATTTTTTTTTCTTTATTGACAGCATTTTCCCCATGTATTTTTTTAAAAAGCACCAGTTTTTCTAATGAGAATTTTCGCTGGATTTGTTTATATTATGCCAATTAATAATTCTGAATTTTAAGTAGTATAGAGCATTTTATTCTAAAGAAGGGAGGAAACCATATTTTGGGTTGATATCTGTTTGGGAGAGTAAGCCTTTGTTTTTTCATCTCAGTGTTTCACTATTGCTTTAAACATCAAAGAACACCCTTTTGGAAGGTGAGAGAATACAAAGCATCCCATATTTATAATTTATGGGGCCTAGGACTGTGACCTAATGTAACTTGAAGAGATTTAGTATAAAAATATCCTTAGCTTGAGGGCAACATTTGAAAACTTTGTGGATTTTCTTTTTTATCCTGGCTCAGTCTACAATCATATTGCTTTGTTATTATTTCCTCTTAGCATTAAAGTACTATTGACATTGATAGATATCAGGGGAAGGCTGAGCTTCCTAAAGGGGAAAAAAAAAAAAGAAAAAAAAAGAAGAGATGTGTTGTTGGCACAGAAATAGTGGCGGTAGAAGAGTTCCTGGCTGCCTTTTATTCTTCTGCAGACAGTGAGCGCAACGGGGCTCTCGCTGCCTGCTTTTGGCTTGCATGGATTTGCAATAAACAGCTCAGCTATGTATTTATTTTCAAGACTGATTCAAGTCTTCAAAGACAACTGCTCCCAACTTGTGAATACTTGTAAGTTGCTGGAAAGCTGCAGCAGTGAAGATCAGCTCCTAGTTTCATGCCAACAAATTAATCCGACGATGTGGTACTGTCTTTTCCACAGGTGTGTGTGTACTAGGACTGTCTGAACCTCCCTGTAACTAATAGCCCGTATATAATTTGGAAGGAGAAATCTTCAATGGAAGACCCCGAGGGAATAAATGGGAAGTCTGTAAGTAAACAACTTGTCAGTCCTGAGAAAAAAAGTTGCGGCTTTTAAAGTGGCAATTATTTTTGTGGTGGCCAAGTCTTGGAGTGCTACATGCACTTTTAGTGATTGGAAGAAGCAGGGAATGATGAAATTAATTGAGAGATGGAGGCTTGTGCTAAAGCTACAGAAAATTAAGTGTAGCTTTAAAAATAGTTTTCTTCAATGATTCATATTGCGTTCATTTGTTGCTTTCTCTGAGAAATATTAGGCCTGCTGTGTTTATGTTGTTAACATTTTTATCTGTTAGAGAGTTTTCATCCCATTATTTGAAGTTATTTCTTTTTGCCTGTGTGAATATATGCACATACTGCTCCTAGGTGAAGCGAGTGCAACTCCTAGCTGTGAAGTCTTAAGAACAGTGGCAAAAAAATGTAGTAGCATTGTTATTTGTTGTAAATGTCTGCTTGTAGGGTCACAATAATAAGACGCAATTAAGAATGTTTCATGCACGGTCAAATGATTAGTTGTGTGTTTTGGTTTTGTTAGTTTAATTTGTGACATCATTCTTGGCACTCAGTGAAATTCAAAATGCTACATATATGTTTTTATTCTGAATTGTTTAACAGAAACTGCGTGTATTGAGATTACCTTATTTTTGCTAGTTGTAAAATAAGTCCAAAAAACTACTATTTAGTAAATTTAATTAAATTTATTTCCTGTGTTTTTTCTGCTCTGTTGCTACACGAAATGAAGGCATCAAGGAAGCTGAATATAGAAACATAGAATAAAAAGGGAAGAGTGAGAGATAATAGAGTACTGTCAAATGTAGAAAGTAAACACATCAGAAAAAATGCAGAAAAAAGCCCTTTAATAATAAGCCTGTTGTGTTTTTGTTACACTTCATGTGTAGTGTATTTTTTACTATCTGGAGCAATATGGCTTTGATTATTTTCCAATGTTCATTTGTTCCAGTCTTGTCTCTATGTGTACATTTGGGTATTTATCCATCACTGCTACTGCCATGTGTGGACAGGACCAGTTAACTCTTAGGAAAAGGGTGGCCATGGTTACCAGCAGGCGCTAAACAGGGATGGTCCTGTTTGTAGTTGCAGTGCCAGAGCTTTCAGCACCACCCAAGCTCCTCGTTCTATTTGAAGTCAGGCTTTCCTCCATGCATGAAAAGCATTTCCCTGATGCTGTCAGGGTTTTCTGTGGCTTCTACTGCAAAACTTCCCCTCTGTGTGCCCAGCATAGCCTGGGCTTGGTGTGCTGTGGAGGGTTTGGGCAGGGTAATTGCATGCTGGAGCTGTATGTAATGACAAATGTAACTGTCGCTTAACATAACAGGAGTATTAAGGGAAATATTTGTTCATGGTTTGGCACCACCAGCACTCCTGTTGGGGTTATTCATTCCGTTCCTTGTTTTCACCACTTAGTCCAGAGAGCCTGTAAAACACTTCATCTGCTCAGAGTTTGCCTTCACATTACCCAAGTGGGTGGTAGTCATTGATGCTATCAGGATTATCAAAATCTCAGCAGTAACTGCTGAATAGACCCCCTGCACTGACCAGCACTCAGGCTTCTGTAAACGAGGACTGAAGCACCCAAAGTACATGACACAGGGCAGAGTGTGACTCTTCTGATTGCAGTGTCATTGGAGAGGTTTAAAATTGGGGTATTAGACCCTGGAATCAGATCCTTCAATTAGATCTCACTTGAAGTTATTCATAACTGGACAGTCTGCTGTGTTTGCAACAGTCAGTTGACCAACAGGAAGATTTCCTAAAAGCAGTGGTCAGGAGGCAAAATAGTCTCAGTGAAAATAAAGATGATGGCATGAACATTGTTTTTGTTTATTTTGCTCTGTGTATGTGCATAGAAAGAAAGACAGGGTGAGGGATAGATTAGCACTCTGTAATTAGAAACCAGAAACCAAAACCTGTTTGGGATTTAAGATCCCAAACACATGTAGTGACTTTGAAAACCTGGTGCAAGTCCATAGGAAAAGAAGAAGACATGTACCAGTTGAAAAGTAATTTAATTTTGCAACTGGCCAATGCAAACTATATGGGGGAAGGAATTTCAGGTGCATAAGGGAGCATAACTGAGAAATTAAGCTGGATAATGTTTTTAGGAGGACAGAGCTAGATGGACAACAGAGAAAGTACCAGGAGAAGGTAAAAGAAAATGAAGTTATCAGACAATAGTGTAAGAGAGTAGATGAGGAGGTATTTTGCCACTTTGGCCAAGATTTCTCTTTTGAGGAAGAGGATGATGTTGCACATGGGAATACATGTCAGGGTTGATGTGTACAGAGAATACCATAGTAAGCCCAGTAAACTCACTTCTGTACTTCTGTTACACTCACACAGCTGAGAGACTATTTTAGCCATTTCCTAATCATGAAATCATTCTAATTGTTCTGTCACATTCTTGGTTTGCGTTCTGTAGGAAATTAATTTCAAACTTGGGCTTGCAAACTTGAACATTATGTCTGCCCCTGCCTTTCCTTTACCAGGTGCTTGAGAAAGAAGCACAACGCAAATCTGAGGCTGGCTGGACAGAGGATATCAGTGTGTTATCATGTCTGAAAATTTCACTGAAGTTCTGCTGCTTTCTTTCCAAGTCCAAAAAAAACTTTGATGCTTGTTTGCTAATGATATATGCACTTATCGAAGATGGTTCACTTATGTTTCATCAAGCTAAAACAAATGGTTGGGTTTTTTTGATTTGTATTTTCTTCACCATCCTTAGGGGGCTTTTCTGCCTGCCAGTCATTTGCAACAAGTCCCACTGCTCAAATATACTTGAGAAATAAAAAAAGCAATTTCTTGTTTTAATTATTTTTGAGATGAAAATGCCATTTTAGGTGTTAGAGAAATCCTGATTGTATGGAGACTGAGACTGAGTAATGGTACATCTTAGACCAAATTGATTTCAAAAAATTTATGCAAAATTATCATGGCTTGTATTTGTGGTAGGCTGTCTACCAGTTCCAAACTTAGCATTGGCATGAATCTATTGTCCTGGAAACCTTCTGGAAGCCCTAAAAACATGATAAACACTGATAAGATTCAGCATGATAACGCAGGTGTTTAGAGGTACCCTGATGATGACTTCTAAAAAAACCTCAAAAAGGGCAGTGTAGAGGTCAGCAGGTATTTTATTTCATTTGATCTGTCTGTGATTTTTTTTTTTAATGCGTGGGGTTTATTTATTTGCAAAACTCAGCACAAGAAAATTTTCACAAATAAATATTGACCTGCTTTCGGCAATTACTATACCCTCTGGGGATATTTTGGAGGGCTTTTCTTCCATAACTCTCTCTCTGGTAGCGATATTAAGTTATTATATAGCATAAAATAATTTTCATTCCTACTCTGTCCAGGCTGGTAATTGAAAATTCTCACTGCAGAATTGCACACCAAGAAGTATTTTCAGTTTTTGATGATGGAGTTTGCCCATCTGGAAAACAGAGCGAAGACTCTGAGGCCCTCAGCAGTCAAGGTGGATCCAAGTAGCGTGCACCCAATGAGCCAAAAAAGGAGGTGCTCTTGGTTCACTCCAGCAGTTAATCTTCTCTGATTCCCCCCACAGCCCCCAAACCTCAGCTTTCAGTCAGCACTCTGGGCAGCCTGGCTGCATATTTCCAGCTTCTTCCTCCTCCCTGCTGCTCACTGGACACTTTTCTCCTTCAAACCCCTTGCCACGTACTGGAGAGTGGCACTTTGTGCCGAAAATTCACCTCCTACCTCTGCTAGTGGAAAGACACAGAGCAAGTAGCTGGTTTCAGCAAGAAAGGGGGAGGGAGAAAATAAAAACCCACACCAAAAAACATCCAGCACCTGGCTGCAGCAAAATAATGAATTTTGCAGCAAACATGCGAGATTCTGTGGAATCTTGGAAAAATGCCAGACTCCACGACCACAGAAATGCTGAGTCCATGGGGCCCAGAGAGAGATGGCTGGGGCAGTTCACATCTCTCTGTCTTTGTTTCAAGCTCCTTGCAGTCTTACTGAGGCATCAGATTACACTCTCTTCACATTTTCAAGGTTATCTTCACTACCAGAAGGGCTAGAAAGTTCATTTTGTTTCAAGGCGAGCCAGGATCCGGCAGCACAACTCTCGAGCGGTTTCAGAGGCCACGGTGATGGCATGGCTGTGCCTGAGGGCATGGCTGGTGACCTGCAGATTTGAGCAGCATCATCAATGACATGTCTGTCACGCTTACTCACATTACCTGTTTGTCACATTAGGGAGCAAAGTCTATGAGGAGGAAGGGTGCAAATATAAGTATTTTACCTTCGGCTGAAAACTACAGCACTGTCACTGTGAATGTCATGCATGTGCTGCCTAGTTTTTCTCGAAGACTGGCACAGCACTGTTCTCCCCTCTGTGTTCCCCTCCTGTTCTGAAGAAATGCGTGACACGCTTCCTTTTTGGAAAGCTCTGCAGGGCAATAACCAGCAAGCACCATGCAATTGCAATCTGTAACTGAGCCTATAAAATGTAATCGCCTGCACCCTTCCCACTCCCCTTCCCCTCTCTATCTGCAGTTGGTAGAATATTGGAAACATAAGCCACAAAACCCACTTATTACGCTCAGTAAGTGTCAAAAAGAATGAACAGCCGGAACTAGCTGATGTATTTAATTTCCCCAAATTGAAGTGAGCTGCTGCTAGGCCGTCTATAGCAACTGCTCAATCAGTAACTATTGATAGAATTTTTTCTTTCAAAACATTTTAGTGAAAATACTCTTGAAAATTGTAAGCTGTTTGTGGAAAGTTTGAAAATGTTATTCACTGCAAGCTCTTCGTTCATCTGGGTTTGCAGTAACACCAAGGAGAAATTCTTGTCATTTAAAATGTACCTTTTCCTAATTGGCGGCAGAAATCCTACAGTGCCATAGGCAATGGTGCTTGTAGCACTGACAGAAGTACTGCTACCCACAGCTTGTAGTGTTGGGCATATTCCTCAAGGTCACAAAGATCTTGCAGGGGTTTTGTTGGGGTCCCTCAACAGATACCACCACTTATCTTGGTTACAAATCCTTGTTTGCTCAGAGAGGTGGAACGTTTCCTTTGTTATGGCATAAGGCATTTATAAAAGTGGGTATTTGAGAAATACACAATCCATCTGACTTTTTCCAGCCACTGTGTGCAACTGTTCAGCGTGGAGTTTCTTCTTGAAAGTCTTGATGAAGTTGTAGCTTAGCCCTTAACAGTAAAAAGCAAACTGCCAGTGGAGTTTATTTTCTTTTTTACTAGGTTTTCTGGACCATTGTTCCGCTTGAGGAGCCATGTTTGTTAGTTTTGGCTCTCTGACTTCTCTTCCTTAAGGATAAACTCTCCTTAGGCAGTTGTACAACTATGCACTGAAAGGCTGCATAGCAGTTTATTCACAGCCCAAGCTCCAGCCGAATTCAACTGTGTGACTTCCTGGCTTAAGCAGGGGTGCATCCGTAATGTAAATACCTACTTGATTCTGTGGAAAACCAGGAGGTTTTTTGTTTGTTCTTGTAAAAGATTCCTGCGGGAAGCTTAACTTTAAAGTTGGCATCCAGCCTTCTCTGCTGTGACTCGGATACTGATCTGATTTTGTGCTTTCATGGACATTTTTATATTTGAAAATTTTTAATTCAACATTAGCTTTGCTTACAAGCTACAGAGCAGAATAAAATCGCATTACAAACATTGTAGTATTAGATTTTATCACCATTTATTTCTTCTCGTCTGCCCAGGGATTTCTACATGTTCGGTAGAACTAATTTGCAGTCAGACACTGAGGTCTTCTAGAAGGCCAGCAGGCTCCACAAACTAATTTATCCAAATAACCAATCCCTCATAGGCCAACCATAGAAGGACACCAAAATGGCCTAAGCAGGCAAAGCCCCCTTTTGAAGTCTGGAATGTTTTGACTGACTTGAAACAGGCGGCAGGAATGAAGGGATAATTTTCAGTGACCCATGGGACTTTTTTGCCATTTTCAAATATTAGGTAAAACAAAGAGAAATTGCTTGTTCTAATTTAGAAAGACTTAGCAATCCGGAAGGTAACCAGACTCAGAATTGAGTACTAAGGTATAGAGCTGAAGTTTACTTAATGCATTGAAGGCTTGCATCTGGGTGTATGGTATTTACACACCCACACATACACAGGCTGCTTTACTTGTACATGCACATACCTAAACTGTTTTTTGAATTTGACTTCTATAAAAAAAACTTTAACACGAAGTATATTTATGCAATACTAAGTGGACTACCTAAAATGCTGTTTTTAAGTACATACATATGGTTTTTCTTGAAACAATAATTTCTGATTAGATGGGTGTGTTTCTGTTGCTCCTTCAAAAGCTGGGATAGTCACTCAGATGCCAAGACTTCTGTGCCATACCTGTTTTCTTTCACCCCCTGTCTGGGTTCCATTTGAGTAAATGTGGAAATTAATACAATTTTAAGTGGGTTTTCTAGTCTAAAGTACTCTTGCAGATACAAAGGGGAAGTATTTTGATGCATACATCAACCCAAAATTTTCTATTAATTCTTCTAGGGAGAAGGAGAGAATGTGACTAGAAATAAAATGAAAACTTTACAGATCAGGTATTTCACGTCCAGCTACTTGAATGTGCACCTTAAAGACAGTGTGGAGCAATCACATGGATTTCAGCAGCTTTTTGAGAGACATGCTCTTGTAAATTTGGTCTCAAGTTTACCATGTATATTTATGTGACAGGTCAAACCCTGTATTCAGCAGCACTAATGACACAGACCAGCTCCAGCACTCAGCTTCATTGCCATGACATTGACTTGCAGGTAAGCTGGAGCTTCCCAGCAGAAGGAATGTTGCCTGTAAGAAGGATCACTAAGCCAGTAGTGAAGCTGCTCCACCTGTGCTTAATAGAACTCTGTCTCCTTGAAACAGTATTTTAATGAGGATTGTGGTCACCAGCTCACCCTTTTCCTTCTGACATCTTTGGTGGTTCTCAGCATGGAGCATTGCTGTGCAGCTCACGGGTGTCCTGATATCTGTATGGAGAGCAGTGTCAGCAGATGGGAGGTTCAAGCTGGCACTTAAATATTTATGGTACTGATTTGGGCTGTATCTGTCACTGGTATTGCTCCTAAATACAGGACAAACTCCTAGTTTTACTTTATTATTTTACATGAGATATTGAAATATAGGTTCCTTCCAATTTCAGATTTCTCTGAAATATAAATTTTTACTGTTGTCCTATGGTAATAGAAAATACAATAAAATGACAAAGAAATTCTGTGTAAGTGCAGTTTTCAATCCTATATATACTGACCTCAGATTAGTGGATTTCAGTAACATGATGTTTAAATTAATGTTATTTTGGTGTGAGTTTATATATGTGTGTCTGTGTGCATGGAATGTATTAGATTAAATTAAGTTATGTTCCAGCTTTTACTTGAGGAATATAATTTTGTTAGTAGTTAATAATGTTAATGCCATGATTTTCTCATATTATGTTTACATATATGGCTACAGTAAAATCAAATTATATTTGCTGGGGGTAAGATTAGTCAGTCAAGGAGCTGTTTACAACAGGAGAAATTAAAATTCAGACTTGGTAGGAAAGAGATTCTTCTCTATTTCTGTCTGCCTTGCTGTAGTTGTTCTGTCTAGACTGTCCTGGAAGTCATAGACTCAGTGGTCTCATGGTCCATGCACAGCACAGCAGCAGAGTCTGGCAGTGAATAGAAAGCTTCACAGGGATTTCTCATCAATCACACAGAACTTATCTTTTTGGCATTTTTGGTATTCAAAGCCTTATATTCTGCTACCAATATTCACATAGGGTGGACTTTCCATTGTACTGACAGTGCACCTCTGCAACTGTGCAGTGCAGCAGATGGGAGAAAATTCCTTTTCAGCTCCTATGGAGGTCAGCTCCTACCCCAAAGCACAGGATTTGATTATCCTGATTCTAATTTGCAGAGCTGTAAATGCTGTTAATGGTCATGAGTCAATGAATGAAATTGCTTGATGATAAGAAGAATGTTTTTATCTTTTTTCTCATTCTATTTTAAAAGAAGAAAGTAGGAGACTAAGTAATTTCAGGCACACTTTCTTACTTTCCTTATGCTGCAGAGTAATTTTAAAGTCTAATCTAAGTGTTGCATTTGGGGAAAATGAATGGGGATTCAAAGAGTGAGAGCTTTTAGAGTAAGCACTGCTTTGGTGCTTGTACATAAGGAATTTGGTCTTGCTGAATGTGTGTTTAGTACTGCAGATATTTTTAGAAAGTAAGCATGATCTATTTTTTATTTTATTTTTATTCTTCATAATTGGACATATTTTTCATGTTTGACCACCCTTTTAGGCCTGTAAATAATTTAAAAGATCTAAAAGTACCTCAGTATTCAGAATCAACTAGTTAAATGCTTATATGCCTGGCTTTCACCTTCAGTTATATGTACACAAAGAAAGAATCTAAATTTAGGGTTGCCCTGTTCCACTTCTATTTTTCTACTCTAGTTTGAAGCATTAGTTTTTTGGGGAACAAGCAAGGTTTATTTACTGATAGGCTGATGAGTACCTCAGATCTTTGTCCTTTGCAACAATGCTTTGAAGAGGGAGAAGGTGCAAGATCTCTGTTATGTTTTTCTCGGGTTTTTTGCAAGGCTTTGTAAAAGCTAAGTGGCACATCAAGCAGGTTTCCATAGTGCAGACACTGCATAAATCCTCTGCTCAGTCCCTGTAAGGGCTGTATGCTGCCATTATGCTTTCTATAAACAGAAGACAAGCACACTGCCAAATCCTTGCAGCACTGGACATCAGCTCTTTCTGTTCTTAGCTTGTCTTGTTTATTGATGCTCAAAGACTGTCTTATTTGCCACTATTGCATCCGCTTTTGATCATCAGGAGCAAAGAGTATCTTGCATTTCTTGGGAGCTTGAAATCTCCATCTTTGCAATTTCCTCTCCATCTGCAATTTTTTAATAAAATAATTACCTCTGATGAGTGTAATTAGTTTGACAGTATTTTGGTCTGACTAGAGAGACTTAAAAACTGCTCAGAAGCAAACACTTTCAGGGCTGGACAGAAAAACAAGAGCTTTATATGACAGCTTGAAGAACCTCAGACTGGGACTAGCAGAGAAAAGCAAAAGGTAAGTGTGTGCCACCAGATTGGGATAGACAACATAACTTAGCCTGGTATTCTGTGTCTAACAGGGACTGGTGGCTGACAGTTTATGAGAGTAGGAGAAAGAGAGCAAATCCTGCTTTTGAGAGGATGGCAGATATATCCAGAACGTTGTGTTTAATGCTGTCCTTCATGAACTTGCTTTTGGGTATGTGTATGCTTTGACTGTCTGTAGTGGTAAGTTCCACAAGTTAATTATGCCTTTTCAAAGAAAGTGGTTTTGTTGTTTTATGGTTGCTGCATAATAACTGCAGCAAAAACATGAGGTTGTTAAGTTTTCCTGACATGAGAAATGACTTGTCAATCTCTGTTCACTTCCTGCAGTCTCTTTGCTGATTTGGTAGAATTCTCTTGTTTTCATGACACAAAGGTGTCTTTTCCAATCTGAAGAGCCTTGTTTTTTCCTGAGGCTGCTGCTGAGCTTTGTGTGAGAGATTCAAGACGTGAACACTCTGGCTTTATGATGTTTTGTGTTTTACTCTGTGTCTCCTTCCTAATGATTTTGAGCACTACATCCACCCTTTTGACTGCCATTGGCCACCGAGGCATTGTTTTCAGAGGATTATTGGCAACAACTGCAAAATCTCTTCCTTGGGAATAATAGGTAATTTAGCACTTATCCTTGTCCATTCTCAGTTTGAGTTGTCTTTTACTTTGCATTTATCAGTGCAGAGTTTCACCAGCTCTTGTCATGTATAGTCACCATGAAAGCAGTTTTCTGTAGGTAGATTTACTTTGAGCTGACCTGAGTCATTTAGCAAATTTATAACCTTGCTGTTTTCCAGGGTATTTATGGTTAATAGACCAGGTCATTTTGGAATTCCACATTGTGAAAATTGCCCACTTACTCAGTTCCATCCTTTAAATAGTAATTAATGACAGACCTTTTATTTTACCTTATGACAAATTGTTTGAAAGCTTTTGGCTTGTGGTAGCTTTTCAGAAATCTAAATATACTACATTAACCAAATCATCCTTATCCAAATAATCATTAACTCCTTACAGAAATGCAAGTAATCTTGAAGTTATAACTTCTCTTTACAAAACCATGCTTTCTCCTTCCCATTACATCATATTCCCATGTGCCTACCAATTCTCTTGTTTATTATAGCAGCTGAATTGATCGTGCTTCCATTGTTTTAGAACTCTTGGGTGAACTCTTGAATCTGGCTGGTTTGTATCTCTTCATTTTCTTGATCTTACCCAAAGCTTCTGCTGATACTTTGTTATAGAGCTGTTGAGGTCTTCTCTTCTTGGATAGTGAGCATCATGCAAAAAATTAATTTAGCTGTTTCTGCAATGGTCTTGTCTTGACTGAATTTTCCTTTGTTATCACAGTTAAATGTTGGCTTTTGGCATGTTTTTCGTGAAGTGTTTATAATAATCTGAGACAATAACAAATGGTTCTTCAGGGTTGGGGTGTTTTTTCCCTATGTTTTCCTGGGTTTGCATTTGAATCTACAGAACATGAGTCCATTTCCAGTTTCAGGCATTTAGCTGTAGTGTGTGGCACTCAGCTTGTGTAATTTCTCTGAGAGACATTCAGAATCTTTCTCACTGAAGCTTATCAGTTTAAAAAAAGTCTTTGAAGCTGAAACTCTGTATGAATTTTGTTGAATTAGGTTAAATATTTTTTTGCTAAAAAAACCCCCAGAAGCTGGGGCACTGGCATCAGCTGCAAATCAGGAAAATATGATTCCACCCCTTCTTCACTCTGTTCTCTGGTGATGGGACATTGGGATGTCTGCCCATGTTCCATCCACTTGGCTACAGGTGAGCAACTTCTTCCAGACAAACAAGAGGAGTGGTCCTTTCCTGGAGGAGCAGTTCGAATTCTAGCTCTATTCAGGCAGAAATGTGGTTTAAGCTGTCTTTTGCATTCTTTGGCTTGTAAGATAGGTTTGTAGGAAACACCTGCTTCAGCCACCCACCCCCTCTTTCTGTTGTCATCCAATCTTTTTGTTAAAAGCTCTGTCTCCAAAACTTTCTTCTCCCCTTGCTAGTAAAGTTTCTGGATAGTTCTGATTTATGATCTGACTCAAAAGGGTTAGACAGATAGGTTTGGGAAGATTGGTAACATAACCTTCCAGAGAAACTTGCATATGGGAGTGTATTTTGCCTTTCTTTTTGGAACCTGCATATCACTGACCAAGAAAAGATACTGCTGAGAAACATTCAATTTTTATGTAATATTATTTTAAGGTCAATTAGTAGCTTTGTGTGTTTCAAAAAATATGTAATATGTCCTTTATATCTAGGGAAGATCAAAGATCCATTCTGGCAGGTGGCACAGAGAGAGGAAAGAGAAAAGCAAGCTGTTGCTTAAAGAAATTACATGTTTAGTTTAGAGCAACATACAATGGAAGAGTAAATTTTAAAGTTTTATTCCCATCTCTCCTAAAAGCAAATTCTGAGAGTTGAATTACTTAATTTATTTTTTAATATTACATTTTTTAAATGAAAAATGGATTTATTCAATACTCTTAATAAGTAATTGAGTGACTATTTTTTCTTGTCTTTTCGTTGAACAGATGCACTATTTGAAGATTGACTCTTACACAGGTCTTGTTGCTGTTGTTAAAGATCAGTAACCAGTCAGATCTATTGAGACTCGGGCCTCAGGTAGTTTAACACTATGTGGGCTTCAGTGGGCACTTGCAGCCAGTGCCTGCTGCAACGTTGCTGGATAAACTTTAGAGCTTGAGACTGAAAATACAGTCTGCATCATCACTCCTATTCACTGTGGCTAAATCCTGAGCAAGTAAGCTGGAGTGCAAAATGTGTGGCTCTGCTCTTACGTTGTACTCTTTTCTTCCTCCACTTTATTCCTCCTCTTTCCCATCTCTGTTGCCTTCTGTTCAAGAAAAGTGTGTCCTAATTAATATGCATGATTCCTCTAGCACGTGAGTGAATCCTCAACTGGCAAAGGTGCTAAAACCTAAGCCTAACATTGTCTGGTAGTAGCATAATTTGGTAGATCTGAGAACAGCTGATAAAATCATGAGCCCAACTCGATCAACATATTACAGCTGAAAGTGTGCAGGTGACAGAAGCTGTTTCTATTTTAATTATACGTAATTATACTTCCTTCCACTCTTGTTTGTTTTGTTTTCTTCAATTAAAAAAGATTTGGCACCTGCAATATAACAGCTCCAAATCCCTTTCCTGTGTCTTCCCGGGCTCCTTCCAGGGAAGAGTTAATCCAATGACCATTGGATTATAATGGCAAAGATTTTATCCCCTTGTTGACCTCCACATAAAATGTCTTGGCATATAGGTGGGAAGAGAACAAGAAGTGTTAGCAGAAAGATAGCAGTTGTAATACCTTAAAATTCTGAAAGTATTAATTGCTTTTATTTATTAAAGATTTAGACAGTCTGTGTGTGGGTCATAATGATGGTGGGATGTGATGACTCCTCTGTCTTGAAATACCAAGATGTATTGACTGCTTTTCATCGTGTAGTGAGAAGGGTCATTTCAGCACCTTTGAATCCCTGGGCCTTTTAGAGCATCTCTTGTGTGTAAGAGCTGTTACCTGCATGTTGTGGCATTCAGTGTATTGTGCAGGAGGAGGTTGTGGTGAGCAAAGACAAGGAGGAAGGAGAGAATTGCACTGTGTAGTGTAATCTATTACCCAGGAGTGGGTAATAAAATGCTGTGGAAGATAACTCTGAATGGGAAGTGAGGCAAGTAAATTCGGGAAAAAAGAAGGATAAGTCATTTGTTCCTTCCTTTTACCTCTAGCTGAAAGTACTCCTCCACTTACCTGCCTTTCCCAGTCTTTGACTTCTTATCTTTGTTCTCATGTTTTACTGGCTCAAAACAGTCCTTTTTTTTTTCAGTTGACCAAGGATCATAACAGCACATACTGAAAAATTATTTCTGCCTCTGGGCTCTCCAGTCTTTTATAACCTGCCATGAAAATTAAAATGGAGGCTAAATGTTTTTCCAGTATGACTTTGAGAGTTATCAATTATGTACTTCCGCTGATGAGCATTTTGACTATTTGCTTACTTCACACTAATGCCAGATTTACACTGATGCTGTTTAGGTCATCCTGACTCCTTTCCTTGAGAACTGGTACACCTTTGGCTTTGCTCCCATTGACTGTCAGCTTGTGCTAATAATAAACTGTGGATCTCAGCTGTTTTTGCTGAAAAGCCAGTGCTCTTTTGGGGACTTTTTTTCCCCCCTGCCCTCATCTTATTCAACCACTGATGTTTTGTGCCACTCTAGTTTCTCATTGTCAGGGGCTAAGTAGGAAAACATTATTCACTGCGAAGTGTTCACAGGGCGTTCAGCATTAGAGACAGCTGCTAGAAATAGAAGTCCTGTCCTTCTGGGTTTTGCTGAGCAGTTGTGGATAGTTTGTGTCAAACGAACTCAGTGGGAGATTTTATGTTGTTGTTACTGCTGTTACTTAGAGAGGATTGCAAAGTCTTGCCACATTTTTTATTGCACATGGCATTTACTGTCATGGAGTTCTTGTCTTAGTGTGTTTTCTTTTGACAGGGTTGCTTGGCAAATGTTTCATGCTTAAGTATCTTTAATACCAAATCCTTGTGAGGTACTAGTTTAGAGGGCATTATTATTCTGCCTGTAAGCCTTGCACCCTGCTGAGAAATTGAGAGAGTTACATTTATAAGTCAAAGAGGATTGTCAGAAACAAGTGGTGCTGACAAACCCAATGTGTTTTGTGCTTTAACATTTGTTTTCTGTGAGTAATTTGTAGGTATAAAAGTAACATTTGAGTAAATTAAGTGATAGGAAGTGTTACGCAGGACCTGTGTAGGTCTGCCAAGGAAAATAAACACGACTGTGATGAAGTGTGTGATGGTGGTGTTAGCAGAGCTGTAGAGGCTCTTGGAGGGATGCTAAACAAGCGTCATTGGGATCATAAACAGGCTGACCATGTGGAGTCCAGGAGCTGGGCTTCTGAAACAGACAGTCTCTTAATCGACCACAGCCTTCCATTTCACTGTTCACAAAAGAGTTTTAAAACTCTGTTTTTTTTATCAGTTCTGAATCTGTCAGAATTGGAGGACTAGATTAATTGTAACGTCTGATGTGTTTAATCCAAGATCTTTGTGTGAGCCCAGACTGTCACTAAGGGTTGCATGATTGCTCTTCTGACACTTTTTAAACATCTGAAGACTTCAGTAAGGAGGAAATGAAATTTCTCTGCTCTGAGATCTCCTTGTGTAATTGCATGTAATGTTCTGGTAGTAAGGAGGGTTTTGTCCTTAAGACACTGATCTGACTCTGGGAAATGAATCCTCTCCACGGCTGTCCTGCAAACTGCTTGTATGACTGCCATGCTGTGTAGGTTGTCTCTGCCTATTCTTTGTAGGCAAAATGGGACAGTAATGTTTTCTTCTCATCATACTAGTCTAAATAATTTGAGCTAGTTGTGGTAAGCTTCTGTTATGTAGAGGGGTTGTACTAAGCACTGTCTTGTAGTCCTGAGCATTGAATTTATCCTTTTGAAAGAAAAGTGAGAGTGCCAGGGAAGAAAAGTGAACTACTCTAAGCTTTTGCTTTCAGTAATCAAAAGGATGAAGCTGAAAATATTCCTATGAAGATCTCTGTGTAAGTGCTCACAGCAACTATGTTCCAGGGGGCAAATACAAAACACACAGAGACTGACCCATATGTTTTTGAAGTGATAAAGATCTGAACTCTAGATTTGAACACTGTATTATCTGTCCCCATGGAGGGAATGGGAATTGTGTGTGCAAAGCTAAAGCTGTGAATTTGATCCAGAACTTTCTTTTATATTCTGTGAATGCAGTAATTTATCTTCAGGCATATTATTCTGTATGACTTCTTCGGCTTTGTGAGTGCACACACTTTTTGTCGTGCTTGTTGTACAGTTTATGAAAAAAGGTATGCTTTGGAGCTATTTAAATTCTAGAGCAATTATTTTCTATAGCAGACATTGACATTTTAAAATGCTAAGCACTTATTTAAGTGACATTTTTCAATACTTCCATATTTCTTTCTTCTCATCTGGTCAGAATATAGTGTGGAAATATTTTGTGACAACCCAAATTATAGAATATATGCAGTAGTTTTTTTAGTATATTGAGTACTTTAATGCAAAGTGGTACTGAGAGGCAAATGAAGAAAATTCCAGGAAAAAGAAAGCAAATTTTAAATTTGTGCTTTAGCTGTTTTTAAGATAGGAAAAAGTTAGTAGACTTTCTTTTAGTCATCTGCTTTTGCTGCTGTGTACAGATGGTACTACATGAACAGAGAGCTACGTGAGGCAATTTTAATAGTAGCAAGAATCTATTATCTTGTAACTTGATGTTTTTTTAAACAATGCAATTTTTAGAATCATTATTTTTAAATTATAAATATAAAGGTAGTTGCCACATGTATTTCTCCAATTTAATTTATATTTAACTGTGGTTGCTCTATTAATCTTTGTTTCGAACATTAAATGCATTCCTCATGGCAGCTGTCCATTCACTGGTACCATGACTACTGGCATGTTAAGTTCAAAGTGGAATGTCTTGGAGAATGCAGATAATATATTTAGTTCCTGTCACCAGACAGCACAAGGCACCAGTGCGTCTCGTTCTCAGAAGAGAAAGCCAGATACTTTCTCTGCAATGTTCCCCTTCAGTTAATATCATTTGGAGTTTTTTTTAGCAGAAGTAGTAATCAAGTCTATCAGCATGATTTTTTTTTTTTTCTGCAATCTTTGGTGTTGTGAATACCTGGAAGAAAGTTTTAAACAAAATAATTTTAAAACCAGTGCCAGAGAGAATATGTAGGAATATGTATTTTATGTTTTTTGGGGTTTTTTTTTCAATGTTTAAATATATTTGTGAAAAAAACCAGGCTGGAGTGGAGTGAATGCAGGAGAACTCTGGGTCTGAATGATCAGCCATTTTAAAACAAATTACAGAAGCTTATAGAAGAGAAAACTTTCCCAAGAGCATATTGAAAGGCTTAGTCCATATTTCTAGAAAATTGCAGCTGTCAGGCTTTCTTTTATTACGCTAGCAAAATGCTGTGTCAGGTGTTCCAAAGAAGTTTGGTCATGCATTTAGAAAATTAATAGCTTCCTTACATCAGATGTGTTAAATAGAAACGTGTCTGGTTGCACAACCAATTGGCATATTTTGATGTTCCTACTGAAAGTTATTTCTTTCACTGTATAATTTATGTTCAATAATTACACTATGAGGAAAGACTCATCTTCATGCATGTAAAAAACATTTATAGGATGAGACCAATGATTACTATGCCAGTCTTGCTGCATATAGTGCAGTCAGGTGCTCCTGAGAGTGTGCCATTCAATCACAGTGGATTCCAGTGTGGAGCAATAAAGAATTGCAAATTTGCCACAGGGAAAAAATTGGTATTGACAAATTCATATATATCCCAAATAAACTGTGTTCAGTTTGTCCAAAGAACAAATTAACAGCCAGTAGAACTATCTTACACTGATGCTCTGAATTTCAGTATGTTCCACTTTGTCCTAATAGGCTTTCCATCTTTCCAGTGCTTTCATCTAGCCATAGATTACTACTTGCATTAACAGCTTAAGCCTCAGGTTTTATGAGTTCTATGTTTTTTTCAGTCCATGTTATGATTAGCATATTGAAAACGGCACTATTCTAATGGTGAATTTTTTTCTTCTCGTGTGTAGTTTCCCATGTTGAACCTGATGTTTATTGCCTCTTACCTTGTCATTGCACACCTCCAAGAAGAATCAGGCTTCATCTTCTCCTTATCTTCCTACGAAGAAAAAAAAAGCAGTAAGATTTCTTAATAGCCCTCTCTCCTTCAGGCTGATCAAAACCAGTTCTCTCAGCCTATTCTCATGTGGAATGCTCCTCCTAATCTTGATAGACTCGTGTCAGGCTCTTTCCAGTGTCTTATATGGCGTAGGCCAAAACTAGACACAGTAATTCAGATGCAGTCTCTTAAGTGCCAAATAGAAGGAGGGAAACATTCTGTGGTTTGCTGCTTGCACTCTTGTTCATACAGCTCCATATTCTTTGGCTTTCTTCACTTCTCATAGCTTGTGTTCAAATGCTCTCACATCCTTTTCTGTCTGCATCCAGTCAGCTCCCAGCCTGCACTGTTGCATGGGGGTGTTCTGTCCTGGCATGGGACTGGGTATTTCCCTGTGTTGCATTCCATGAGTTTCCTACAGACCCACATCTCCAGCTTATCCATGTCCCTCTGATGAGCTGCAGCTCTGCCCTACCAGAGTGGTAGGGTAAACTTCACAGTCTACAAACTTGTTGAGAGTATATACCACCCGTCCCCCTGCTTGTTTGTAAGGATACCAAACATTGTGGGCTGTATTTTCAACACTTGGTAAGATGACACTGGCACCTACCTGTCAGATGGCCTTTACATGGCTGATCACAAAACTTCAAGCCCAAATGTTTAGCCAATTCTCCACCTGCCTTATCTTCTACATATTTGTTGGAAAGGATACAAGAGGCTTGCAGACTCTTGTCCACAGAGCCAGTAGTTTCATCTTGCAAGCAATCAAGTCAGTTAAGCACAAATAGTCCTTGTTAAATCCATGCTGGCTATTCCTTTCTGTCTTCTTGTCCATCCTGTTCCTAGAAGTGGTTTCTGAAAGGATTTGTTCCATAATCTTCCTGGAGACTGAGGTTGGATTGACTGGCCTGTATTTTCCCAGAGTCTTCTTGTTCTTCTCGAGATGATATTGCATTAATTTTTTATAGTCTTAAGGAGTCTCCTCTATCATTGTGACCTCTCAGAGATGCTCAGTGATGCTGCTTTTCTACCTTTATCCTTACACACTCATACCATGTCTCTACACTCCTCATGACTAGCCTGTCCCTGCCTCTACCTTCTATGTTCTTCATTTTTGTGTTTAAGCTGAATCAAGAGTGTCTTTTTTCCTCCATGCTGGCCTTCTGCCTATCATGCTCAGATTCCTGCATGTTGGAAAGGACAGTGCCCCAGGGATGTTGTTGAGGGTAAGCCATCTTTCCTGGGCCCCTCCACTCCCATGGGGTCCTGCCAGCAGGTCCCACCTGCTCTTCTGAATGGTCAGATGAGGGAGTGGGGCTGTGCTGTGCTCCTGACCTCGTCCATCACTGTGCAGTACCCTCTGCTAGGTCTGCCAAACCTGCACTGCATTCAAACCAGGCTGCTCCCTACGGCAGCCTCCTCCCTGCCCTGCTAATGGATTTGAAACATACTACTTTCTTCCAAGATGAGAACAATTTTTCGAGCCCACTCATCCCTAAACTTCAAAGGAAATAGCTTTAAATAAGCAGGCATTTGCCTAGAAATTGGCTATAACTAACAGTGGCTGCCTGTTTAAGCAAAAAAGGAATCAGACAGTAAAACACGAGTGCAGATTGTGGGTGTAAACCATGGCTGGTTAGGTTAGGAAATTGATCCAAGTGTGCTCTTCCCCCCCTCCCCTCCCCCCTTATAGAAGAATGCAAAGTAATTATTGTATTTTGAGTGACTATTGTTCCTGTGTAATGATTATGGCATAAACACACCCCTTGACTTCTGAGAGCATGATAGAATTTTATCAATTCAATGAGGGAAGTTCTCACTTTTGAATGACCAGCAATTTTCTGTCAGTTTTTCTAATTGATAATGTTTATGCCTGTACAGTGTACATAACAGAAAACTGCTTTTGTGGCAACTTCTAAAAGCTGAAACTCGGCTACAAAATTTGATAACCGCAAAAACTATTTAATGTAGCTAAATGCCAGGGCCCAAATATTTTCCCATTATGTAATGCACAAAACAAGTTCAATACCCACAACATTAAAACAATGCTTTCCCCTATTTCCTGGGATGCCTCCAGTTCCCTGCCTTTTATATTGAGGATTTTTATAAGTTTTGTTGCCCTTGTCTGCAGGGAAGAACAGTAATCACTAAATTAGTAAATTTACTAGTACAGTGACAAAAAGCTGTAACTCTTTATTAACTGTCCAAAGATAAGTGAACTTATCTTTGCTCACATTGCCAGGTAAGTTATGGAGGAGTACAATTCTGAGTTGATGACTGAGACATGAAGTTGAATGTTTGCATTTTTCACTTTATGCTACTGAATGCTGAAAGTAACATGGTTAATTTTGAAATTGTTAAGGAGGTACTTCAAGAACAATTACCAAAAACTAGTTTAAATTCTATAGTCCCTTCTGACTTGCAGTCAGGTTTCTGTCAAGTAAACTGCTACCCTGTTGGCCTTAAGCCCGGGGATATCCTTAACACAAAATGCTATTTGTGTTAAATTATAAAATCTTAGTTTTATAAAGTAGCTTGCATTATATAGGGCTTAAACTGGGTCCATCACAGATACTTCCCTTAAGGCCTTGTATTTTCTGAACCTAGATGTAAGTTTTCAAAGTAACTTTATTTTCTAAAACATGAACAATAATAATGGTAATAATAGTAATAGTAATAAGTTTCATCTCTTCTTGATCCTTTAGGGGCAAGAATTAGACTTACTCAGTGGTTTCTGGAATAGTTGTAGCTGAAACTCCATCGAGCAGTTCAAAGACCTTAACAACTGAGCAAGTTTAAAAAGACTACTTAAGTTACAAAAGGGTGTTACTGATGGCCTATTTGAAATGATATTATGCCCAAAACTTTTTTGCATCCCCTAAAGTTTCTCATTAATAAGATTTATACAAGTATTCACAAAGGGAAAAATGAGGCATGTAGCTGAACATTAATGCAGGTTTTTTCAGCTGTGGTGAAGCTGCAGTTCAGCATTATCCTTGATGAAGTGGTTGATTTTAAACTTTTTGTTCCAGTGACTTGCCTTTTTCTATAAAACATACCTAAATAAAACATATATTTTAGTACATGCATACATAATTATCTTATATAAATGCATATGTATGTATATATTTTTGGTAAACTGGAAAGATCATTATAAAACTTCTCAGTAGTACTTTAAGTATAACTATCATCAGTAGAGAATGGATCTCAAGTTTTCATGTAAGAAAAATGATCTGTTAAAGCATATTTTGTTTAAAAAATTAATTGAATTTTTCAAATATTTGTCCCTAATCCCATGCTTTGATTCCTTCTGTATTATCTTTTCATCTCAGCAGAAGTAAAGTGTTATAATCACCAAAAAACCTCAAAGGTAATACGTTGAATCTCGCAGGAGGAGACTTGTAAAAGAGACTTTTACACTTAACTTTTCTGGGTATCTGATTGAAAAAAAAATTATCAAGGAAGCTCTGCTAGTGCCAAGACTAATTTTTAAGGTAGCTGACATTTCTGAACTCCAGCCAAGGTGAAGATTAGGCAGATTGTTTGTCGTGGTGTGTAATTTTGCTTGATTTTTGATTGTGAGCTTTCAGGTTATACAGGGAAGATCTTCAGTATGAACTAAGTGTTAAGTGAAAAATTTCAGTGTTATTATAATTAGTCCTATGAACAAACAGACCTTGTTTTTCTATTTATGACCTATTATTAGTTTGTCATAATGCAAACAACATACATGTAGTTCAGTGTGGTATCTAGGGCTCTAATCTATGTATCCCTAGGTGAATGAAGAAATATGTAATTATTTTTAATGATTTGAACACAATGCAAATTGTTGAAATCAGCAAGAGCATTACCATTGATTTCAGAGGAACGAGCTTCCGATTTTTTTTTACAAGTGTCATTTTTGCTTACCTGAGTTAATTCCATGACCCAAATGCTTCCCTTTTATATATATGGCAGTTTCTACCAGTTGATAATTAGTTCGTAGTGGATTAGTCTATTAGTCTGTTGTGCATTTCAAAGACTATTATTTTGAATTCTATCAGATTAAAAGTAGACCTTTGGTGAAATTTATGAAGCTCAGTTTTCAGTAGCTGTCTCCTGCGTGGATTGCCTATTATCTAAGATCTGACTGAGGTTATGAGGCAGACTTTCCACTTATGGGGAAGGATCTCTCTTCCACTTAGGCGTCTCTGTCTCCTAGCCCTGTAGAAGCTCCCCTCTGTCTATCAGATTCAAATGTTACCAAGTAAAGAATGACAAACACATGGCCTGCATGACAATAAAATACTAGGTGATTTTTCTTTCTATGTGAAGTTGTATTTTTGTTTGCTGTGAAATTGAAAAAAAACAATCAAAATGAAAAAAAACTTAGTAAGTTTTAACATATAACCATAATAACCTTTTTCTCATGTAGTATATAAATAATAGGTATGTCAAAGTAAACCTTTAAACATCATTCTGTGTTGAAAATACACCTCTGAGTAAAAGAAATTAGATGCCAAGTGGCATTCCATGGGATCTTTTTAAAATTCAGATCACATATATGTTAAAAGGAAACTTTGGATCTTTTGCATAGTCTGGTTATAAAATTGATAACTTGGATAACACATCTTGGGAAAGCAATTGCAAGTTATGTAAAATCCCAGAATTAGTAAGATGGGGAGTGTGGAGAAGGAAGGTGCAATCTCCGCTGTGTGACTTCTGTGTCCTTCATGTTTTGGTGGGAACTCGTGTACTTCTGTACCACAGCAGCCCCTGAAAGTGAATTCCCAATGTAATAGCCAGCATTAATGGTAAGAAAGAAATGTATTGATGTATACTCACTGGAAAGTGACTAACAGCACGACTACTCATAATTAAGGAAAAAAATAAGAACAGGTCCTGGCCAACACAAAAGTGATGCAGGACTATAAAAAAATCTGATATGTTTTAATGCATATTTCCTTTTTTTTAAAATACTAAACAGTGCTAATAGACCACCAGACTTTTAAGATTAATCTGCAACTGTCAGTCTTAGATAGTTACACCTTATCCAGATCTTTGTGGGCCATATTCTCACTTGCAAGGTGCCATGTTTCATTATGTACATCCCTGAAAATTATTGTACAACATGATTGATTTTATCCTATTTGATAGGATTTGCTCTTCCTTTATAAACACTCTATGTGTTATGTAGATAACAATGTCTAGGGGATTTAGATGAACGTGCCTGGAGGACAGTTTTAACCATCATCTTTCAGATGAACCAGAGGGGACAGGCTGACTGTCTTGAGGAACAGAAAATGTTTCTATGTCTAGTCAAGACATAGAAATTTAGAGGGATCAGTGACCTAATTAAAGAACATTAATTCTTCTAGTGTTGACGCCTAAAGTTCAAATGTTCTTTTTATACAGGAAACTCGCCTGCCTGGCTGCTACACAAATATTAAAACAACTCTGTGTGAGACCAGGTTTTTGGAGCATCTGGTCTGCAGCACCATGAGACAGTAGCTAAATCTTTGCTATGCAAGACCTCCTTGTCAATCCTGAGCCTAAACATAGCAACCAGTGTAATAGGATGTTTATTAGGGGAAAAAAATAATTAATGTCTTAAGATAAGCTCCTAAGAGAGACTACATACCTCCTGCAAGTTGTTCTAAAATGACTACTGTATTTTCTTCCAGACTATATTCCTTTCAGGAAGAGACTCGGCATGCCTGCTAGAGTCATTTGTAGCCTTGTCTTCCATATAAATGAATGTCAAGGTTGAATAAGATAACTAATGAGTTGGACGGCTTCATACTTAAGCACCAGAAGAGATGTAGCTCCAAGTTTCCTTCCTCTAATCCTTGGTGGCTTGCTCGCATTCTCATAACTTTTTCTCCCAACAAACTTCTCACTGTGTGTTTCTGGAAAAAAATACCCTATCTAGGGCTTATCCAAATCAAATCTACATCATTACCACATTCACCTTGGGACAAAAGCCCTTGCAAGACAGGAGTAAAATATGGAAACAGTGGTTTCCAACTGTTCTAAATCTTTACATTTTTATAACTAAATATTTAAGTGTCTGAAATTGTACTAATAAATTGAAAGCTTTCAAAATCACAACCAGGAGGTATGCTGTACCTTATAGCACATGTTTTAAAAAGGAAATGACTGAATAAATTAAAACATAGGAAGACAATCTGAGTTACATAATAGCTATATGTATTAAATCATTCAGGAGAAGTTGCAGCTGAACTAACACTCTGTAAAAATGAACTCTCTGTGGTAGACTCTTCACTCACTGAACTTATTTAAAATGTAACAGAGATGAGAGAATGGTTGTACAAAATGGAAAATTGCTGCCATGGAAAAGATATGTCCAGATTTATTCCTTCCAGAGGAGAAGATGATGATTCAGTTACATACAAGGGAGAAGCAATTAACTGTATCTTTCAGTTTGAATCTGATTCTTATTTGAAATTGCATTTAACCCCTAACCAATTCTTTCCCTCTTATCTAAATGCTGATCTATAAAAGGAAGAAAGCATGATCTATTCATAGAGAAGACACTGTGGATGTAATTAGAAATTGTTTATGGTCTGCATAAATGCCAGGTCTAAATGCTTTCCCCATAAATGCTCATTTAAGCATCCCATTGATCATTTTTTTTTCTCAAAATGTTTAATCATGTTTTCACTTCAAGTACATGACATAACTACAGCCCAGCTAAAATTAAAGTCTTAATAGCCTAATATGCAGTCCCTTACTGGGGCCCCCTTACAAACCAACCAGCCTTATGAGTTCAGATCTTACTGTTTTATCTAAATTAGAAGCCAATGAGCTGGAACACATAATTTAATTTTATGATGCACTGAAAGTATTTCAGTAAGTAGTCATCCCAGACTGCTACAACACTCAATCTCGGAAGGGCATTTTACAGGTTGTCTGTATAATAGATTTTAAAGGACAAAAGTTATCAGAAAATGTGGAAACATTTTTCATCTGGCAAAAGGGTACCTTTATTGTTTTTTAAATAACTTAGTTTGAAAAATAGTTTGCCATGTATCAGAGCAAAACATTCCAATTAGTGCATGGAGAATGAGCTCTCTTCCTTTCTTCTCTTTCTTTTTTCAAAAAAGGACACTTGTCAGAGCTGCTTTCTAGTAATCTTCATTTTTTTAGCTGCTATAAAAGTATTAGCTTTTATTTTGTCAGAGAAAGAGACATATACATCTAATTCCCTATGTTCATATGCTAAAAGCATTACTATTTCATTTTTGCACTAGAACTTACAAGTTCAAGAGATTGTTCACCCATACATCCTGGAAAAATGAATTCCCTTACCAAGATGGATGCAACTGGTAATTCTATAACGTATAAAACTTTTGCTACAAAAATTAATTTAACTGAATTTACTTATTTAGAAGAAATGCACAGAAAACAGTAATACTAATTGTAATGAACCCATTGTATTTCCTGTCTTGCTTTCTAATCAGTAATTTAATTTAAATCAGAGATATTTTGTTGAGATTTCAGGGAAGAGCTTTACTGTGTGAGATGGCTTGAGTGGTTGCTCCATCTCTTTCTGACTGTATGTTGCAGCTGGGACAATGTCAGTGAAGGAGGAGAGCACAAATTCAGTGTGTCCTGTATATCCCAATGTCTTTGAGGAAGCAACCAAATTGAATCCATTCCAGCTAGACTTGTGAGAATATGGAATTGGCTGAACTGTGAATTCTTAAGTTCATTTCATTCAACAGGGCTCCAAATTTTAAACCAGAGGTGGACAGACTTCTTCGCTGTAGGAGCCCCATCCTAAGATCCCTGGGGATAAAAAGCTGCCTGGGATCCATTGCATGCTCAGGAGAATCAAAGAGAGAAGGAGTGTGATTTCCCAGTAAGAAGTGAAAGAAGCATCCCTGTGCTCCATAGGGTTGACCTGCCTTTCTTCTGAGTCCCAGAACAGCTGAGGGATGTCCCCTTTAGCAAACTGGACTCTTCTGGCAACTTGGAAGCCCAACTAAAACCTTCTGCTTGTCTTTCTATTTAGCTCCACTGCAGGGAAATCCTTTGAACATCCACTTCTGTCTAGCACCACATCTTGGCCACCCTTATCTGATTGCTTTAAGAATCTGAGTCAGCTTAAGCATTAACCTCAGGAGTAAATGGTCTCATTATAATCAGTGCAGCTACCAGCAGGCTAAACTTATGGTTTGTGATTTAGGACCCTCCATTAAGGGATGAATAGAGTGGATTCTAGTGGTTCCATATGTCCATTCATTTTTTATTTATTGAGGGGTACTGCACCAGCCACAGTTCAAACCAAGTGGCTTTACAACACATTATTATAATCTATCTGAGTGAGGAACACACAGTATGTTGTGAGGTTAGACACAAGCCTTGTTCATTTGAAAAAATACAGTTCATGTGGAAGTGAAGTGAAAACATGTTTATTGAATTTAGAACTCCTCTGTGTTCCATTCAAGGATTGAAGATTATTTATTTTGCTATATTTTCATGGGTTTGTTCTACTAAAATCAGTGCTTGAAACTGGGACTTACTATTTTTAGAGTTATAGAAGAGTTTTCTTTAGAGACACTCATCAGAAATGGGACTACTCTGTTTATAGAAATCCAAGGACGATAAAGTCCATTCTTGGCTGATACGGTAGTTTAAGTGGTAATGCTAAAAATTATACAAGACTATACCTAATCTTGTTATCAATACTTGCTTTACCATTTATCTACAAAGAACATTATGTATATGTATATGTATATGTATATGTATATGTATATGTATATGTATGCATATGTATATGTATATGTATATCTACACATTTGAGGCCCATGTGAGGCTAATTATCATTGATCTATGAATAGGAATAAAATAACCCTTTTAAAACCTTTTATGGACTTTTTCTTTACTATATTACATACGACCATAGAATTTTAAATATGCTGACTGTAAAATGAACCATCTTGTTATGGATGAGAAATTCAACAGATTGTTTCATCTCTCACTGTCTCTGAAGCAGAATCAAACATCTTAATTACCATTGTACCACTGGGACACGATGGTGGAGTTTGCTGCTTTCCCATTTCACAGAGGGTAATTCACTGCCTTGGTGGGAGACTTTTAGGAATCAGTAATGACATAAATCACATTTTTCATCTGAATTTCAATTTTCTTTCTAGATCCACCAACCCTACATCTACCAAGCTCAGTTCTTTGAGGGACTCCTTCCTGACAGCTCATGTTTCCTCAACTTGATTGTCTGTGTTGTCAGAACAGGATAAACACTTTTGTAACACATATTGCTTCAATTTCATTTTTGATCTGCTCCAAAATCATTTCTCCATAGCTGCAACTTATCTAGTGCTGGCTTTCTCCTATCTGTGCAGCTTCTTCTTTAGATGTTGTAGTTGTTTTACATATTAAGTACAATTTTAGTTGAAGATAATTAGAAGAAATAAAAAATATAGGCTCAATTTTCTGACCTGATATTTAGGGAATTCCAAACTTTTTCAGTGAGAATCTTGAATTTCAACTTTTGCTTTTATTTCACTTGCTTTTTGTATTTTATCACTGTTGCTAAAATAAATGTTCAAAACAGTAGAGCTTTACCCCACGTAGAGTGAAGTCACTCAGTCTGCATTTGAAATGGTTAAAACTTATGTATTTTTTTCAGAATCTTGTAACTAGATTACCAGTCCCTTTTTACTGAATTTTTTAGCAGAAGCATTGGAAGGGCAATTATTTTTTCTGGTAATTTCTATGCATTATTTATTTATTTAGTCATCAGCTCAGGCATAAACTTTTGGTTTTGATTATGTTCCACATCATGGCTTTCTTAGGCCATGTTCTTGCAGATATGCATTTGCATGCAACTAATGTGGTTGAGGTTGAGGTGGCCCACAGTTAAACATGTGTTTGCATCTTTGGAGAACTGAGTCTTTACTTTGAGGTCTCCAGGGAAGCAAGCCAGTCTGCTTTCCTCCCTGGAGAGTGTCTCATGCATTATAACAACAGCAAATTATATGAGGAATGCTTATATTTTCTTATTCCAGCATATTATTCAAGTGCCTGCAGATTTCTTTGGCAAATACTTTTGTTGTCTGATGACCTTTCCATCATTAGTATGAATTTCCCTTCAAGGCAGGCATTTTTCAATCAACGGTAATTTGCATATAATTTATCAAGAGAAAAGAAAAGCAAAATAATTTTATTTAAAGATTTCCCTTTGTTTTAAGTGTCATTAGCAGTTCTGACTAATCAGATTTTTACAATCTCATCAGGCGCTTTTAGAAAATCTCTGTGAACTCATCTAGAGGATGCATTTATTCCTAAGTGTCCTGTATTGCATTACAGCACAGTAACAAGTCACTGACTGCTACAGATGTTTATGTGAAATGCAATTAACACTCTGCCAATTTAGTTTTTATAGGGACACAATCAATTTTTATTCATTTTAAAGCTGGAATGCTTTCTTTTATTGTGTGCTGCCTCTCTGCTGATTATATAGCTAAACAAATTATTCTGTTTGTAGTAAATGGGAGTGTTTAGGCAGACAGTACTGTGCCATGGGTCACATATAAGATAGGAATGAAATATTTGGATCGTGTAGAATTTGTAGGAACTAAGTGCTAATTTAAATACATTTAAGTTATCTTCATTGTTTTAAAAAGTCTCATAGAAATGTGATTGCTGGTATTTATTTAGAGACAGGTTTTTAATCCCAGTCTTGGTTCTCTGATGTACTTAGTGTCCACAACTACCATGGCTTTCATTATTAGGGAACTAGGAAACTCAGTTTGTTCAGGGGCTCCTTTAACAATGACATTTTCTCAGATACTTGACTTAGTTAAAGTATTTGCAGTGAGCAATGCTAAATTATTATACAATAATTTTTGCTGCATAAAGAGACCCAAAGTGGTACTCTCAGGAAACATGGGGATATTGTTGTAGTTAAGGGCTTTCAAAGAGTTGTGAAGAATGGAGTTTTCTGGATGGTCCCTGTTGGATAATATTTTTTGGATATTAAGCGTGATGTCAAGTCAAGTAAACAGAAGTCAAAAAAGAAGACTGGAGGTGGCATGAATGTAAGGAAAATTTTTTCTTAGAATGAGTTATCTTCTGCACTTAGCAAAATTATTGATAAAATTGGCTTATTCTCATGCAGCAGATATTTCTTCTAGGTGGTGGTTCCACCTCTTATCCTGACTTTAGTGATCATATGCAGAATCTATATAAGTAGCTCTTTGTTACTTTAGCTGCATGCCCATATTCCTTCCTATTCCTTCCTTACGCATTTGTTTGCTTTTCTTCCTCGACCGTTGGGATGTGTTGATCTGCTTTCCAGAAAGCTTTTCAAAGAGCTGCCCCCTGCCTGTCAGTGTGTTGAGCTGTATCTCCAGGCTGGCCAGGGAGATGCTTGATCCAGGTTGCCCACAGGCCACGTGCAGGCAGCTTCTGTTTGGGAGGGCACTGGTTGATCCCTGGGCATCCCCGTTGTCTTTCTCCAGCAAGCAGTCTCAGCAGTGTCCTCTGCCAGTAGTGATGTCTTTTCCTGTGTGGATCCTCCTGACCACTTTTCATTCTTATGCTCTGTTCTAGTGATCATTCCCAGGGTGCTCCCACCTCTTGTTCTTTCATTCTCCAGCCCCTGGTCCTGCATTGCTCCTTATAGCCCTGCATCCCCATTCCCTGCCCTCACTAATTCTTAGCTTTCTTCCTTCCTCTGCTCACTGGTCTGCCTGTTCTTCATGCTTTTCTCAGCCACAGACCTCATTTTCTCTCTCAGCTACTCTTCTTTCCCTGCATTTGAATCAACTTCTTTCTCTGTCCTTTGTAAACACAAGACAGAGAATGAGGGGAAGGAAGAGATCATTAAAAAGAAGATAAATCCCATTCCTGACCTAATTTTGTGAGGCAGCCCTCAGAATTCCTCAAAGCATGCCAAGTGTGAACAGATTGGTCCACAGGACTGACTTGCTAAAATGTGATATGTTGTCAAGTCTCTCCCACAAGCTGCAGTTTTCCAAGATTAACTATTTTTTGTTAGATTTGTAGTAAAGTTAGTAATTGCTGCCCTGAAATGAATTTCATGTTCCTAATGTATTGCTCATCTTAAAAAATGATAATTATTTTGGATATGGGTGGAATTGCCTTATTTCTTATGATTCTAGAAATGGCTGAACACTTTTGCTTGACATTTTATATCAATCAGCTTGATATTAGGAAGCCGTAAATTTGTTGTGGAACTTGTTCACCTAGTAGTTAAAATGCATGTACACTTAAGCTTTCTAGGCTTCTGCCAGCCAGGCTAGGAAGTTGAAAAGCCATTCTTTTCTGCAACTGCCTTGCTACCCTTTCCCTGTCAGGCTGCAAGGCTTCTAAGTGTTTTTATAGTCCCTGTCACTCAGAGAATGTTTTTATTGTGCCTATTGGCAGAACCACCTCTGTGCAACCTGTGTTAACTATTAAAATACTTTTAGTTTCAGAGAACACAGTAAGCATGTGCATCCTATGTTTGTTTAAAGCCCACGTTTACATCCTGTGAATTTTTGTTGCTTGTTTCAGAGATGTTTTGGTCTAACTCCAGATGTATGGGTGCTTGGAGGCAGTCTTGTCTTTTTATTTTCCTGTCAAGTGTTATGAATCCTTGTAGGTTTGTTAATCATACCAATGTTAATTTACTTAGGATGCAGTACCAATATATTGCTGAATTTTCTTGACCTCAAGCACTGAAACAGAAATTTAGCTTAAAGCACAGAAGTAGTTTTCTTGAATTTAAACCGTGACTATAAATAATGCACATTCTTTTGTGTAATTAAATAACAGATATTTCCCCCAAACTTTAGTTATAAACCACTAAAGTTAAATTTTTAAAGCCAAGATCTCCCTAAAATGTGTCTAAGAACTTTATATAGAGGACCACAACACAAATCTAAAGAAAGTATTTACAGTTTATATTAAACCCCTTTACTTTAGATTGATGGTATAAGGATGTTCATGTGTTCAGAGAAAATGTACAAAGGTTTTGTTTTCTTTTTCCTGTGTTTTTCACCTGATCTGGCTTTCTGTGACAAGTAACAAAGAATTAGCACCTTTGGTGCTGATACTAATAACTCTCAATGCAGAGTTTTCTGAAGCCTCCCTACAGACAGCATGAAGGCTTCTTGTTTCACTTCTTAAAATTTATTAGTATTCAAGTTCAGTGAAGCCTAGATGAATAATTGCAGAAAATAAACACCCCTAGGAAGTATGAACAAGGTGAGCTGTGGAAGCAGCTCTTACACTGAAATCAAATGAGATCTGCATTTGGTTCTTTCATGTTTCTCCTGCATTTTTTGAAGGGAAATGGTGCAATGACAATGACCATTTTTAGTAGCACGCTGTAATTATCACAGAATTAGGACACAAACTATCATGAAGCAAGAAAAAAAAAAGGAAAAAAAAAAAAAGAAAAAGGCTGAAAATGACCAACAAGGACACTTTAATGAACACTTCAATGCACCTCAAATGAAAACCAGATGTTCTTTGTTAACTTCAGCAGTAAGCCTTCTGTTCCAATTGAGGAAATTGTACCTTCATATTTTTTTGTATGTTTAATAGATAATATGGCAGAGGTATGTTTCTGTACCTTTCTGAACCTTTATGGCAAATTTAACATTGCTGATATAAATAACAACCCATGGCTCTGGAATTTTATCATTTGAACAGTGCAGTGCTTTATTTAAAAAAGCCCTGTAACACAATTTGCATAGCAAATGGAAAATATTTCTGCAAAATCACAATTGAATAACTACAAAAAAAGGACTATTTCCTTACCATTTCACTGCACCAGTAGGAATACAGCAAATAAAATGATGCTGTAAATAGATTTTCAGCATAATTTTGGTTTAATAGATCATAAATACCTTTTTTTAGCTATCCATTCTCCAAGTTCTAGTGGGACTGCCTAGGTCTGGCAAATCAACTGCTGACAGGAAACTAAAAATTCCTGGGAGAATTAATCACAAATATTTATATACATGTGTGTGTCTATATCAATACATACCTAGACATTCAGAAATATATAGCATTGAATATAATCCCTGGACTTTAGAAGAATATTGGCTTGTAGAGCACCTACAGCTGCTAAATCAGGAATTAGATACTTCAGTTACCCATGTGAGCCTGCAGTTCTACTCAAACACAAATTCAAGGACACTGCTGGAGCCTGGCAATGTTAAATCTTCAGCCTTTAAGGAAAGGATTTAATCAGAGATGTCCAGAACTGATCCTGGAAACCCATAGCGTTTTATAAATTCACCTCGTATTTCTCCAGGTCATCAGGTTGTTCTGCAGCACATGGTGTGTGGCCACCTAAATCATTAGTAGGTAGTGAGGATCCTGTCCCAGCCCAGAAATGATACAGATAATTTTCCTGTACCATCTGCTTCCTTTCTCATCAGGAAAAGTGAAACTAGAAGCACAGAGAAGCCATGGTGAAACTTTCTGCTCTACGTTTCATTACTTGTTGGACTGTGTTAGTAGAGTACAGGGTGGGCTGCTGTTTGTTTTAGCTGGAGGTGAGGAATGGAGAAGAATAGTCAGTTCTTGGAGCTGCCCCTCTCCACTATGTCTGAACATAGTTTTAGAATTATGTATATTGTACTATTTCATGAATTAATAATGTAATATGAATCATTACAATCTGCCAATCAAGGCCTACTGAATGGAAATGTAGTGTAACATGCCAAGATCTGCTGGGAGACAATTTAATTTATGGCTTATTGACTAAGATTTGTTACCATTTTCTTTTGAGCTTTTAATATATGCTAAGTAAGGCTTTATCAAGACTTGTTCTATAATAAGTGGTGTAGAAATCTGAAAGACTAACATGCAGTGGCTAATGCTGAGCAATATACTAGAGCTACATGTTCTTGCTTTGTGCATTAATTCTTCTGGAATTAATATTTAATTATTTAGCCGTTTTTCTGTTTTAACAATTAATAGCTTAGGATGTTAGGATTATAGAAAAATTCAGTTTGAAGGGCAATCCAGGAGGTCCTTCATTGATCTTCCTGCTCAAAGCAAGATCATCCATAAAGCCAGACCAGGTGGCTCAGGGCGTTATCTAGTCCAATCTTGAAAAACCTCTAAGTTTTTAACCTCAAGGTGAAAAAGATTTCCGTATTACACACTCTAAAACTCTGGAATTTAGCTTGTACCTGCTGTCCTGAATCCCCCCACCAGGCATCAACCGATGTTAAGAGCCTGGCTCTTGTCTTCTTGGTGACCTTCTTGCAGGTACTGGAAGGCTGCAATTAGGTTCCCCTTTACCTGCTAAACTCGGGAGATTTTGTGTGATTTAATCCACTGGCTAAGCCAAATATTCTTTTGAGAAATAAAGGCCATGTTTTAGCCTTTAAACAACTCTCACAGCTCACTGTTTAGGTCCTCCAGATTTTTTTGTCCTCTTCTTTGTTTGTTAGGACCGTGCCCTTCCATGCTATACCAGTGTTGGTCTGACATCAGTGTGTGATTGTGAGTGTTGTGCTCAGAGGTTCAGCCTGGGGAGAACTAAAATGTTGGGAGGGATATTTAGGTTGTGGATACTCAGAGCCCTGTGTTGTATGCATACATTTTGAGTGTGTCTTCACGTGATAGGAGTAATCTGGTGTTTATATTACACAAGGTTCCTCCAAAGGTCAGTGGATCTCTCCTCTCTTCTACTGTTCCCACTTAATCTATTCAGGAGGACATACTGTCTTGGCATCCTTTTTGCTTTCTACTCTTTTGATGGGATTTTAAACTTTAAAATGAAAGTCATATGTGCAAAGCTGCTGGGAACACGAGTTTATTTTCAGAGAACTTCTGTTTTGCTGATCTTCACCAGATTATACCATTTAACTACTACTTAATATTTCATAAAACTCGTAGGACATCTGCTCCTTGATTATTGTTAAGTTTGCTGTGCATTTCTTTAGCACAGTTAATTTTCAACACAAGGTGTCTCAAAAATATTCATACTATGAAAAGTGGTTCATCTGTTTTTTTGAATATTTATTTTTGCAAATGAATGAATCTCAGCCTTTTGAGGATGTATTTCAAAGTTGTCATTAGCTGTCTTCATTACTTTGCATTCAAGAATGTTTTGCTGCTGTGTCTGGATTAAGACTGGACTTGAGGGAGTAGGTGGGGACATTTCCCTACATGCTCAAAGGGAATTAAAGGGTGTGTCTTATATTTGTTTCAAAGAAAACTGCTAAAATTGAAAAAACACAAGCATTTTATGTATCAATCCTTTTTTTATATATATTTCCTATTTGAAAATAGAGATGCTGTGTATGCCTAGAGAAAGAAGTGAAAATCTGTTACTTTCCAGCAGTAATTTAAGAATACAGAACTGACCTGTCCAGCTGTAGTAACGAGTTTGTATCCAGCAGTTACGGCACACCAGAAATTACTTTGTGTAAGGTGTTGGAAAGACCAGATTAATAGATATTTTTGGAGCCTTGCTCATCTCTCACAAACTTATGCTTGGCTCCAATATTTCTATCCTTATAGGGCTGCTGAGAACTTGTAGCTGGATTGTGTGAAGCTGAGGCTTTCATAAAGTCTTAATGAAATATATCCAGCAGATCATTTCCAACACAAACTGTTGTCAGGAAACATAAGGAATTTCTTGAGATTCTCTGATAGTTTTATGCTTGGAATCTAGATTTTTTCCCCCACAATATGAATTATTTCTACTGTAAAGGCTCAGTTTACATTGGTTAGGCGTAGAGATAGAAAGCTTTTCTTTTTGATTTCTGTCTTTGTGGAAAAGAGCAGCAGTTTAGCATTTTGTTCTCATCCTTGGAAGACTTGTAGGAGGTTTAGTGCCACCTCAGACTGTGGAGAGATTTACTAGATGGAGAGACAGAAAAGCATGAGGAGGGAAGCGAGCAGATCTTCAGATCCTTCTGAATATCACAAGTTGTGATCATTTGGGTTTGGTGATAGCTGCTGATATATGTGGGTAGATAGAGAGTTTGCTCTTTGACCAGATTTGTTGAATTTTGTTTGATTGCATCCCTGCAGTGCCTTTGGAAGGGTTCATTTAGCAACATGTAAGCAGTCCAAGTTCTACAGATTTTGACCAGTTCTACCAGAGAATCCCTCCCATGCTGCAAGCAGGAAAAATATTAGTGTTTTGGTCTTTTTCTATTTTAAGTAGATTTTTTTTCTCCAGCATAACTGAAGTTGTGTTGTTCATTATGCCAACTAGTATGTCTCATGGAGAACTGAGATCATGGAAATCGGCTGGGGAAGGACTTCACAGCAGAAGGAAGGAGTCCAGAAATGGCAGTAAAACTGTGGTTTTCCATTTGGTTATTGAGGCCTATTAAATTTATGTTTAACTGAACAAACTTACGAGATATGGATTGATACACTGAGGAAAAAACCTTTGGGGTCATTCCTGTATTTCGAGTTGTAATAATTGAAAGTGTGAACTCATGTGCTATTGCTCGGATTTTTTATATAAAAGCTAGGCTGAAATACTGATTCATGAGACTTGTGGCAATAATGAAGTATATACTTATTTGGGAGGTCATTCTCAGGTTTAATTTATATATTTTAAGTAGGTCCTGCAAATTTTTTCCCAATGTCATCATAAAAGAGATTCACTTCTTCTTGAAGTGATAATACTACAGCAAAATTATGTTCACAGAAGTAGATTTCAAAAGAAATATTAGATAGATAAATCAAAAAAGCCCCAAATGCACAATAACTTAGGTACAGATGCAGTTTTAGAAATGAGTTTTGGTTTGCCTTTAGAAGGGCCATATCACAAGTATTTCTTCTATGCCTCCTGTGCTTTGAGGTTCAGTAATGCAGGTGTGCAGTAAGCAGAGCTTCACAAGGGCATTAACTGGTGCCAAGCACCAACTCCTCACCAGGAGATGCTGATGTGTATAATCAGGTTGGAAAACAAGCTGCTGATGCAGCTCAATTACAATATTTCCATACTGTACTGTGATGATTTGACTGTTTTAGAGTACATGGAACCACTGCTCTGCCACATGTGGATGTTAAATTTTGAAAGTACTGAGGTATAGCATGAAAACTCTGACTGCCAAGGTTTGGACTTTTAGGTGGCTGACAGGAATTTTCTCAAAGAAAAGAAGACATGAAAACAGAAATTTTTCTTCTTAGATAGATTCCCATCAAAATATCTTCATGTTTCTTATTTGAGTCTTTTTTCCCTTTTATAACTTATTGGAATTTTATTGTACAGTCTGGGAAAGCAGGAGCAGATTTCTATGAGTAATTCAAATTCAGATTGTAATTCAAATCAATGGCATGATCACTATTGCAACATCATGTGTAGAAGTCGGCCGAGGTTTGGGGATAAGAAACTAGTTCCTGGAGGCAGGGGGAATGAATTTTGTAACTTAATAAGAAAAAATACAAGGTCCCACTTCTAAAAAAAACAAAATTCCTCTGCCCTGAATGTCTTAAACTTTGGATACTAGTCAGAATATTTCAGCATTGAAGTTATGCTCCAATAAGACATTGTGAAAATGCAATCTGAAAAAGGAAAAAAAACCCACTACTGTATTTGTCCTGTATTTTATATAAAACAGGAGAATTCTCAATTTTATAATGCTTTGTGTGTTTTAGCCTGATTTACTGGAGATCTCTTTTACTGGAGATCTCCTTAGAGAAGATGGGAAGTGAGTGGAGAGCTTCATCAGTTCTTGAAGGACTATAATCATCAGAGATCTTATTTCCCAGGCATTTGAATTGAATAATCTGTAATAAAATGTACACAAATATTTAAGTAGATAACTGTGCCTGAAGAAGTTTATTTATAGAAAAGAATATCTTAGTTTCAGTACATTGTCTCTGAAACTCATTTCAGAGACACTAAAAATATCTAACTCTCATGGAAATCAGGCTACTGGATTCTGGGCAGCCTAGACAGAAAACACAGTCACTTTTGTTTTCTGAAGACATGTATATTTTAATTTGTTTGTAAAGAAGTAGATGGAAGAGGGTATCTTATAAATAACAAAAAATATTCTGTGATAATTTTTCATTTTCATTTGCAAATCCCCACAAGAATAAAAACTATACCTTTTGTAAAAGCCAGAACTTTAATCAGTCGGGCTATTAAACTGCAAGAACCTAAATATAAGAGTCGAGAAAGGAAGAGGCACTACATCTCTGTAATGACTCGTGAATGATTCATTTGTTTTCGTGTAAAATTAAACACCTACTTTTTATACAAAGTGAGGAACTGTTTGTGTTTTCAATGCTGAAGGAGGTGCAAAAGCAAATAGAGCAGGAGTAAGAAAGCCAAATGGCATTGTATTTGTTCAGCTTCAGAAGGGGGTGGTCTAAAAACATGAGTAACAATACTGAAAGCACTGGGACATATTTTTGTATGAGGTAACCAGTGAGTGTGGAAGTGTAAATCCTTCAGAGAGCATATGTGAGACACAATGAGGTTTCTGCATTCTTCATGTGAGTCACTTAGAAGGTGAACAAAAAACAGAGAAATACAGTGTATTTGGATATTTCAAGAAAGGTTTAGATTCTAACAAGAAATAATCAAGAAACATGTTGCTGCTAAACTTCCATGTGGATTGAAAAGTGTCTGGGAGAATAAAAACCACATAGAAATAGGAGATTGATATTCATCACACAAAACCTTCAGAATCTATAATAAAAATACTTTGATTAATGTACTTATTAATCAGCTAAAAATAGGATGGCTTGGAGAGATGGCAAATTTAGGACAAGATAATTTAGATGAAGATTAGGAAAGGCTGAAGAACTCCTGTGGGACCTCATAATTGGCAAATATGATGCAAACTGTTTGGTAGGACAATGTGAGCTGCTCTAGTCGTAGCTCCTACAGACATTTGAACATCATTTTCTGTAGCTCATTGCCACTTCTGCTCATAGCACAGCACCTAACATAAATTAAAATTGTTTAATTGATACTAGAAAATGTTTTCTTTTGCAAGTAATAGCCCTGTGTTACTGATAGAAGAAAAATCACTTTTAAGGTTAGAAAGATTTAGAAGGGTACTAAAAGATTTAGAAGGGTACTAACAAAGGTAAAGCAGATAATAAGAGCAGTAATAAAAATATTTTTTTTTATGTATGTTACATTATCCATATGCTTCAGAAGGTAAAATCGTGGGCAACTGTATCCCTCTGTTTTTCTGAAAGAGTGATTGTTATCTCTCTGATAAAAATGTCTGGTACCACCAGACAAACTGCAAGCCTGCAGTGCTACAGTGGTCATTGTGTTCAGGGTCTACCAGTAAAGATAAAAGTTTCTAAATGAGAATGCTTGTGAGTGTACAGGTCATTGAAAAGTGAAAGTTCAGATTGCAAACTCATCCATTTAGCTTTTGGATCTTTCACATTTATTGTGTGCAAGGTGACACTTCTGTCTTATCTGTAAAGATATAACCTTCAGTATTCATATTAATTCATAACTGATCACCTGCAAATGAGCTAACTACTTAGACTTGTATGGTTTTAGTATCCTAGCCTAGCTAAGTGCTTCTGGAGACTTAAAGCTCAAAACTCAGCCCACTCAAAAAGCTTGTTAATGGGTCCCACGTGACACAGCTATCAATTTTTTAGTATCAGATATACATGCTGTATCCATTATAACTTTCACTTAGGGGCAGGCTTGCCCTAACTGTACAGAAGCTTGTAAGGCTTTGCTTTTATTTTTGGTCTGAAAGAAGGAAAAAAATTAACAGCGCTAGACGAGAGTGAAACTGCATATTGCAAAAGGCAATGTGTGCTGTGTGTCTGGCAGAGGGAGGGCCTGGTGCACTGCAAAGGCTTGCAAGATTCTCTCTCTCTGTTTTTAACATTTCCCAGGTTGTTTAAATGTGCATTGTAAGCAATGATAAAATGACAAGTTATCATTGATCTGTCCTTTCCTCCATCTCAGAGGGATTCATTAAATAATGCATGTACCCATGTGAATTACCCTTCTTCACTACACTATCCCCAGACCATTAGCCAAATATAGCATCAGCAGCATCTTTCAACCCCTAAGAACCCTTTGGCTTTCATTTAATTAAATTATCCCATTATGAAAACTCTTATAATGAGATTAAATTTAATTATTTATTAGACACTTATTTGCACTAGGGAACCTATCAATTATGCATGGTTGTGCTAAACATTTTTCAATCCATCACCTTTTCTTTTCATGGAAGGTGCAATTTATTAAGTGCAACTGAAGTACTGTAACAGAAGAGCTCTAGCAGAAATGTGCATGCCATATTAGTTCAATTAATTGCAAACGCAATAGGAAAACAGAAATATGAAAATTTATCCTCTCTCCTTTTGAAATAAAGAACATTGACAGTATTGCATATTTTGCAATTATTTGGTGCATCTCATTTTTACATCCTACCTAATAAAGTTCACGTACAGTCATTTTAAATCATTATTTTGGTTGTATTTTGTGTGTTAATGATTTCTAATTGCACAAAAATTCAGACATAAAGCCTAATTAGAATAGTTCAAATAAATGTTTGGAGCACACTGTGACTTGTTTTTAAGTACACACAGTAATTTAATTGTTTATAGAAGATGCTAATGTTCTTGTAATATAAATTAGACAATCATAAAGATTAGATTTTAGGCAACTTGTTAAGTCATATAACCATTAAACATCATCAGTCATATATCTTCTTGATAAGCATTTGGATGTGAAGACAAACACTGTAAGCTACCAATAATTGTTGACATTTTTCTAATGAAAGAGAAAAAGATATAAATGTCAATACAGCTCTGAGCTTTTCTTTTATAAGACCTTGTCAATATGTAATTAATTATTCAGCTGGAGTTCTGTGTGGCTCAGGGCAGCATTTCAAAGAGCTTTTCTTTTATAAATCGCAAAGTCATCATAAGATTGCTTTTAGTTGATTCTTCTTTTTTCGCATTTAGAAATTGTGTGTGTTGTAAAAGCTCATGGGCACCTGTGAGGTGGGATATGCTGTGCAGTGATAAAGTGAGGAGCAAGAGGCTTTTTAGGAGCAGTAGGCTTTAGCATATGCTTTTAATACATTGCAAAGTTCTGCCTTGCTTTAAAAGTGCTCGTGTTTCATGTTCAGATTTGAATGGGGGTCAAGCAGAAAGATTTATTTCCTTTTTTTCCTCACTTATGCATGTAAGAGGATGTTTGCTTCATTAACTTTGAAATTCACTGGCCAAATAGACTGCATATTTTAGAGGATTTAAGTAAATGTGCCCTAAAGTTCACACAAATTACTATAGAGCATTTCAGTCCTCATCTTGAAGGAATGAGACACGATGCATCTGTTAATAAAAACAAAAGAGTACTGCTTGTATTTGGCAAAACAGTAATATTTTGTACTTAAGACTTTATCAATGTCACCTGTTGTTATTATTTGGTACTTTCTTCCTGAAAGGCAGGACAGTTAATTAAATCTCAGTGTACCCTAGTGGGTTTGATAGGATGGCTTTATTCCTATGAGGGAGATTACATTCATTAGAACAACTTTCCAGATGATATTCAGAACTTAAGTTTGCTTTTTGCTATGCTGCTTTTGCCAGCCGAGAATTTAGCTCTTATTTTCCAGAATAACCACTTATCTCCCACTTGGATAGATATGGTCATGTGTAAGATTGGTATGTAGTTACACTGAAGTTGTTTCTTCTGTTGGAGTACTAAGATCTTATATGAAGCAAGTGGTGGTACCATAGCTAGTAATTTTTGGTTTCTGACACTTCCTCTGCAGAACCAAACCTCTGAATGAAGCTTAAAAATAGTGTCTAGAGGAAAACCTTTGCAACATTACAGTACAATGAGATTACCATCTGCAAATCCTTGAATAGTGAAAGGGTGAGTTACATGTACATCTTCTCAGCCTAAACGCAGTTTTTAAATATATTTTTCAACAAGTTACAGCAAAAACTTCATTTTAACTTTGGCAGAGATTGCTGTATTTTGTGTTCTGAAACCTGGTTGCTGCAGTTAGCTGTGGAACAGCCCATCTTTGTCTATGTTGGGGGCTGGTAAATTGGCAGTGGTTATTCTTATTTTTCCCACTGTATAATCAATTGGCAGCTTTGAACTCTGCTTTGAAATCTCCTTCAAGGATCATGTACACTACACACTACAATATGTTAGCAAATAATTTTAAATGCATACTTGAGACATGAAAATGAGATTAAAATAAAAATGAACATGAAAAGGCATGCTTGAGATATGACATCTGTCAGCCACCTGCTTAAATTATAGCTATCCAGTCTGGCCAGATGTACTGGTAGGTGTACACAATTTATACACCTATATTGCATGAAAGTTTCAGTGTTTGCAAATTGACTGTGGTTGCAGCTCTCCATATACTCACTCCTCTCCTCCTTTTACGTGTGATGATACCCTTTTTTTTTCAAGTGGTACCAAAATAAGTTAGCTTTCTAAGAGCTTCAAATGCTGGAGGATTACAAGTATCCTAAAACCAGCTTATATTGTGGTGCAAGGTTGTTTTTGATACATCTCAATACTTTGAATACAAGTTTTTCAGTTTTACTTGAGCAAAGACATGATCTATGAGGAAAAGTAGAATTTCAGTGATGAGTTCATCATTGGTATGAAAACCTTGTAGGCAGGCTTTTCATTTACAGCTTGTTAGAGACTTAACTTTCTTCAAAATCCTTTATCTTTTGCATTTAATAAAGACCAAAATTAATAGAATAATGCATAGGTATCAATATCATTAAAATCTACTGATTTCGGCTATGTTCACTTTTGAGCTTTATTTTTAACACTGATGGTGAAAACACATGACATGGCCCAGTCATGTTGGTTATAATCTTTGGTCACTTGTCTTTATTAAAAAAGGACAGAATCAATTTAGTATGGTTCTGAATTAATATAATTTTAAAATGTTTTAAAAGAAAGATACTGAGTTTAGTACTAGTATTACTTAGAAGTGTGGAGTTTCCACCTTTGTTGCTTGTTTAGTGCTTTCCCCTTCCATAACTGTTTTACTAGAAACAGGTTTCTGCAGAGGAAAAACTTCTTAAAACCAGAGGGAATCATGGGTTTTCAGAAAATTGCAGGATACAGTAAATTGTTTAGGACATTCTAAATGCAAAGACTTTTCAAGTTTTTTATTCTTAAAGTTTTTAAAATATTTTTTGATAGGAGAGACTTTGTTTAGTTTAGGTGAAAATATTCCTGATTTGAGACTTGCTTGTTTCTGGAAAACAATCCTTTTCAACAGAGCATTGATAATTTTCCCAAATCAGATAACTGTTGCTGGAAATCATCAAGGCATCAGGTCATTAAGTGAAGACGAAAGACTCTTGTTTCACCTCTCCCTGATGTAAAGGTTTTTTCCCACCATTTTAGGCTCTGAGATTGCCAACAGTCTTCCCTTTTGCTTTGAAACAAGCTGACAGCCTCAGGCATTCCAGCAGGCTGTGTAACAAAGCTTTTTCAAGACCTACTTGGTGGAAAAATCAGGTTATTCATGAGCTCATACATGGTGTCCATCGTTGTTGGCTTGTAGTTCTTTTCTGGTGGTCTCATCCTTCCTTGCATTGCTAGGGTGCCTTTGATTTTATTTTTTGGTATCCATCAAAGTAGACTGAAAGAATGGGTGAAGAAAGATGCTCTTCATTGACATCACTCTTACTTAATCATCTACTGCTACGTGGAGAAGAAGAGAAACCTGTGGGTCAATCTGGCCCCCATATGAGACAGGACAGTCCAGCTGTTAACAGCATCAGGTCTGAGATTGAGAAGAAATATTTCAAACAATCGATAGTGTAAGTAAGAGGTGACTTCTTGACAGCAGCCATAGCTGGTTCTTGAAAGGAAGCAATGCACAATGAAACCAGGGAAGGATTTTTTCTCTGTTGTGTTGTTTTCCTTCCTTCAGCAACTCAATAGAATGAACCTAATTTCTTGGGGTACAGTTTTGCTTTTGTAAGTAGAGACTGAAAAGCTTTCGTGTGACAACTGACAGATCTTACCCTCTGGGGAACTGGCTTTCTATGTAAAATGAAGTTGCCCCATCAGTAAAATCAAAAACTTCATTAAAACAGCTGAACAGAGCTGTAAATGGAGACCAGGCAGTTTCTTGTTATAACCTGGTTTCTTGAAGCAAAAAGGTTTTCCAACCACATTCTTTGTATGTGTCTGTCTAGCTGCATGTCTCCTAGTAATAACTTTTCAATTTCTTGGGAAATCTCAATCCAGCCTGATGGAAAGCTAGTCAGCCTCATATGTCACACTCCTTTAAGTTTTAGGAAAACACAATTAGGAAATTGTGTGGAAGTGTCCTTGGCTGCTGAGAGGCTAAAGACAAATGTCTCTTTGGTGGACATGTGTGAAACTCTAGGATAGGGCTGCTGTGTACTGATGATGGGATGGTTGGAGGCATGCTGGTCTCCAGTGCAGGCACTGCCTTTTGGTCCTAAAGGTGCTGCTGATGACACAACCCTTTGTGTGTGCCTCTCCCCAGACTGGGGTGCTGGTAAGAGGTACCTGCTTGGTCTGTGTCAGCCCCAAGCCATTGCACCCTCAGGGCTTCCAAGCCCAGAGAACTCACTTTTAAGCAGCTTGCATCCCAAAAGCCAGATCCTTTCCTCTCTAGAACTACACCAATCTCACCAGCAAACCTCTGCTTCTTCCCTGCCACTTGATTCTCTTCACTTAAGCCACCCCATGATCTTCCCTTCAAGTTTCCCAACACAGAAGCTCCGAGCCCATTGCAGCTGCTCCGCCACTGGATTTCAGCCTGGTTCCAAGTGCTGCTTTGAGCTCCTGCTGGCTGCCCCTGTTCATTACCTCTGCCTCCATGGGCACTGGATCTCCTGAAGTTATCTCTGTGGGGGAAAAAGTCCTCCCTTCCCCCACTCCTGGTTTTCTGGAGATGTAAAAAAAAACTGGTTAGAAGCAGCAACTGTGAAAATTGAAGCCTGTGAGCTATAAAACAGAGGGAATCTCTGGCAAGGCCCTGTAAGTAACTCTAAGCCTGTAATTCTCTCTGCTCACAGCCTTGCTCTAAAATAACCTGGCTGACCTTCCTGGCACATTGTGGGGAAAGTTCAAATACAGTCAAAAGCAAAAATCTTTCATTTATACTTGCTGTCATTAGCTTCTGGGGCAGGAATGTCAAAGCACAGTTTCTCAGACTGCTTGAAAGGTTACAGGTTGATTATCTCTAGTTTTAGTGGTTATTTTGATCCTTTTTTTTTGTAATTGTTCTTTTAATTATTTTAGATATTCCCAGGATACTAATACTCTTATGTATCTAACAGGCATTTCAGCAAAAATATTAATGGAAGCATCCTTAGAGATGAGGATTAGGAGCAGCTCGAGGAATAGAGTAACTCTCATTAGGCTGGAGACTTTTTCTTCTGAGTATAAAATGCTAATGGAGCATCCTGAGGTATCTGTATGAAAAGACACTCTGTCCCTTCTGTATTTATAGATTGCAGAGTGGGAGATGCAGACAGTGCATACCCGGAATCAGACAGTTATTTTAGATGGTCAAAAGCAGGAGGAAAATTTTCAAATTAGAATGTGAGAACATAACCATGTGACTTATTCAAATTAATAGGAACTGCATATAGTGTAGTCTCTATGCACCACTTTGAAAATTTCCCTGGGTGTTTTTATGCAATCAGAATAATATGCAGGCAATGAAGCAAAAGCCAGTGTAAATACAAAGTGATCACATAATTTTGCATGTTTTTAATTATTGTCATATATTCCACTTTTGTCCAGAAATAAAAAATATATATGAATGAAGTAGCTAAACACCAAAGAAAATTGTTTCAGCAATTATTTAGAAAGGAAATATTTTTTAATTTACTTTCTAATGAAGTCACTAACCTCTTTTGCATATTTAGCAAATATATTTAAAATCTTTACTCCCATGTATGTATAAAAACCCTTCTGGTAATGTATCCAGAGTCTTAATTTTATGTCAATATTGGGTTAAACTAATTCTTTTTATTCTGAAGACTGTAGCTGCACTGAAGGATGATATGAGAAAGGTGTAGGAGGTAAAAGGAGAGGCCTCTGCATTTGCTTCAGAACCCATCTATCCACTGTGTCCTGCGTCCAGTTACTGCTGGCTTAGTGAAAGACACATGGTGTTTATCATTAGTTAAGTCATGAATGGTGTTAATTTTATTATCCACTGGGCTTTCATTCAACGTCATAAATCCAAAGCAAGGCTCGTGGTTTCTGATTGTCAGTTCAGCTCAGAGAAAGAATGAGAGATGAAGTGGTTGAGTCTGAAAACAACTATCATATGGTGTCTGCATTTCCTCCAAAATTCAAGAGCTGCAGAACTAATTTCAGCTGTTAGTACATTACTGTACACCTTGGCTTTTCCAGGACAGATGCAGCAGGTCAAAAAAATGACAATGCCTGTAAAATGAGAATAATTCGGAATCAATATAACCTTTAAAAAACCTGGCATGAAAAGTAGATATTCTGCAGCTTTCCCTGTCTACCAAGGGGTTTTCACATTTTGAGGTCTTGTCAAACCAAGCAGCAATCTTCCACCGAATAATTCCATCACCAATTAGTTTGTCATGGGCTTTGTCAGTTCATCTTGGCTTCTCTGCCCTCTAGACTGAATGCTGGATGCAAAAGATCAGAGAAAATAAATGTTTTCCTTTCTCTCTGTATAACACAAGTTTAACCCACAGATCCTGAACTGCTGAAGTTGTGAAGCAGCAAAATTCCTCCCTAAGACCCCAAACTCAAAAAAGAAGCAATCACATTTCCAGCAGGACCAACAGTCTCACACCATTCCTGGCAAGATGCAGTGTAGGAATGGTTAGAGGGGTGAGGAGAAATATATAACAAATTTATCAGTGTCAGAGAGTGATCCCCTACATGTCACAAACAAAATATAAACACCTTCTTGATCCTAGAGAATATCTAAGAGAATTAATTCCCTTGCAAATGCATGTAGGTATTCTCCCAGAGAAGGAGAGTTTAGCTGGCTCGTGTAAAGAAAGACAAACTGTGTAAATTGAGTAATGAAACTGTAAATTGTGAGAGCTGGAAAATTGTGCAAGGTGAACGTGGGCATCCTCAGCTGTTGCTGGCAGCTCCTGAACAGCTGGAGAGCAAAACCTTGAATCACCCAGCTCATGGTGCCACAGGAGTGTTCTCACTGCCAGTATAATTCAGAATATCAGTGATTCCTACTTCAGGGGTTCAGATCAAGAGAGATGGGAGAGGGAGCACAGAAATGATCTAATAAATACATCCACTTCTTTTTCTTACCTCAGAGACAAGGGGAGGGAAGTAAGTGTCTAACATGCCATAGGGCAGTCACCCCTGAGGGGGAACAGACTCCTAGGAAGGTGTTTGTAATGAGGTTAGGGGTGAGACACCGGCGTGTTGGATGTTCTCTGGCGAATGTTTTCTGAAAAGTAATTTCCAGAGCTAGCAAGGAATTATGTAAATGGAGAAATAATCAGATAAGGTGGTCGAGAGTGAAGAAATGAAACAGTCTTTCAGGGTTCAGTTATGAAAAGATGATTGAAATGCATTTAGCAGCTTTCAGCTAATGAAGTTACAGTTGTAATTGCAGACAGGTGAGGAAACCAAACAAATCTTTAATGATAAATCAGTGTTTATGGTTTTTAGACTGGGAGGAAGTCAGGACTTCTTTTTCTTTTCTTTTTCTGATTTCTATTTTGTGAATCCATTTGCACATTTCAGAAGAACATTCCTTGGGATTTTCAAGTGGAGTTAATCAAAGATAAATTCAAGTGACGAAAATTTACTGGATTTACTTCTTTCAGTAGAACTAACCCTACAGAGATGTTAATTTGGATAGCATGGCATTTGATGTTAGGCAGGGAAGGATGCTGTGGCTTATTAGCTCTTCTGGGATGGAAGGACAGAAACGTATTGTTATATGCTAAAGGAGATATTAAATATCACTCCCCTGAGCACATGACACCTATGTGGAAATCTTATGAAGTCTGAGTATCACTATTTTTATTGCATATTAGGTTATCACATTTCCAGTGATGGCTGCCCATTTACTTTCATGTTTATTGCTGTTAGATGACATCACTGCTTTCTGATTAGAAATACTTCACATTACTACTAGTTCTCAGCCATTTGAGGGAAGATTTATTGGTATTATCCATGGATCTTTCTAGCAAGAGAAAAGCTACACATGCTTAAACAGTGCTAAAGTTGGAAATTTTGCAGGTTAGAAATCCCTAAGCTGTGTAGAGCAGTTTTATTAAACCAGAGGAACTTATGTCTTGCAAAGTTAAAAGCAAGCTCCGGTGAGTGTAAAGATTTAGCAAATCAGTGTCTCCAATCTCTTAAATCTCTGTGATTTATTGGGTTTTTGTTCATAGTCATGAATTTCTTAACCAAATGTAAACAGAAGTCTTCAAACCTTTTATGCAGGGTCTCTGAAGTCCACTTCTCTTACTGAATTAATAGGAAACATTTTTACTGCATATTAACTTACAGCTGTTTTCTCATTGCCATTCATTTCAAGTTGTTTTATTCTAACCGTTCAAATTTTGAGGAACTGGTGTCTTGGTGATCTTCAGTGCATCCAAACATGATGAGATATCTAATCTGTTTCCAGCAACCTGGACTGTGAGGATAGACTCCAGCCAGCAGTTCATAGCCCTCTCGAGGTCAGAAGGACAACTGATGGGTACCACAGTCCACTTTTGGACTGCATGGCAGTGCCCTGGGCTGAAGCAGACCCCAACACTGTTGACAGTAACCTTGTAATGTAGGACCTGCTCAGATGCATTTCATCCTGCACGTGCATCAGATGGTAAAAAAAATTTTAGGCAACCCTGTATTACATTGATATAAAAAATAATTGACCTAAAAATTGCTGCTTTAGTATGCATGCTGCATACTGATATAATATTAATATACTAATATAAAACTAATGTACTATTATTTACTTACCAGAAAAACAAGAGGCAAATCCTGTACTTCATCAGCTAGTAGAGAAAGATTTGTATAAGCCTCCTGCTGTGCTTGGTATACCCCATATGTCTGAGGCCAATAACTGTGATGCTGATTCTGTTTTAGTTCAAGCTTTAGAGATGCATGCACAGTATTTTATAGTATTTTGAAGGTGAAGATATTATAAGTGTTTTCTCCCAAAAAAAACCAAAAAAACAAACAAACCAAAAAAAACCCCCATCTGAAAATATTGAGTATTTTATGAGAGAGGAGATTGGAGAAGAGAAATGTACTCTAGGGCTATCATTGCTGCTTTGTGGCAGCTTTTTTGGGTCTCACAGAGGAACAAGAGCCAGATGAGGGACAGCCATTCCCCATCCTTTGGGTTTCCCGTTTTCAGCTGTTCCTGAGTCCACCACACAGTTCCTGAGACTATTTCTGAATTCAAAACAATTCGAGATACAGATTAAGGTTCAGAAGGGGGAGCCTTCATTCTGGATGCTTGAGGGGTGGGTAAGCAGGGTGGCTGCAGGGGCTGGGGATGCTTCAGTGTATGGCCAAAGTCCATTGGGGCTTGGTGGAGCAGAAGGTGTCCTCAGCCAGGGCAATGAAGCCCTTGTGTCCCAGGCACCATAAGGCATCACATGCAGCATTCAGTCTCCTGCAGTGTAATTGTATTTTTTTTTCAATAACCAGTCATCTGCAGGAGAGTGCATTGGTGGAATATATTCCAAACTACTGCATTTTCAAGCTACTAAGGCTACTAAGTTTTCCAAGATGTCTCTAAATTAGGCTTTTGTGCTTTCCAAAAGAGCTATTAAGATCAGTCTGGGTACAAAAAAAAAAAAAATAGCCTGCTTGTGATTACAGTGACACTAGATTCACCAAAGACAAATACGCATTTCTGAATTGCAATCAACACATTCCTTATACTGATAGCAGACAGGTTGCAATTTTTATAAAATCAGATTATAAGAGGTAAAACTAGGTTACTCAACTTTGTTTCAAGTTCTTCATGCATTTGTCTGCTGTTGTGTCCTGTTCTCCTTGTGATATTGCATTCTTCTGGTACCACTGCAAGAAAAGCATTCTGCCTCTGCCCAGTGTGCAGCACTCGTGCTGTGTCTCTCAGCTCATAAACTGGCATCCAGTGCAAGATGCAATTTCATTTGTCTGTGAATAGTTTAGCAGCATTGCTTAATGGAGGTGGTTGTGCATGGAGATTCCTGCATTGTGGAAGGTAAGATGCATTCCCTAAAGATGCATTTTCAGAACTTCATTAGGTGAATCCCTTGGGTGGATATGAATGCTTCACTTTTTTGGGAATGCAAATGTGGTACAAGGCAGAGGGGCAAGGTATAAGATTTGGTTTTTTAGATACTGGAATCACAATTTTGCTTGTTCTTAATTCTTGTGAAACTCACTTGAAATCCTTGTTTTAACCTATTTCCCTCTAAATTAGACAGGTTTGCAGGGACAAAATTTCTGACTGCTGTGATTTTTTTTTCCTCTTTAGCCCAGGTTTGAAAGGGATCTGTCATCTTGTGTTTGTGGGCTCAAAGTGAAGGTGTAATTATGAATAATTGGTTTAAGAATTAAATATTTCTTCAGAAAGCTAGATTCTCAAGCAGAATGTATATGTAGAAAATCTGAATAATGCCCTTAATTAAAAAAAATCCATATTAGTAGCCTGGAAGTATTCAAGCAGTAAAAAGAGTTTAAGCTTTGTTTACATTTTGGCTGCAAGAGGTGCCTCTCTTTAAGTATTTAGATAAACAAACCAAAGCTGCTGTTTTCATTAGCATGTAACACAGAGCCCACTTTCCTTACCTGAGAGAACATTAAACTAAAATTCAGTAGCAGAAAGCAATTTGATCTCTTGCAAATATGAGTCTTGATAAACTTTACACTATGGAAAAAAACCCCAACAAACCAACCTTCAAATTTCGTACCTATTGACATTGCTTAATAAAACCATCTCGAGTGCTGGTGCTTCTGGGTGTGTTTCCAATAGCAATGTGATTGCAAGGCTCCGTGGATAAAGTTACCAATCCTTTGAATTCTGACCTTCAGTCTAAAACAGCTTTAGAGGTTACTCTTTTTCCTTTCTGTGAGATTGCAGAGAAAAAGTTAATGCTGCTGGAAGGAAGCGGGGGAGGGAGCTGGGCTTGGAGATGAGAACTGGGTCTTTGAAGCCATCTGAGAAGTTTTCCTCTGGCCTTGATTTGTAACAACAAATATTGGCAGTCTGAGTCAGTAATTATATGAAGTTTCAAAATAGACCCAAATGCTCTATTTTGAAACTTCTGTGAATACAATTGCTATTGAGACCCAATTGATTCTAAAGGAAATTACACTGTTGGGTTCAACAAAGTCTGGATTCTTGGGATAGCTCCAGCCATCAAAACCTGAGAGTAGCTTAAGTCCATCATCTGTGTCTACAGAGAGGGGTCATCTCAAAATTAGGTCCCCTGCATGGACTGGAAATGTCTCTCTCTCCCCTGAGAATGAGGGTTTGGATGATCACCTTCGAATAAGTGCTTAATTTTACATGGTTACACATAGGTGAGAATGTAGCTTGTGCTGAACAAATGATGCTCATGGTATAAATACTATAGGTTTAGAAGAATTTATTGTGTTAAATTACTTAAAACCAGTTTCTGGGAAAAACATGGTTGCAAATATAAAATAAACCATACAACTATTTTAACTTAGACTTCCACTTTGTCCTTTTCATTACAAGGCCCACAATGGGGAATATTCATGCATATCACTTTTAGAAGATACTTCACTCTTCCAAATCACCATAAGAAAGATTTGTGTGACTGCATGTTTCAAAGTTAAGGATGTACATATTTACTGTATTCAGCTAACACAAGGTTTGTAATTTGAGTATATGTTTATGAGTCACATTAATCGTAAATGCACGTTTGTCTTAATAATTTGTCAAAGTGAGCCTGGGTTGCTGTTCTTTCAATTTTCTTTCTAATTCTGAGTGCTTTAATCAATAATTATTTTCTCTATATATTATTTTTAGGGGTTTTGGTGCAGCCTTATATGTCAGTAGCTGAAAAATTATGTAACAATTGACACAAATAACTAAAATACAGTAATGATCCACTGCTCCATCTACTGTTGAACAGTGACATGAATAACACTGTGGTAAAAAAAGAAGGAATGCATTTAGGAAATAATAACAAAATGGAATTTACAACAAATAAACCTATTGTTTCTGTGGTTAGTAAACAAACATTTTTTTTCTTGCAGAGTAAAGTATTCTGAGAATGACTTTAATTCAGAGGTGAAAAGCAAGGAGGAACTTTCCATCTTCCTTTTCACCTTATAGGAGGTGCTGACAAAACTGTTTTTGTTCACATTAGTGGGAAAAAGTTGGAGAAAAGACAGTCTAGTATTACTGAGCTGACTCCTGTCATACAGTGCACCGTATTTATATCACTGGCAAAATGTAAGTTATTGCTATGAAAAAATATTTGCAATGGTTTTTAAGTTCTACCTTTTTTCTAGTAGAACTGAATGAAAGACGAGGGAGGCCTAAACAGTCGTGGGAGGATGAACTATGGAAAAACGGCATGTGTGTGAAATGATGTGTTTTATAGTCTTTACAGAACAACAGGACTTGATTATTTTGTCAGCTCACTGGTAATCTCTCATTTGTAGTGTGTTCTTCCTGCAGCCCAGTCCTCTGAGGAACTACTGATTATAGCTTTTATCACCCACTAGAATGCTAGCAAGCTGCTTCTCATCATCAGTGGTGCATTTGATTTGACTTGTTCAATTTTATAAGCAAATTATTATTCACATATCACAGTGAAGGATGATTATTTTCAAATTTTAGGCAGTTATGTTTCCATGCTGAGCTGGAGTAAAAGCCTGAATGTCAATTAGAAAAATTAGCTCTTTCTTACGGAAGTTCACAGATTGCAATTTACTCCTTTCATTTCACCCCCTATCTTGTAAACAGCTAATTCTTCAAATAACTTTTTTCAGACACATCTATGTTGTCTTCAACAGGACTTCTGTTATAAATAGTTTCATGTTTATGTATCTTTTGAGCAGAGGTTTTTGTATGACAAATAAAAGTAACACTTCACTGATTCTTAGGTACTGTAGGCAGTATTAAAAGTCCGCTTGTAAAACCCTTGAACTTTATTGGAAAATGGAAGGTAATTTTCTATAGTTCAATTTAATAGCTAAAACATTGCTAAAATGAAAACTGTTGTAGTTGGAAAAGCTACATTACTTTGAAACCTGGAGTAGATCTCAGAGCTCTGCCCTCAAGATGTCACAGACCTGCTGTCTCAGTCTTTAGGGAAAAGCCACCACTTTTGGGTAGAACATCTACTTCAGATGATCTGGAGATCAAAGATTTTCAGTATTTTTGTGTGCCAATCATTTCCTTCATGAGATTTCTAGAAGAGACAAGTAATGTAGAATGTTAAAAAATACCCAAAGGGATATGATGGTCTTAGATACATTTAAAATTTAAGTTCATCTCGGAAACTTTTTCTTCACCTTGCCAAAATACTTCTTTATTTTGCATTTAGAGTACTGAGTATATATAATTTACACTACTGGTGCTTGTAAATATATATATATATATATACACACACACACACAATTTTTTCCTCTTTTTAACATAATGCTTTTAAGATGCAAGAAATCTACTGAAGAAACAAGCATACTTTCACTATGGAGAGTGAAAAATTGAGATACACTAAGGTATTGGCTTTCAAACTACACTTTGAATGCTGCTTCTGTGGACAGTCTCTGCATTTGTTTATATCATGGCTGTCAGCTGTTTCAGAATCATATATAAGTCATGCATTCATTCAAAAAACCCAAAGCTGTATCTACTTAAGATTAATAAAGATTACTATTTCCTATTTTAAATTATACTAACTGGTTCTGTAGTTTGTACTAAAGTGATGGATTGAAAACAGCTACAATTGCATGCAAACTAGCAAAACTAGCAAGCTGGGGTGATACGTGTTTTGGCTGAGGACAATGGTTAACAGCACATACCTTTGCTTATAGCACATTACACACAGACCTTAGTTCAATATTAATGTTATCCAATATTGAAAGAATTTATCCAGTCTTGAAAGAATATAATTAAATTGTTCTTCTTAGTCACGCTGATAGTTTTTTGGACAGAACACTTGAAATGGTTGATTTCTGTCACTTTTACTGTTGTCTTTCTACTTTTGCTCACATGAGTAGCATGAGACAATATGGGCTCCTGTCAAATGCTGCAAACTTCTGTTCCAGCCAGGGATGTCTCTAGGCAACAGCTGCTATGTGTAAGATAAAACTTGTATGGAGGCATAGGAGGGATATTGCTGCTTCAGAGGGTTCTGACGTTGCACTGCAGTTGTTATGGGAAGAGCCAGGCAGTGGCTTTCAGGAGCAATGGGATACATCTTTTGCTTTAGTGAAGTGTGGTCTTCCTAGGCCTATTTCTGATATTAAATGTTTCAGTAGTATTTCCTACTTGGAGACAAACATATGAACATCCCACTGTTCCATAGTCATCTTACATCTAATTTCTCTTAATTACCAGAGCATCTGTAATCGTGGCACCTAAGCGCCCAGTAAATGTTGTGTTCCAGATGGACCCATTCTACTTGTGCTAAAACAAGTGTGTGACACTGCATATGAAGTTAAAACCATATTGCATGAGTAATGGCTGTAATAATATACCCTGTAGCTTGTTGTGCATTTGATGTTATGGAATAGGCCTGGTCTTTTACTTCTTAGGACTCTTGAGATGCCAGCTGCATTAATGGGAATGCAGAATCAGGGCAAATTTAGGCATGATGTAAACATATGCAAATCCCACTGAAATCTCTGTTCCAAACCCGGTGTTTGTGCAATTGTGGTTTGAAAATGATGTTGGGTGCCAGTGGCCAACAACCCATCCTGCACTGATTTTGGTATGCAGTTACTGGGAAGAACAAGCCCCAGAAGATAAGTAAACAAACCTCTTTCAAGCAGGTTTCAAATCGGTGCAGTACTCAGCTGTCATAATTAGATTACCTATTGAAATAAAAAGAACTGCACTCACTTAAACCAAATGAGGATCTGGTCCACAGTATCAGCTGTAGGATAAGTTCATAGGTTAGACCCTATCACGAGGTAATGATACACAGTGATCTGAAGTCCAATCTTCAGACATCAGATAAAGAACTTTAAGGCACTATTTAATGGCTGTATAAACACAGAGGACCCTACTTTATCTCATATCCCCCATCTAGATCATTTATATGGCTTCAGTTCCCATACTGCCTACATGCCATACTACAGAAGAGATTAAAAATTCAAAGCTGGTTCTTTTCATGCAATGCATCGTCAACACCCTTTTTCTGATCATCTTAGCCTCTGTGTAATTTATCCTCACATCACCAAGCTCTGTACGTGTGTGTGGGGATCTGTCTTACTTTAATTAAATACAGAGACTGGGCACACTCCTGAAGTTATTACTTAGATATAACTCCCAGTAGGGATTACAAACTAAACAACAATAAGCTCGTTTCAGTAACCTTTACATTTAAAATGCTCAAATTTATTCATATATTTTTGCTATTTGGGTCTTTTTTCAATAATGGGATTAAATAGATTTATGCGAAAATTTGCATGCACCATTGAAGTCACAGTCTTCTTTTTAAATAATTTTCTTGCTTCCATAGCATTATTTAAGTATCACTGTTATTGAGAAAGGGTTTTGAGTTACCTTTTTCAGGGTTAGATTGTACCTCGCAACAACAATGTGATGTTTTTTTTAGTTCTTCTAGAAAAAAAATGCGATTCAGCTTCGTTAAAGTGTGTGCCTGACATTATTGATTTAATAGTTGTAGCTCCTACAGTCAGTGAAGAAAGATATATCTTTATATCAGATTGGGTAGGGGCTTTTTAAAAATGATCTTATTAGCACTGGTAAAGAATGCTCAGTGGTAAGCATTTTCCAGAAAATCGTGGCTGTTCCAAAAAAGCATATAGTTCAGAATGATTGCATAGCCTTGTGTTTCAGGGTTTCAGTGACTTTTACCTGACAAAACTGCATGACTCCATAACAAAAGTAATTTGTATTTCTTTCACAGTTTAAAAGAGAACACGAGAAATAGTTTTCTTGGCGTGAGACGTGGTTTGTGACTGAAGAAGTGATGGGATTGTGTTTGTGCTGGCTGTGCAGACAGGCCCAATCGAAAGCTGCTTATTTTGACCTGGGTTCCCATATATGGAGTGTGACTGTCCCGAGATCCCTTTTCTCCTCTAAACAAAATGAAATCCTAGGTGCGTTTTCAGCTCGAGGTTGACTTGTAGCTTTGCAAACCGATCTGCTTTCCTGAAGTATTCCCAATGTACTTGCTACAAAATAATGTCTCACTTACTGGGATGTAGTAGCCAGAAGATATTTCTCCTCTAGAAGTATTGCTTTCATTCACAGATTAGTTAATTGAAGGTAAGGATATATTAGCAGTGAATAACCACAGGTTTTTGTGAAGAGAAAAAAAGTTCTGTTTCAATCTGTTTATACAGTATAAAGTTGTGGGGTTTATTGATTTTTGATTTTGTTTTGGTTTTTTAAAATTTAGTACTTTAGACCTGGCATGGTAATAAGACTTTTTTGGTACTACAAATCGTTACGCTGTTTTCCTCATCATATTTGGATTATGCACACTGAAAAAAAGCATAGAAAAATTGGTGTTGCATAAAGTGAAAATACTGTCTGCATAGTGGAAATGCTCTGGAGAATGCTGGTCAAATTTAGTTACTATGTATGTTACAATGTTTTTTAACCTAATGTATGTATTTTTAAAAGAGTTAGGTTTTTTTCTCTTTTAAATTATGAGCAACTAAAAGTTCTGCTTAAAAGGAAAGCATCATAAACCCATTTCAGTTTAATGGCTTACTAATTAAATTACTTAATTACCTATTGATTGGTAAAAGCTAAGGTTACTTAATGCACAAATTTAACTCTGTGCAACCATCTCTCCCTTCTTTGGAAATATTTATATGGTCTGTGGAAACAGTCTTTATACAATTTTAAATTTTGAAACGTTAGTAAGTGATTAGTAATAATTAAAATACGAATTTGACTATATTTACAATCGTTTTTAGGCGTACAGATATTTAATGGTTTAAGTGGTTTAAACCATTTTAAAAGTTCCAGATATTTTGTTTAATAAATACCCTTAAATTGGAGAAGGCTAGCTGAAATAGTTTTAGCAGACCCTTTCTTTACAAGGTTGCAAGAATCTCAGATATTTGAGAACAAATCTGTTACATATCCAATCAAAACGGCATGTCCGGACGTGCATGCTGGTTGTATGCTTAAGAGCCTCTATGAGTATCCCTGTTTAGCTTCTCTCATTGATATAATGTTGCTGTAATTCCAGTTATTCTATTAGGACGGCTTTAGTTTAAACCCAGTTTTACAAGTGCGGACGCATCTACGCGCAATCCAAGTTTGTAGATGAGGAGGGACCCGTGGGATTTTCAGGAGTTTTTCTGGGGTGAGGCTGAGGAAGGTGCGAGGGAGGGGGCGGAGGGGGCGGCCGGGGCCAGGGGCGCGCAGTTTCCGCGGCCGAGCGCGGCAGCCCCGGCTGCGTTTCGCCCTCCCGTGCGGGAAGGTTGGCTTCGGAACCGCGCAAGCCTCATTGCAGTTGTTGCTTTTAAACCAATAAGGTTGGGACAAGAGAATAGCTGCGGTTTGCATTACAAAAACAAAAACAAAACCCAAAGGGAAAAAAAAAAAAAAAAAGCCGAGGGGAAAAAAAAAAAAAAAAGAAAAAGAAAACAAAAAAAAGAAGTCGAAGGGGAGTGAAGAGGAAAGCGGGCGCGGGCGCGGCGGCGTGCCCCCAGGCAGTGCCTGGGCAGACGCACAAGGCTGAGCAAACAGACGGCGGGGCTGCAGGCAGCTCCCTCGGCCGCGCTTTGTCTGCCCGGCCCCGGCCCGGCGCGGCCCGGCCCCGGGGCGCTCCTGCCCCGCCGCGCCATGGCAGCCGCGGCCGCCGCGCTCTGACCCGGGAGCTGCGCCGGCACCGTGAGTACCGGGAGCGGGCACTGACAGCCCCGCGGGGCGGCGGGACGGGCGCGCAGCACCGGGAACGGGGCGGCGGACAGCACCGGGAATGGGATGCGAGCACAGCACCGGGAATGGGACGGGCGCGCAGCACCGGGAGCGGGACGGGAGCACAGCACCGGGAATGGGACGGGCGAACAGCACCGGGGACGGGACGGGCGAACAGCACCGGGGACGGGACGGGCGAACAGCACCGGGGACGGGACGGGCCCGCAGCACGGGGAATGGGATGGGAGCACAGCACCGGGAGCGGAACGGGAGCACAACACCGGGAATGGGACGGGAGCACAGCACCGGGAGCGGGGCCGCTGGCCAGCCCGGCCGCCGGCGAGCGCGGAGGGGCAGCGGCGCTTCCCGCGCGTCCTGCCGCTCCGGAGGAGAGCGGCGCTCAATTATAAATCACTGGGTGCCGCAGTTAATTTTGGCCGTAGTTCAGGCTGGGGTTTGCGGGCTTTCCGCAAAACAGATGTGAGGAGGTTCTGTTTGTTGTGATCAGCCAGGTTTGGGGATTCTCCTGCTTGATTTCCTCGAGTGCTAATGGTTCGGTAGATAGGAGCAACGTGGTGGGGAGATGTTAAATGGGGAGTGGAAATAGGCGCGTACGGTACGAAACCGGCAGACCTTGTTGAAAGAGACATGAGAGCGTGAGAAAAATAGTGAAAAAATTGGGAGGAAGAATGCCTGACAGAGATTTTGACAGTGCTTTCTGAAGCAGGAAATCCTTTTGCTTAATGTGTTTAAATTTTCCAAACACCAAGGAAAACATGCAGATCCCCACAGGAGAACTTTTCAAGATGACAGAATAAACATCTACACAACTGAAATATTTGACGTTTATTGACATTTTAGGTGGTTTATTTAGAACGGTGATCTTAGAACAAGGAAGTTAAAGACCTTCTGAAGTCTCATTAAATTTACATCTTGCTTTTGAGCAACCAAGACCCACCGAACATTCTCTCGGTGTTTCAAACACTAAGAGGAAGGACTGCCCTTTACAGTGCAAGATTGATTCTGGAAAAATAAAGGTGTTAGTGCACTTAAAAATGTTTCTTTGAAGGTGGTTGGGTTTTGGTGTGGTTTTTTATTTATTATGTAATCAAACATTGAAAACTTAGGTAAGCGTAATTGATAAAAGCTTTCCGGGGAAAAAAAAAAAAAAAAAGGATAGTGTGTTTCATGTAGTTTGTTTAAATTTAAAAATGAGGACGGGGGAAATTTGGAATAAGAAGTGGAAATGTGGTGTAGCATATCATTGGAAGTTTTTAACATTAGATACCATGTATAAAGATTATTTTATTTTCCAACCCATACTGAGATGGTTGGTGAAGCATCTGCCAGAACACAGACTATTGGTTTGAGGTGTCAGATAAATTAATGGTATATATATGGATATGCATCTGTAAAAGTACATATGTGTGTATGTGTACACATTACAGAATTTTAGACATATAAACACATATGCACATGGTGTATTCACGTTGCTCACAAACCCATGACATGCAGTTTTTAGCCAAGCACCTCACTGCTGTCAGAGTTTTCCCAAGGCCTGCAAGGGTCTGGAAATGAGCAGACATCCCCTCTCAGCAGTTCTGTGCAGTGACAGACAGCTTGAGTCATGCTTCACCTTAGGAGAAAAAAACAATGAGTAATCATTTTGTTTGAATTGCAATAAGTATGAAATATTTCTCAGAAGCCAAAAAAAATCTTGGAAAAGCAGGAAGACATTCTTAAATGACTGGTCATAATAGAAGCATTGTCACATTGTAGTACTTCTTTCTTAAAGGGAGGAAAGTGTTGGGATCTCAAAATGTTTCATTCATGAGTGTATGAAATGAGCACACAGGATAGCACTTTAGGAGAATTTAAACTGATAATTAAAAATTAAATAACTGCAATTAGCTGCTTTTGCTTTAGTAAGTACAATTTGTCTTTGATGTGAATATCTAGTGAAAAAGCCCAACCTCTTCCCTTGGAGCCCAGCGATATATGATTATTGGAAGAGTGAAAGTATTACCAAGTTTCCTAGGCTGCCAGCAAGGTGCCTTTCTGCAGCCAATTTGCATTTTAGTTTTGTAACATTTTGGCTGTTGAAGCCATTATGTCGGTAGATACTGACTGCGTGGTTCTTTCAGGGAGGTAAAGAGTGCTGTTGGGAAAAAGGTCCCTTTCTCTCCCTCCCTCCACCCCTTCCTAAAAATGACAGATTTTTTTTTTTCCCTAAGAAGGAACACCCTCGTTTGACAACTGCCATTGTCTTTGAAATTTGCTTCTTTAAAGTGGAACTATATTTTAAGAGAAAACGTGTGTGCTGGATATAGTTTTCTGGGTTAAATTCTTATTTTCACTTCAAAAATTTCTTTTCAGCTGGAAAAATGTTTTAAATTATAGCCATTAAAAAAATTGCTCCTAGCAAGCAAAAATACTGTTGAAAACCTGTAATTTAGAGAAGTACCTACATTTTATTTGCTCTGTGCTGCTGAAATTTAGAATCTCTTCCCATTTACAGTTTACTTTTCACAGAACATTATTAACTTTTTGGCTTCATGCATGATCTTCTGTCAGATGCTTTTGATTTGTAATTTAGCAAAGTATAATAAACAGTGCAAAAGTCATGAATTTTCCTCTGCATCCTGAGCTCTGTGGTAGGGAAAATGTGATAAAATGTGTACCTTAAGTCTTGTTTGATGATCTCTCAAAGCAAGTTTGCCTTCTGGAAATAATTTCTGGGGTTGAAGAGCATGGTATTAACAGATTTAATGTGGCTATTCAATGGATTGGTGGAGTACTATGTGAGGTTTAACAAAATGAGAGAGACAAATTGAACATCAACAAAACCTACATCTGTGAAGAATTATAAATTTAATTAGAAAAAAGGGCAAACTTAAAAGACCTCATTAACTAATCAGAATTTGATGTTACTGATTTAAGATTCTTAAATGGATGAATTTTAAGTAGCTTTGCTATCACTGTCCTTTTTTTCTCGCCATGTACTACATAGTGCCCAATCTGCAGTCTGTAGTAAGGTGAAAGATGTGAATGTTACTGACAAAAATCAAATTATACCGAGTAATGTTTTTGAAGTATTAAGAAGAACGTGTATGCCTTTTAGCATACAAGGCATTTTTAGTTTAAGCAGAGCACTGAGTATGAAGGGGGGTGTGACAGGTCCATTTTTTTTTTTTTTAATGTGACCCATTTCCGTCTGGGTAAGGCCAAGCATTTGGGTTTTTCCCCCCACTTTTTATTTGATATGTGAGTTATGTTGCCAAACTTCAATTATCCAGAAACCTGTTGACAAAATGGGAATATATGAGAGAAAGCACAAGCACACACCACCCAGAAATGTTTTTATTCTACAAACTAACTGGTTGTCATAAGTGTGGTTCCTTACTATGTTGTAATTTTGTACTGCACATAAAAAACTGAAAGCATGTGAAGTGTAGCATTTTGTAAACTGTAACTAATTTCACTCACATCTGTGTCTAATTGTTGTCTGCATTCGCATTCTTGAGAGTAGATTTATTTTTCCTGGACCACTCTGTGGATTCAGCTGACCAGCCTAAGTGAGGATTAGTTGTTTTAAAGTTATTTTGATTAAAGAGTCATTTTTAAATTTGGTAACGTGCAACACATGGTTTAAATAATCCTTGAGACACAAAGGAATATATCTAAAGTACGTCTAATGAAAATGAAAATTGTGGATATGAACTTTCACAAATCGTAGGGTGTTGGAGGACATTTAAGATATATATTTAATTCACTTTGAATGAGCTGATTTTTTTTTTGCCCTGTCCCACAAAAACATTA
>JAOTQP010001286.1:117890518-117951799 GCA_026413545.1 Cichladusa arquata | reverse complement strand
GTTTATGGGTTATCAGATTAACAGGGACTTGTGCCAGACTTGTGTGTAAATTACTTTTTGCTATTGCTGTGAAAGTATTGCTTCAATCAAATATTAAGCCATTTAAAAAAAAAAAACCAACAAAACTTTTTAAAAGATAGATAAAGTACTTACTATGCTCATGTAGTTTAAGCAGGAAAATATTTTATGTCCATAAATGAGTCTTCTTCATTTAAAATACACAAGTATGTTATTATATTTTTATATCATATTACCAGGTATATACCACTTTTAGTACAGGATAAAACTGCCGTTTCAAATTAAAATTCCTCTAGCTCACAGAAGCCTTTGTTGTAAACTTCATGAGCTTTTCTACCTTTTATATAACTTGGAGGTTATTTTGTAGAACAAAAATAGGGGGTGTTCCTTGAAACACTGGAAGATGTTCATCATCTGACTAGACTTTTTGTTCGATGTGTAGTGAGTGCTGTGTGCATACACTCTGAGAAATGCTTAATGTTACTATGTCAGGAAACAAAGTATATATTGTGTCTATCTATTACTGACCTCAGGTAGAAAACAATTCTGGAAATAATATCTCAACTTCTAGGTAGGTATCAGAGTTTATTGAAGAAAGTTGATTAAACCATGGTTACTTATTTATCTGCCACCAGAACTTTCCAGTTTTAAAGAATTTGGAGAGAATTCTACCCAGAAAGCTCTAACTTGCAATACTTGTTTGCCTCCTGAGATGAAGCCAAACGGTTTTCTTTTGTTTGCCCTTTTCCCTCAGGTGACATGACCCTCCTCAGCACTGCAGACTGGCTGCTCAGCCCTAGCACACCGAGCCCTGCAGGTTTGGGTGCTGCAGTGGGCACTCAGCATGCGAGTTCCGATGTTGTTCCAAAAGCGTCCCGAGAGACAGCTTGTGCTTGGCTGTTCTGCTCTAAGCTCTCTAATTTGAAAATTCCTGTCTCTGATTGCTCTTAAGTGACAAAGAAGGAAAAGTTTTTCAAAGAAACTAGTAGAATCATTTATTTCTGAATGAGATGTGTGCCAAGAGACAAAATTTGTGAGTGAAGCAGATGCCTAAGAATCTGAAGGCGGAATTTTTACTGCTAATCTGTTTTATCTTGAGAAAAATGTTTTGTTAGGCTCCTTGAGCTGCTAAGGAGACTTAAGAAAGAGTGGAGTGAATTAAGTGAAATTTCCTATTTTTTAAATGAAGGGTGAAGTAAAAATATTTTTTCTGGGATTCTTGAAGCAGAATCCTGCTGAGACACAAGTGGCTGATTGTAAGGATGTGTTTGTAAGGGCTCGCTGAACACCTCTTTCTAGATGCTGCAATGTGGTTTGCTTGTTTGTTGCACATGGAGTGGAGATGTGGGTTGCTGAATCTTCACATTTCAAATATAATATGTGAAGCCAGCTTCTAGTCTACCATGCACACATTCTCACTAACGTGAAGGAGCCCTCCTTCTCTAGCATAAGAGACCTTCATATGACTGAGAAGCAGGGCCTCTAGGTATTTGCATGTTATAAATATCTTGTAAAGATATGTTAAATTTGATTTGACTATGGGTGTGATTTTGACAGGTTTCCATACCCTGAAGCACAGGATATGTTCACTAAAGAAGGGGAGGGGAAGAAAAAAGGAGAAAAAAAATACATGTCCCAAAGTGAAATGGCTGCATTTCAAACAAATGTTCATTAATTCCTCTAAGGCACATTTTCAGACTTGTCTTCTATTGATATTTTTCTGCAAGAGGATGTGGTTGGAAGATAGCTCACTTTGTTACCTAATATTTTTAGCTTCACACTCAGCTGTAAGTTTACAAAGCACTGAATGGGGATTTAGTTGTGTGACTGAGTCTGAGTTTAATCTCTACATGCAGCTTATATATAATAACTCTTTGTGTGCTTAATTTCACTTTGATAGAGCAAAATTCTTCTCTTGGCCAGGCAGCATGGTCTTCACTGATGGGGAAGTAACAAGGAAATTATAGACCTTGACCAGACAGAAATTTCCCAGGATCAAATGCAGAGGACTAAAATGTCTGGCTAAAGGCACTCAGAAAAATCAGTCCTAGTATACCAAGGTGATGCTGATTGTATTGATACTACAGTATTTGAGGTTTTCATGTTCTCTTTAAATGTATTTCCACAACATGCCCTCTATTGTAGAAAAGAGCAGGCGCTGGACACCATAAAAATTATGGCCCTGTATAACTTGCCTGAGGAAATATCTTTAAAAAATTATTGGAGTAGGGATCAAAATGCTCACAGTTTTGCCTTATCTCTAATCTTCCTTTGTCAGTGAATTGCCATGGTGGGTTGCTACTGGAGGAGTTAAAGGAACAATAACAACAGAAGCTCATAAAATTGCCATTCATTAAGTTTTATCAGACAGCTGGTGGCTATTCCAACACAGTGCCCACTTTGGTAGATACCCTTTAGAGGGGAAAGGCCGTGAGTAATCAGTAAACTTGAAAGGAGTAGGAAATCTGTTTTCCATGGCAGACGACTGCATCCAGTTTCTGCCTACGGTGATCTTTACTTTTATCTTAAGAATGTAAATCAAATCTGATGGATGGCATAGAGTGAGAAACAGAAGCCTGTGGCCCATCATGATGATGTTTTATGCAACTGGACTGGAAAAGAATAGATGAGGACTGGGAGAAGGGGCTGTTATTTTCTGAGCAACTACTCTTCATTCATTTAAGCAGTATAGACCTGCTACTGCCCTTTTATTTGAGTGTTCAAGAAGGAAGAAGGGAAGAAAGGTACTGACATATCAAGTGGGAAGGGAAAATGGATAACAAATTGAAGATCAGATTTTCAAAGATACATAGGAAGAGAGGCTTCAAAGGGAGTTGGACATCAAAAATCCTTTGGAAAAAAATGATTCTCACTCTTTAAGTACCTGCTGCAACATGAGAATGAGATCTGACACAAAGGCAGCCAAAGCTCTCCACTACAAGACTATCTGATTTGTGGCCATTAAAAAGGTTGTTTTAAGTCTGGTGAACACAAATCCATCTTCGGGGTTTCAAAAGGCAGCACTGTGTGGTATGTTTGCTGTCAGTTTTGCAGCGTTACAGAATAGAGAAAAAATTGTTTTCAGTATTTCCTAAAGTAATGGAGGAGTAAGATGTTAAAATCTATGGAGAGGATAGAACTGGTTGTTGTTATGGTATGGGATGTAGATTTCTCTAAGTAAATGATGTTCCTATAAATTGTATTTCTTGAAATTCTAGCAATACTTCGTAGCACTCAAAATAGTCTTTCAGTATTGCAATTAAGCAATTCACAGTAGCAGTAAATGATTTTTAATTTATTCCTAATTTTTTACTTTTTTTGTATTTTTGTGTGCTTTGGGATGCAAAATTATGGTAGGTGATGGTAATCAGACAAAATGACGCTTCTTTTGCTGATTGTGGTTGGATTCTGGTACATTTTAGTCATTCATTTCTGGAGTTCCTGATAATTATGGATGCTGAAATGTCTATACTTGTGTTTGCAATAAGGAATTTGGTGGTATGAAACTTGTAATTGAAACTTCCATATTTAGACATCCTGAAATAATAGCATACTAAAGGTAGATACAATATTTGCCTTTCAGTAGGGTATTAGCATCAAGAGCTGTGGATGCTGACTTCTTTACTCATCCCAGAAGAGTGCAAGAGGACCATTGTTTGGCCAGAGGCAAAAACTGCAGAGGTTCTGGGCTCCCAAAAGCAAGCTGGGGGTCTGTAGAGACTAGTAAGAATCTTCCACCTGGTGTAGTTTCTGGAGGATAAAAATCAGATACAGCCAATTTATGTGAAGGCAAGGGGCTGACTTGGACTATCCTTTCTTCCCTGCTCTTCACCTTTTTTTCCTTGCTGTATTACATTGGCTTCCTTCCAGACTCTTTGTCTTACCTGTGCTTTTATTCTCCTGCTTCCCCAAGAGTCTTTCTGTCTGTTCTAGCACATGTAGCATAATGGTCTATTATTCCTCTTTCATAGGCACTTGGCCAGTGAAATGACTTGTCCACTTCTCTACTGACTCAGTTGAGCAATTCCTGTTGCAAGGTCTTGGGGAGGAGACTGGCTAATAAATATTTATGTACTTGCTGTCTTTTCTGCATGTATGTGCATCCATTTTTGACAGAGTCTGTATTTCAGTTTCCTCTGTAAGTTTTTCCTGAAAGAAAGGACCTCATTTAAGTGATAAGTTAATAGTAAGACTAGTTCCCACAGGCATTTGAGGTAAATAAAATACTCCAAAGACAAATTACTTAAAAAAAAAAAAAAAAGGAAAATCTTAGAAGCACCACAATTTTAATATCATTTATTTTTGAAAGCTTCTCATGTAGATGTTCACAGCACATGCTGTTTCAGACTGTGGATGAAGCATGGCAGTGTGAGAGCACCCTCTGAGTGTGTCTGAGGGTCCCAGAGCTCCATGTGCACAGTGGTTGTGCACAGGCTGTGGGGTTTCAAGGACCTGTGAGGATGTCCAGTACTTTACTGAAAACTATCCACAACACATCATTCTGGGGTGGTGTCTTTCCTGTGGGACCAGCCCATTGTGCTCATGTGTGTACAATTGTGTGATTCCATACAGAAATGTCAAATGGAATGTCATGTGTTGCATGTCTGGCCAGTAATAATGATGAGAAGGAAATCCAGTCCCAGCTGTCGCTGTGCACATGCAGAAGCTACAGAAGTAGAACATCTTAGTCAAAGATCACACCCTATTAAGGTGTGATCATGTATTTGAAGAGCCATAGCAACTTCAGACTTGTGGCTTGATGATTTAGCATTTGCATTTGCATCTCATAATTTTCTGATGGATTTTGCTTGTCCCAAGTAGATAAAAAAGCCTGAATCTTGGTTACACTTTGGGGTTAGCCATGTCATTTGACCCGTGCTCAGTGAGTAAAGTACCTGTGTCTCCAGGTTTGATGAAACAAGCTAGGGAATTTGCTGCTGGTGGTGCTGGCTGGAGGGGAATGGAAGCTAGCACTATCCCTCTTTGTCCACATGAATTTGGCTTTAAGTCTGTCAGTCCAGGAGTTCAGACACTGGCCAAATGTGGAGCATATTATTTCCCATTTATGAAAAGTCCCACCTGCTTTGCCATCGTGCTTCTGTCTTCATGAGATAGTCTTGTGTCTTGTACATCTAAATAGCAGAGCAGGCTTGACTTCTCCATGCTGCTGTCTTGTTCACTTGAAGACCTCCATGTTCCCAGGAGGTAGTGAAAACAACCTTCTTTGCCCTTAATGGCTGGGCCTGTGATGTTTTGTGGTCATTCTGTTAGGCTTTGGTTAAAGAATAGGAATACTGCTCATGAACACTGCAAATTGTTCAATATGTGCATGGTCAGATTCCCAGTTGAAAAGAGGGAAAAAAAAAAAAAAGGAAATAGAATAGTCCATGACACTTCTGAAATGATTGGTTTTGGATGTATGCTTCCTCCATTTTCAGAGGAGACATACAAACATTTGGTGTAATTAGGCATGTGAGTATAAGGGATAAGAACCTTAGTTTTACTCAGATGCTCTCATCTCCCAGCTGCAATGAATTTTAACCTTTGACTGCACTTGTCAGATAAATATCCAAATTTAATCTTGCTTAGCAGCTACAAATACTGTTCACCCTTGTCTCTATCCAGATGTTTTTGAATTTTCTTTCTGATTTTGCACTGTAGCAGTGACACCATTTCTTTGTAAATTTTTGGTTTTCAGTGCTAGATGAGGAGGTATGAGGATGTTAAAGCTCTTTCACCTGAAATGCATAATATAAGAGGAAGATGAGGATTATGGGGGTGTATATAGTAAAACCTAAGTGTTAGCCACAGCCCAAATACTGGAGAAGTTTTGAAGCCTCTCACATCAGAGGAGGGGAAAGCAGGGAACAGTCTGGGCTTGAATTAGAATGTGCTGCTTTGAGCAGGGACTTTCTTTGAAAACCACACAAAAATTTAGGCTGGAAATTACCTTCTGGTAGTTTCCAGACAATGAGATTCAGGAAGAGTTCTCTGCTTTGAGAAACAGTAACAAGTAAGTTTATCAGGCTTCATGGCCAGAAGCTGATGATTTGATAATCTGTGATAGAGACAGTAACATCCTGGATAGGAATTAGTATAATTGAGTAACCTGTAACCTTTTTATAATTGCAAGATTCTTTGCTACAAAAAAAGGATTGTTTGAATAAAATAATGGAAAATAACATCAGCTTAGAGGTTCAAGGTAGAATTTTTGTCTTCCTGTTAGTAAAAATTGTCTTTATGCTTCCAGGTGAACTTTGGGCTTCTATAGTGAGTACAGAAAGAAGATGGTGTCAAGCAAAACAGTGTGTGAATAGCAATTGATACATAAAGTATTTAATCAATATTTAAATGGTGTTTAGTAACTACTATTATTTGAATATAAAACCAGCCAAAATAGGGCAAAATGTTTTTATATATGTCTATAAACAAACTGACCACCATATTTACTTTGTTGAGTCTTTTGTAGCCCATGAACACTGAGACCTGTCAGCCAGGAATATAATTTCATTTTGCCCACTTTTTTGTAAAATACAAGGACTGTAACATCATAGTGTTAATTCAGTCTTAAAGCTGCAAAATTAAAACTAATTTAATGTCAGGCATATTTGCAATATTTCTGTTCTGATTTAATGTATATGGCATAGCTGTTAAGAAAGAAGAGTTCAGTAAAGTAAGCCTTACATCTATTTAATGTAATAAAAGCAATTTTTGCTTGAAAGTGCAAATCTTTATGAGGTATTCCTACAATTTCTGTGTTAGAAGTAGCTAAATATTAGGTCTCAAAATCCTTATTTAAAATAGATAGCATCTCATTCCTTGTAACACACTTTACTGATATGTATACCAGGAACTGCATGACAAGCTATGAACTCAGAAAGTTGTTACTTGGCCAATGAACCACATGAACTTGTGGGTTCTGGTTTGAAGTTCTCTCTCTCAATAGAGCTCAGAAACTGCCATCTAAGAAGTTTTTAACCACCTTTTGCTATACAGCTGACAAAACAGGGCACATTGCCCTTGCAGTCTCTGAGTTCCTTTAGAAGAAAAATCTTAACAATCTATATAACGTTAGATCAGCAGTTGTGATATCTCTGAATTTTTTTGCTTTTTTCTCCAGGTTAGCATTTGTTCTATTATCTGCTACTCCTATTTTTTTCTGCTGTTCTGTGTGTTTTCTTACACAGTTTCTTTTTAAGTCTTTTTAGAATCTCACAAATGACTAGAAACAAAAAATAAGGGGAAAAAATCTTTTTGTTGGCATAGTTTCTTTACCTTCTTGATATATAAACTAAATCTATATCACTAATTCTAAATAAACACTGACTTCTTGCAGCAGATTGAGAAGACATTAATCTGCTTCTTGAACTTCTTTATTGATAATCTATTACATGAGTGGTTTGGGTGGCACTAAACCTTAGTAGTACATTCCTAAATCAGAGTCTCTAGAATTCAGGTCTGATGGTTCTGCGCCTCTGTAAAGGTCAGTTTTGATAAAGGAGCAGCAGAAATAGGAACTTTCCTGTGTCACTTTCCACAGTTTCTGCCACAACTGAGCGTGGTGTTGGCTGTTACTGGCAAGCTTGCAATGTGTGCTGTCTAGATGTGGCAATTTTCCCACTCTTTTCCCAGTGTCATCTTGTGAAAGCTTAGGACATGTCACAGAAACGTTAATTGTCGTGGAAAATGTGAAGAGCTGAAATCCAGAGCACCCATAAGCAGCATGTGGCAGGGCCAGAGCTGTGCCCATCCAAAGCCTGGCTTCCTTGGACAGCTCCATATGTGTCTCTATCATAGATATGGATGACTCATGTGCTGCTGAGATAGACTGTGAGACTTGTATTCTTAGGCAGTCCACTTGCAGTTCCCTTTCCCCTGTGACTCCAGGGTGAAATATGCTCCATTGCAGGTCAGTTCTGCCTTAGACAAACAAGAGCCTTTCCTTTGCAGTAAGATCACATGTAAATATTTCCAACAGCTAAACCCATGGCTATTCTTCTCCATTTATTTCTTCGTATAGCAACATTTCAATGTGCTTAGGCTGATAGAAGGAACTATGCTGTAATTTGCAGGCATTTTGATTAAAGTGCTTGGGGAATGGAGAATTTTTCAGTAGCTATTCATCTTTATTAAATTCCCAACTGTCTGTGACACAAAGGTTCATTAAGGTTGTGGCTGTTTCTAAAGACAGCATTCTAGGGCATATTTATTATCACCCAAGTAATGAGTATCCAGATCCAGGGATCCAGGAATAATGGGAACATCCTTTCTTATATCCTGTTTTTTTTTTAATATATTCAGAAGATAAAACAGCTGAGAGACAAGACATAAAGTTTTTATGAAAAATCAGTGAGCACCTCAGTCAGCAACTAGAATTCCTTCCCATGAAGACAGCACTGCATTGTATTTCATATGTTTTCTTGTATCTTCAAAAGTAACATGTGTAGTAAACAACATTTCATTTTAAAACTATGTTGCACAGAAGTATTGCTCATTAATCATAGAGACAGAAATTACATTTTGATGATGTTTTTCTGGAAATGGTATCTTGAACAAGGATCCAAATAGATGCTCAAATGCTCATCCAACCTGTCCTTGAACATTCTGAGTGATGGGGCAGCCACAGCTCCTCTGAGCAACCTGTTCCTATGCCTCACCACTCTCAGAGTAAAGAATTTCTTCCTGTTATCTAATCTAAACCTACTATCTTTCCCTTTGGATCCATTCTCCCTTTTCCTGTCACTGCATGTTCTTGTGAAAGGTCCTTCTCCATCTTAACTGTGGGAACCCTTCAGGTACTGGAAGGTCACAATTAGGTCACCCCAAAAACTTTTCTAGGCTCAACAATCCCAAATCTCTTAGCCTTTCCTTGCAGGGAAGGTGCTCCACCCCTCTAATCATCTTGGTGTCCCTCCTCTGGACTTGTTCCAACAGGTCCATGCCCTTCCTGTGCTGGATGCAGTACTCCCAGTGGTGTCTCAGAGAGCAGAGTAGGGGGCAGAATCCCCTCCCTTGCACTGCTGGCCACACTGCTTTTGATGCAGCTCAGGATGCAGTTGGGCTTTCTGGGCTGCAAATGGACATTTCCATCTCTCACCTAACTTGTCATCCACCAAAAATCCCAAATTCTTCTCAGAAGGGCTGCTTTTTATCTGGAACAACTGACACTATACTTCCCTATATCGCGTGAGGTACTTCAGTGTAGTTCTCAGGCTTCTAATTTGCAGTGATCCAAAAATGAAAAATATGGAATATTGTTTTTCCAGTAGAGAAGAGGAAGAGTTTGGAGAAAGCACATATTGAAAACTGCCACCCTTTACTCCAGGTTAAGTTGATGTGTCTTATCTTCCTCTCTTTTCTCCCACCACAGATACCAGCTATAGAGGAAAGCATCTTTCATTGTTATCCCCAAAGTACAATTGCATCAAGGAAATTAGGTTCAGAAGACTTTCAATTTCTTGGGAAACTTGAAGTAGTCTATGAGAGAAGTATGAGCCTGACTGTAAAATGTAGCTATGATAACCTAAGAAAAAGCAGAAGATAATGCAGATGCTATAATTTTTCATATCTAGATTGACAAACTGTTGAACATGCAGTAAAAGTCTGGTAGTTTCTGAAAAATTACTTATGATAGATACTTTGCAATAAATATTTCACTGTATCTGTGTGTTAGACTTTCAGTATTTAGTCATTTAATGGATGGTGAATAACTTAGATGCTGTATTTTTAAGAAATACCTTTGTATTGGAGTTACAATTGAGATCACAAGTGCACATTTGGAGTGAACCTCGTGGCCACCTTTTCTTACCATGTTAATTCTCCATAGGGAGTCTCTTGGACTTCACTTGTTTCTAAAAAGCTGCTTTGCAGAAGTGCAGCTGATGTTCTCAAGCTGCATAACTGCTCCCAAAACTGCCCAACCTCTGGACACTGGGCCCTCTGCCCCAACCATTTCACTTAATGAAACTTTCCTTAATGGACTGCTTTGCTTGTTAATGCAGACACAGCAGAGTTCTAAGAGTTCTAACCAACTAAGCATTGACTTCCCAAGTTTAGCAGACAAAAATCCTGCATGAGAGTCAAAAGAAAATGATGGATGATTTGTAAAATCTTGAGAGATTTCTTTCAAATCCCATGGAGGGGGCTTGGTGAAGGAAATAGACATGCAGAAATAAGAATATGGATTGGTAATGAAAGGAAAGATCTTTTGTGAAAAGAGGAAATTCCCTCTGCCTCACCCTTTCCAAACTTGGTACCAAAGGTTTCTGCTAGTGATGGTTGTTGTTCCTGAACACACATGTATAGACAGACTATATAGGGAGTAGCTGTTGGTGCCTATTTTGTATCCATGCCAACTCAGCCCCATCCTTGCTCTTTGGATCAGGATACTGTCCTGATCTCAACATTACAGACTTTGCACTGGGCTGACAGAAAGGGGAACTGTTTATTTACTTGAGGTTTTATTAAAAGTCGTTAATTGATTATTAATTACGAATCACCATGAGCCAGGCAATAATCTCTTGGTCTCTTTTTTTTTACTCTCAGACAGCTGTGTTACTTTGTGGGTGCAGAGGGATAAAACGTAAAAGCATTCTTTGAAGTACTTGGTGAGGACTGTGTCCTCTTTTTATACTCAGGGTTGTTGAGTATAAAGTTGGTTTTAATTTTGAGAGGAGAAATCCACCACAAGAAAAGTGTTTTACTTCATCACAAATTCTTAATTTTCCTCCGAAAAATTACTTAATTGGAAACAAAATTTGAACAGCCCTCAGCGAAAACAATTTAAAAATTATTTGCTCTTTTGTCTTATTCAATTTGCTGTCTTTCAAGCCTGTAAATACTGTGTGACCTGATCTAAATGTGGATCCTTATTGTTGGGTCTGCAGGATTAAGAGGAATCAGGACAGGTGCAGAGAGTTGCATGGGGACTTCTGGTTTGTTACAGTGGCTCTTATTCCTTGGGGACAGGAATAACCCTCTTGATCATCTTATATTTATGTGTAAATCATAGCTGCCAGTATTTTGCACTGTTTGTATACACAAATACATAAAATGCAAAATAGTGATAGCCATGATTTAGACCATTTTTTGGCAGATTTTTGCTTTGTGTTTGTAGTGAGTGTGTGTGCATGCGCCTGCAAGAATATTAGGAGCATATAGAATATTTTCTGTTTATATTTCTATGTAGTTAAAACAGAACCAATGAACAGCAGTGAGATCGCTACTACTACTACCACAGACGGGTCTTTAGACAATTTCTCAGGATCAGGTAAGGAATAAACAAAAGTTTTAAGCTCAGCACTTTTTTTCAAAAGTTTTAAGCTCAGCATTTTTTTTCATTTATTATTTTATTGTCCCATGTGGTCTAAACCTGTGCACCTCTCTTAAAAAGCATTTTGTACTTTCCAGCTTATGCCTATTTCTGTTCATTTTAATCTAAGTCAACAGGAGTTTTCTCCAAGTAATGAGCATTACAGTATCAGGCTTATTAATGTCCATCGGTGTCTTCAGTGGGAGTCTCACTAGGGAGTATTCTTACTTTTCGTAAGAGTAATTACTTTTGTACAGAGTAATTACTTTTTTTTTTCTGTGACTAGACATACATGCCTCTGTGATTATTATTCTAATTGAGGGGTAGGTCCGCCTCACTTATTGTAATGTATTATTACCAAAGCATTCTTTTGTCAGGCTTCTTTTTTTAGAGAAAGCCAAATGCATCTTGGCTTCTGACATGCAGGATACAAACACTGTGAGAACAACCTAAGGTGCTTGCTCTGTTTTGCACACCTGTGGAATAACTGTGGTATTTCTAGCATATTGGTTTTATGGTACAAATCAAATCGGAAAAGGATCTAATAATATATTGTGGGATTACATTTCCATAGTAGCAAATTTTGACACCTCACAACCAGTCAGACTCTTGGTAGCCAGCCCTTTCCTGGTCTTGTCACAGCCTCCATTTTCTGCACAGGCTGTTGAGTATGAAAGCATCAAGCCTGAAAGCCCAAAGAAAGGTTTCTAAGGTATTTTAATTCTCTGAAAGAAGAAAATGTGATGTGCACCTAATAGTAGCTATGTACATCTGTGGTGATCTGAATAAAGCTTGGACTGTAACATTTGGCATGTCTGCAACCTCACAGGCCACAGAAAAGAAAAATCATCAGGTGTAGAAGGCACAGAAAGGGGCTGTCTGCTCCCCCCCCCAGAGTGTAAAGATGATGGATTTTTGCTGTAGCTGGCCAGGAAGGGGGTAGCTGACGAGGGGTAATTATGCATGTTTATTTCCAAGCAGTTAGCAATAAGGCCTGTTGTTTCTCGGGCTGTCTGATTTTACAGTAGTCTCATAACCCGCCGCTGACCCTTCCTTTACAAAGGCTTCCAAGCCCACCTTGGGACCTAGAGGAGAAGTGACACCCTGACAGTAACCAGAAGGGCTCCCAAAAATACTGCCTGGAGCAGAGTAGCCAGCAGAGCAGCCAGGCTCTGAGCAGCACCCAGAAATGCTGACAGGAATGGGCTGTGTTTTTGGGAGGCTCCATGTCAGCGGCGCTGCTGGAGCCGCTCGGGGAGCGGCTCACGGCACAGCCTCCTCCACTTGTGTTTCACTAACAGCATCTGCACCTTGGGCATCCTTATGCAACACTCATTTGAAGGGCTCAAAGCATTTGAGACAGCAGATAAGGTGGAAGAAAATAGAAGTGTAATAAGGTAATACGTAGTCTGTATTAGGAATTTTTTTTTTTTTTAAAGAGGCGCGTGCTCTGAAGCGGGCCATGTGTTTTCAATCGAGGCATGCATAAAGCTCCTTCATAAAATGTAGGTCTTAAAAATTCTAAAAAGTTAATAAAATGTTGCACTTGAGATATCAACAATCCTTTGAAACTATGAAGGGAAATGTTTCCATTAGGAAATAGGTTGTTTGCATTGAAAATGTTGCCTGTGTGCAACCAAAGAATAAACTATGGCTCAGGAATTGTACAAAGGGGCAATTTAGTATTTGAGATTCACAATCAAGATTTTAATGTTAAGCATTCCTGTATAGTTCCTCATAAAATATTATTTTCTATCTAACGTATCAATGATATTTGAATTTAATTAAAATCTTGTTAATACTCTGAAATTCTATTAGGAAAAATAATATTTATCTTTGGTGTGTGTATTTACACTTCTGTATGCTTTCTTTTCTCCTTGGTGCAGCAATTGGAAGCAGTGGTTTCAGCCCAAGACAAACACACCAGTTCTCCCCACCACAGATTTACCCTTCCAAGTATGATATCTTTTTAAAATAATAATAGTAGTAGTAATAATAATAACTGGAATAGGCAGATTTTAACCTCATTTAAAATAATAATTGAGTCCATCTGTTAAGCCATAATTTAAACCACAGCAGCTTCTAGGGAAAAAATACTTTTTTTTTAAATGCTAAGAATGTATGTGAAAAATATTTGTAAAGTTCTAATTTCACTTATTCTTTTATTATTGATTTCTTATTGTTTTGTCTCTTAAAGTTTCTGTTGTCTAGCACAGCCTATTTATGTGTTAATGAAGCAGCAGGATTATAATAAGGCTAAAAATAAGCACAGGCATGTCTGTCTAATGCAGTGTCTGTCCTATTTTCTGTCATTTGTAATCAATAGCAGACCCTACCCACATATTCTTCCTACCCCGTCCTCACAAACGATGGCTGCGTATGGGCAGACACAGTTTACAGCGGGAATGCAACAAGCTACAGCCTATGCCACCTACCCCCAGCCCGGACAACCCTATGGAATCCCTTCCTATGGTAAGAAATCACAGCCAGGTCCTTCTATTCCTGAGGTAAATGGGTTTTTAGGTCAAGACTGTGTGACCCTTGGGACAGTACTTAGTGGGACAGCTCTGCTCTGGAGCATTTCTTGTGGAAGGCTGTTAATTTTCCCACCTTGGAGTGAGTGACGCTTTATGTATTAAAGAGCTGAAAAGGTACTCGAGAAGATGAACACAGTTTAGGATCAGGTTCATTAGCTTTTTGTTGGTGACATCAAAAATACAGCAGTGAAGTGGGAAAAGAGATCTTGGGGATTCCATGGCACAGGCCAGCTCCTGGCGACTTGCTCAGGGCTCTGCTCCCCAGCTGTGCTGAGATTACATCAGGATGTAAAAGTCTGAATTTCAGCTAATAGATTACTAGAACCCAGATGAATCTGCAAGGTTGCACTGATTTTCAGCAGGCAAAAAAAAAAAAAACTGATTCAAAAATGCCTCCATCAAAAAAAAAAAACTCACTTTCCAATGTTTTAAAACTCCCTGGAGGTGAAAATTGAGGTAAATTGCCACTAAACCTCTGTCTGCCTGATGAAGGCGATAGTATTAAGTAGCAAATATTCCCCAAAAAATTTAATTTAAAAACAAGCTGCAACGGGTGAGACCGTTTTCCTGCCAGACTGTCTGCTGGCAGACCACATAGCAGTGCAGCAGCGAGGATGCATTATTAGAAAATAGGCCTTATATTCCTCCGGGGGAATATATTAAAAATATACAATCCACATGCTTTGAGCAGTATATTTTGTAAAAATACATTCAGATAATGTAAGTTTTCTACCAAAAGGACAGAACTCCCCATACAAGCTGTTCACTTTAAAATTGTTAAAAGTTTTAAGTGCAAAACTGGTGAATCTCTCATCTTGAAGTCTGCAAGTTGAAAATCCACTGGATTTCAAGTATATCCTAAGGCAGATTATGGTGAACACTAAGTAAAAGAAAGACATTATTTTCCCCCTTACTTTAAAATAGGTTTCTAAGTATAAATTGGATGTTCCAGTTTCAGTTCGAATACAATATTTTAAACTTACACTATGAGATGGGGAGTTTTGGACACACACACACACACACACACAAGAGCCCCTGTTGCTGATGACAGCTTGTCTGCTAATTCCATCTGGACCAGGTGGGATGATAACAGACAACCCTTTTCCCCACCCTGCTCTTGTTGACCTGTTTCTCCTGTGGACACCTTGTGTTCATACTTGGCTGACTGCTAGGCTTGGGCAGCCCAAACAGTGACTTTTTTGTTTTTCACTTGGTTCCTCTGGATTAAATCCTGACCTCACTGAAGTCTACTCTAAAATTCCCACTGACTTCAGCCAGGCCTTGATTTCACTACTTGACTTTAGCTGTCTCACTGTCGTCGGAGCTGTAATTGAGAGTTGCTTTACTTGGCAACTGCTTGTGGGGGTTAACATGCTTGCCTGCTCTTTTGTTTTGGTTTGGTTTTTTGCCTAGTCCATCCCCCATGCCTAGGACTTCAGGCAAATTTGCAATGTTTTACATTGCAGAGCTACTTTTGACCACTGAAATCCTCAGCTCCTGAGCCAAGAGAACTTTTATGTGTTTTGTTCTTTTCAGACTTGTGCCTTGTGGCTGGTGCTAAGGTGCTCCTTGCTGATGTACTTTATTGGAGTAATATTTAAAAGCAAATAACTATTAAAAAATTTTGGGACTTACCATGTATTTTTGCATATATAAGGTATGCCATATAATCTGTGCTCCCAAATGAAACTGGGGAGCATTAGGACCCTCATTTGCAATAGGCAAGAACTGAAGCCTTGCTTAGAGCCTAAATTCTACTCTTTGATCTGCAGTTTAGACCCACGTACCCTCTGTCTTGCCTTTCTTTCATCCAGGCAGCAGTCTTGCAGCAGTATAAAGGGAGAAGACTTAGGTGTATGTGAAAGGAAAAACTAAGTTGAGGCCTCTTTCTTTTTGTTTCTTTACTCAGTGTCTGCAGGAAGAAAGAGTATTCACAGGGTCCTGTATAAGCCTGCCTCAGGTTTTCTCTCTAGAGTGGAGTTTGGGAAGGTGCTGTCTCAACTGTACCTCTAGCCTCTTCATTTTTCCAGCTCCCCACCTCCACAGCCATGCAGCCATGCAGGCAGGAAGGGGGGTGGAGGGGAATGCCATTGACAGCTGCTGCCCTGGGACTCCTGGCTCTGCTTCATCTGCAAAGCCCCTGAGGAGGCTGGAGAATTTCCTGAAGCTCTTTCCTCCTGCCTGCTCCAGCACCAGCATCTAGCAAAGGCTTTGCTTACCAACTTCTTTACTTTCCAGATCCTGGCAGTCCTCTTGTGTCACTGTCCCTCCCCACTTCCTTGAATACACTAGACTTGGGAGAAGGGAGCATTAGGGTTTGATGAGTGAAGGATTTCTGGATGAGAGCAAGTGTGAGAGTAAGTCCCAGGAGATGAAAGGCTCTTCATAGCATGGAGGTTTGCAAAAGGGCATGTCAGTGCCAAGTTGTCTTCACTCAAGTGGCATCCTCCTACTGCTGCTTTTGATCATCTCCTCCTGCTCTGTCTGAGATGGAGAGCTGGATCAGGCTGTTAAAGCAAATTTAGACTACAAATTTAATGCTTGATTTAAATAAACTTTCTCTAAACCATATTTAATCAGCATTTCAGAAGTCCTTAAACAGCACAGACAACAAATAGGGATTGTTGATACCAAGCCATCCATAGCAGGAGTTTCCCCTTGGAAATGAGGTGTCAAGATTCATCATTCGAACTGCTTAATTGTAATATGAAACAGAAGAATCAAGTAAGCATCAGGGAAAAACAAGCAAACAGGTTTAGCTCAGCAGTTAGAAGGTCTGGCAGAAGGAATTAAGGTTAATTAATGATAACAGTTGAAAAATAATTAAGTAGATGGTAGGAAATATGCTGCCATTTGTGTATAGGGAAGTATTGAAGATCTGCCAACACAGTAATTTCTGAGCCTTCTCCTACCTTGAAACATTGTTGAATATTGTCTAAAGAAAAATCCAACCAGGAAATGGACTTAGATTAACAGTGATTTTCAAAGGAATGTTACTAATTCACACTTAGTTAATTCAGTTCAAATATTGTTGGTTTCTAAACAATGAGGTCTCACTGAATGCCACAGTGAAACCTAAGAATATTGTATCACTTTTCCATTACTTTGGCTATAATTATTTTTAAATGGTAGTTCATGTTGGGACAACCTTCTAATTAAAACTAAGAGACAGAGGCTGAATTGTGTGCATTTCCTCAGTATTTTGCTTGCTGATATTTGCTTGCTCATTGCCTTACAAATTGAGAGAAGAATCACTGAAACTGGGCAGCAAGTCATTCATTGATCAGACTTTGGATTCTTTTATAACTAAATTTAGAAATGAGACAGTAATGTGGTGTGTAATGGATTTCTCTGTCAGTGCAGATTAATGACTCTGCTATGTTTTTCCCAGTTCAGGAGATTGCTTCAGGAATAGTTCCTGTCTCTTAGGTGCTTATTTGTTAAGAACTGAATTAGTGTTTAATTACCTTTGAAAAATCATTGCACTTAATACTGCTAGTTCCCTTTATCCACTTCTAATTCTTTAAAAAGCCATTCTTGGAGCTGTGTAATTTTCATGTAGGAATACTATACAATGCAATTCTCAGTTATGTCGTTAATGGGTAGATGGCAGGAGAGCTTGGCTATGCTATGCTTCATTAAATTCATATAAAGTTGCTAATCTACCTCTGTGTAATGTCATGAATATATGGAAAAGTTTGCCTCTGGCAGGAAAGGAAAAAAGGAATAATGCAACTTCCTGTTCATGTATAAATTTCTTTTGCAGTTATTGGAAACACAGTTTTGAATTTAACCTCTCCCTGGTGAACTTCAGTTTTCAGTGTGCTTTTAGACTGCCCTTACCCTATTAATTGTGCATGCTCTCAATATTTGTTCTCTCAGGCAATAGTATGTATATGTTAAAATGGCTGTTAATTAAGTGATTGTATTTTCCATCCCTGTTTGAATATGAACAAATAGATTTGCTGTCACTAACTGATTTAGGTGCATTGTGGGCAGGCATCAAGACAGAAGGTGGATTGGCACAGTCACAGTCACCTGGACAGACAGGATTTCTAAGCTACGGTGCCAGCTTTAGCACACCTCAACCTGGACAGGCTCCCTATAGCTACCAGATGCAAGGTCTGTATAAAAAGATATTACCATTAATTAGATATAGCTAATGCTATGGTGGGGTTTTTTCCTCCTTATTTTGTTATATTCCTAGAATAAAAATGAATGTTTGCTTGAGCATTTAACTCTGATTTTATTGCAGTTGGAGATGAAATGATGATTGCCTTTGCTGAAAGAGCAACAGGCCAGCTCTCAGCAGTTTGGAAGATCCCTTGCTTCATTAAATTTTAAATAGTGAAGTGTTCTAGTGTTATTACAGTAAAAAATGTATCTCTGAATAGCAATAGTTAAGCAAATAGTGAATGAGACAAAGCTAGTCCTGTAAAACGTGACAGGATTATGAATTTAGGAAGTGCCAAATATAATTTGACACCTGAGCATGTTCGAGGAGGGAGAAGATAAAAATACCTACTGCAGCTGTGGAGGTAGCTAAGTAATGATTGAAGTCTGTTTCTTTGAAGTCTATTTAAAAGCTGTAAGTCTTTGTAAGTGCAGGCTATTATTATCAATTATATTTTGTAGCTGTACTTGCCTGTTTAGTTTACTTAATGTCTTTCCACCTTGTTCTCCCAATTCCTTTTCCTCTTCTGTATTGAGAAGTCACTGAGTTTTTCACTATTTAATGGATATTTTAAAAAATCTTTGTTTACCAGAAATAGCTAATTTGGGATGTCTGCAGCAGGCCTTTTCACCCCTGAATTTGGCAGTAGGTATCAGGTGTGTTGCAGATTTTGGAGCTGTTGAAATAAGTCATCAATCACAGACAAAGACCACATTTTTTAATAAGTTTATCACCTTTGTATATTATCAAGCTTAGTCTAAACTGTTCCACCAAGTAAACACTCAGTGAAATGTCTTGAGGCAGAAGTGCTTCCACAGACTAAGTGAATAAGATTTTGCTTTTGTTCCAGTGTTAAGACTATATTGATCCAGTCCTTTGCTCAGACACAAAAGAAAATTTTTTGTTGCATTTTTTTAATCTTATTTTGAACTATGTGTTGAGTAGCTCCATAGGGCAGAAGTGACCATCTGACATCTGAAATATTGCTGACTTATAGTGCGGTCTGACAACCAGGAGGGACAGGACCAGAGTAGCACCTGGATTTTCATCTTCATGCTGAATGGTGATGATCTTCTCCTCACCACAGTAAATATAACCAAACAAGGTTACTGGTTTTGCTTTCTGCAGACAGCTGCACAAAAAAAACTCAGACAACAAACACACTTCCACATGCACCTCCCCCCCCCCCAAAAAAAAACCTGCCTCTCTGTGGGAAAGAGCTCAAAATACTTGCCAGCAGTGGATAAAATGAACTTCTAAATCAACATTTCAGCTTTTAAGGAACTGATAATTCACAGTTGCTAGGAAATGGTGTTATTGAAAAATCATGTCTGTGCTGCCTATAATTTCTATTGCAGTAGTGCCTTCGTGCCACAGTCATATACTGGGATCCTCTTGTGTTAACTTCCACAGGCAAATAAAAATATAGTTCCCATAGAAGTTGGAGGCTAAAAATAAATACTCAGGCTAGAAGAGCCTAATGAAACAATAAAGCTGACACTGTTTATGTATAATAAACAGTTGGCACCCCATACTGGTTATCTAACAGCTCTAAAGGCGTTTTTTGTAGGATATTGAGCAGAGGGATGTCAATAAAAAGGGATTTTAGGCAGGACAGGGAAATAGTTTTGCAGATGTCCATGGGAAACTCATTCAATAGAGGGAGGGAAGAGGGAGCAGCATGGGATAACACAGAGAGTGCTTGGAAAATTCTAAGTGAATGCTGTAAGTAATGTGAATGCTGGCGTTAGTAGTGCAAAGCTAGGACTCTGTCAATAGACTGCATAGAGTCTGCCATAAAGGGTTTTGCTTTTTTTTTTTTGCTATATACAAAATCTATGTAAGATCAGAACTGTCAAGCTCAGTGAAGGGTGACAGTTGTCAAGAGGTGGAACAGTGAGATCTTGGAAAGCATATCAGCTGTATACTTTGAAAGGCAAGGATCTTAAAATATTCTGCAAAAAGAAATATGTTAAAGATGACCCAGTTGTTAAGCTCTAATAAGAAAAGGATTTATTTAATGATGGAATTGTCTGCATGGCTTAGGAAGGAGCGGGTCTTAGCCTGGGTTCTGCTCTAGCTGTGCTGTTTTTGGGCTGAGAGCTGCCCACCTCTGGAAGTGAATGGATCACTGACAGTCTGGCTTGGGCAGAAAAGCCACAGGTCAGAGATGGAGGGTCCCTGTGGTGTGCACGTCCTTTCTGTTGTGCTCATAAACAGCACAGTGTGTGGGTGAGGGAAGGACTGTCTTCTACAGAAATCTTAGAGACCATAAAAATGGAAATAAGGGGAATCAAATTAAAGGACTGGTGGAGTTGTTAGTTGCTAAGTAGAAAAAAAAACCACATTGCTGAGCAGGTCTTTCTTGCAGTTAAATGTTTGACAATATATGCCTATACTATACATGAGAATATATGTCTTTGTTATATTTTCATTAAGTAAACTTTTATATTTGAAACAACTCTAAATTGACTTAATTCTTCCTTTTGATTGAACAGCTGTTGAAAGTAAACACTTTCACTTTCCTGATTTAATTTTGGAAGGAGAACTTATCCATAATTTCAACTATTATTTAAGGACAAAATTTATTTATTTATTTATTTATTTATTTATTATTTAAGGACAAAATTGATTCTCATGACAGAAGACGGGGTTAGTCCTGCTGCTGTTCAGTTTGTGCAGAAGCCTCCAGAGAGGAGAATGAGTTTATTCTCCCTTTTCCCTCTAGCAGTATATGGGCAGGCTGCAGCCTCAGCCTTGTCATAGCCTGCAATAGCTGCTCTTCATCTTCTTCGTGCAGCTGCTGAGCTGCTAAATGGAGATAATGGATCCCACAGCCTCCTTCACAACGCGGCGTTACATGACGGCGCTCGGGGCCCTGCTGGCATTCTTGCCTGCAGCAAAGGGGATTTCCTAGCGGCCTTGCAGTTGTCCTGCTCGTGTTCCCTGGCTGGGCTTACCTCGTGCTCGAAAGCTTTGGAGTTAATTCTGGTTCCTCTCCCTGGGCTGAATGTCTCCCTGCAATGTAGGGACGCTGCCTCGCGGTGCGTGTGCAGCCAATTAAACCCAGTGCTTTTCCTGACCCTGCTAAAATTACAGCGTCATTAGTCACCGAACAATAGCGGGGGGAGAGGCTGCCAACTTATGAAAATTATAACGAGAATTGCTGCCTGTGACTCCTTGCTAAGGTAGTTCTGGTAATTGGATTTTTGTTTTTCACAAATTTATAATCTCAGTGACAGAGGGTGCATAGGGGAGACGGTGAGAAGAGGACTCAGGCGGTTCTGCCACCCATCTCCCTGCTCCCCTCCTCCCTCTCTTACTTTATTTAACAAGTGTGTTCCTTAAGCTGTTTTTCATATAAGTTGCTTCATAGATGTTGAAAGACCACTTACATGACTAATGGCTGTGGGAATGGGCCGTTATTCCTATATTGGCAGAGTTATAAGGATTGCACAGTGAGGATAAATGGAGTGGAGAAGGGCTGGGGGAAACAGCAAGGAAAGAACTCCTTTTGCAAATGTCTTATTTGAGTCTCCTTTGATTGTGATAGAAAGCATGGCTTTTACCCTCAATCCGAGTGCCCTACCACTGGAAGGGTGCTAGGCCTGTGATGAGCACCAGCATTGTTTTAGTTACCAAGGCTGTGATGATAGAGAATAGCTATCCAATTGGTTTGGGAATTCAACCGTAAAAAAGTAAACGTTAAGGTATTTGGTTATTATTATACAGTATAAAAATATTGTGCTGGATGGCTAAGCAGTTACTAGGACAACAAGGGGGAGTTTGCCAAGGATTTTTAAACACTGTAAGCAAACAGAAGAAACCTTGAGTTTAAATAGCCCATCTGGCTGTCTAAGGCTTTCCCAAGAGAGCTGCACTAAACTTCTGCCACATACATTGTACCCTGATGACAGACGTAGCCCGTGGCAAGGAGACTGAGCTAGGGGAGCAAATGGGCTCCTGTGGCCAGTACAGGGGGGAGGACCTTGCCCCTGCCTGCGGCGGCACAGGGCGCCCCGCGCCTGGAGCGCGCCCCGGTCCCAGCAGGGTCCGGCCGCCTTCCCGTGCTGGCCGGGGTTCCCAGCTTTAATGTGGGTCAGAGCTCTTTGCAAAATAGACCTTTGACCTGCAATTTACAGCTTTTATCACATTTTAAAGCGATGTAGCCGGCCAACTACGGGCGGTAAATCTCACATGTTTTGTAGCCCTTCTTATTTTTGTGTTTGTTCAGCTAAGGCAGGATAGCGGCTCTATGCCATGTTACGGCTGAATATTTAAAAAACAATTTGCAAAATCATGAGTATTTTAAAAACAACTTCAGGCCTGTAGTTCTGGGTGGCCCACAGAGCTGTTTCTGAGAAACCTGCTTCATGTTTGTTACGGTCTAGGAGACCCTTACCCCTCCTCCATAGAAGCCAGTGCTGACCATGAGATGAAAGAGAGATCTGCATGTTAGTGTGTGTGTGTGTGTCTTTGTCTGAGAGGGAGAGATGCTGGCTGGCATGTAATTACTTTTCTCATTTGCTCTTGCAAATTATTTTCCAAACTTTCTGAGGAAGGATAATGCATTCCTCAAACAAAGTCTGGAGTTTTTTCTACTTATGAGGCCTTTTATATCTCTTTACAGTGGCTCAAACTGTGCACCTTTAAAACTGGGTTTGAATGTATTACTGCATCACTCAAAAAACCCTACAGAAATAAGAAGAGGCACAGTGACTTATATTCTTCTAGCCAGAGCACTATTAGAAATAAAATGTTATTTCAAAGTTTTGCAATTTAAAATATTTTTCAGCTGTATTTTGGCTTTTGTGTTTGCTACAATAAAAAAATAACATCTGTTTTCCAATTTTAAATTAAATTTAAAACATGTTTTTCTCATTAGTACTGTTTATCTGTACTATCTACTAAACTTGGATGTCAACTCTTCTGCTGAAGTAATCTGGTTTTAGTTCACAGGATTAGTAGCATCTATCAACAATCAGAGATTTTGTACTAGTAGAAGATAGAAGAGAAATTTTACAGTTTTACAGTCATTTCATATGTTAAGTTTAAGCTTCATCCTTTACTACTAATCTACTACTCTGAGGCTTAACTTGTATGTGCTTTCAGTAACTTTTGCAGTCAAAACATTTAAATATTTTTCCTTCTGACTTCTATAGCTATGATATCTATTGGTTTGGTGTTTTTTTTCTTTAAGAAAAGTAAATAGCTCACAAATGTCCTTCAGGGGTTGTAGTAAGTATGGACCCCTGCCTACTTTGTCCTCTTTGGAATTGCAAGAAATGTTGCTTCTCCCAATGAGTAACCTCTTTTTGGATTTGGTTGTTAATTGAGTTGTGTCAGGTACATCAGAGGATTGGTGCATCTGTGTGCCTGGTTCCCTGCTGATTTTCATTCCTCCTTGTCTCCTTTGCTCACCTGCAAGTTTTGCTCCCAAGGTCTCTGTATATCTTTGCACTGAGGCAGATTTTGGTGGTGAGGGAGGCTGTAAACAGCCTGCACACTTTAATAACCTGCGCTGACTGGTGCTCTCCTGCCAGATGAGTTCAATAGGTTTCCTCATTACAGACTTTGTGGTGGCTTATGTAGCTTCACCCTGTGCATCCATATGTCTCAGCTGGTGGCTGTGTCACTCCTGGGTTATAACCAGCAAGGGCAAGGCAGCTGGAAGGGGGTTACTGCCCTTTTAGTGGAACAGCTTCTTAGGGTGAGTATTAAACGAGAGCCCCATCTGTCTATTTTTGGTGGCTTGTGAAAGCTGGAGGAGGGAGATGAAGGCAGTAATTCAGTCTCTGGGCTAAATTCCTGGTCTCCCTTCTCAGAGAGGTACTTTTTTTCTCTTGTGTCATGCCCAGTACACTCTGTCAAAAGAGGAAGGGTTTGCAGCCCAAGGCTGTCTCTGATCGATTAGTGAGTCCTAAAGGCTTTGCAGTGGGACTGAGCTGTTTGGAGCTTTTGCTGCTCCTGTCGGGGGCTGAGGCTCAGGGAGGGGAGAGGACACAGTTCTCAAGGGTGGGAGTAGAAACACAGCCACCAGGCTTTCATGAGAGGAGGTGGTGTCTCTCTGGACAAAGCTTGCCCTTATTGTTCAACAACAACAACAAAAGTAAAGAAACCCTCATTACTTCCACAGTGCTGGAGTGCTGGGTGTTATGGGTGTTATTCAGAAGGGTGCAATAGCTTAATTTTAAATCAGGGATGAGGTAGGTCCAAAATTCCAGTCAAAATTTCAATGTGTGGTTTTTTTTTATTGCAATAATGAAACACAGAGTGCAAGAACTATGAATTATCACTTTCTATGTATTAGCATGTTATAGAGCTGAATCCATCAACACATGGGAAATATTACAAATCTGCCATAATGTTGTGATATAATAGTGTGATAGAAGTTATTTTCCAATACTTTGTTTCAATAATTCACATAATTTTTCATTTCATTTCAGGCAGCAGTTTTACAACATCATCAGGAATATATGCAGGAAATAATTCACTCACAAATTCTACTGGATTTAATAGTTCACAGCAGGTAAATTTGTAAATAGGAGTTCAGCAAACTTTGGCAAACTTAGAATTCTCATCCACTGAAAAAATGTAGCCCTTAGCTTGTTGAAAGAAATTGTCATCCTTTCAAGTTAAACTGAAGTTTATAACTGTTTTTCTTCAATCTGTCATCTTCCAGTACTAAAACTAATTGTCTGAGGTTGATGTTCTTATTCACACATCTTCAGCAATGTGTATAATAAACTACTTGTATGAGAAGGCATACTAAATTATGTGTAATTTAGATTTTATTTTACTGCCTCACAGTTTTAGGTCCTACAATATCCAGTCCAGGAAGCATACATGCTCAAAGTCTAACATGTGTTTGTAGTTATATTTTGGAATTTATACTAAAAAGTAGCAAAACTTCGATGGACTAATCAGTTGTTTTTTTGTCTTGCAGGAATATCCCTCTTATCCCAGTTTTGGCCAGGGCCAGTATGCACAGTATTATAATAGCTCACCATATCCTTCACATTACATGACAAACAGCAACACCAGCCCTACGACACCCTCCACAAATGCAACATACCAGCTTCAAGAACCACCATCTGGCATCACCGGTCAAGCAGTTACAGATCCTGCAGCAGGTAATTACATGGATTTTATGGTCCCTATGAGGCACGTTTTTGTAAGTTGAAAGGGGATTGAATTGGATTTTTTTTTCTGCAGTTGTTGACTTTTTTTTAATTATTTCTTAATCCTGAGCCTGTGGCATATCTTGGACAGATTTTAACAGAAAATAGACTAAAGTAAAAAGAGGACCAGTAAAAGTTTTAAAGCTTATCTGGAGTACAATTTGTTTGTATTTATTTGTAAAGTGTTTGTGCTAAAAATTGCAGGGTATGGATAAGTCTTTACGGTAAACAAGAACCTGATGCTCTTAAGCTCTGTATTCATTAAGATAAAGATTTTTCTTAAATAAGACTGAAATCAAGAGGCCTTCAAACCATAACCCAACTGTCTACTTGAAAGAGAGCTTTTGAGCTCTTTATTTCAGAGGACATAATAATGCTTGCAAGGGAGAGTTGAAATTGCACAAGTGTTTCCATTTTAAGAAAAGATTTTCAGTGGCTTATTCTTTTTCCCAGTCATTTTACCTTTCTTGGTGGAATTTGGCAGTTCTTTACTAGTTGAGATATTTTTTGAACATTTATGCCAAACTGCTCTAGCTGTTTTTGAAAGTGAGGGGTGAAAAACACTTTTCTCGTTATTAAGGAAAAGTTAAAATCCATTTTTTTAACAGATCAAGCATGTCAGTCATTAGTAGATGGCAGAAGTATGAAGTCTGTCAGAGAGAAAGTCCAAGGTTGCAGATGTGTTTCTCAGTAACGCAGGAAGAAGCAGTTATGATTTGGCAGTGGTATCAGGTGGTTTTGTTTCAGACTTCTTTGGGATGAGGTTGGTTTTAGTTCTGTGGAAGCACTTGATGGGACTGATCTTCCATGTGCAATGCTAAATTTTACTATAATTTGCTTGGCCTCTGTTGCTTTTCTGCATGAGTGTGCACCTGAGAAAATGTTATGCAGTGTTGTCTCTTTTGAGGCATTTGCTGCAAGTAGGGAAGAACATACAGCTGGTGCATGCATTTACATACACGAGATCACGTGTGTGCACTGCATTTGAGAAAGGAATCCTTCTAAATATATGAGTGCTTATTGGGGTCTGTGGCATTTAGATATGGATGCATATTGATGTCTGCATAATTGTCCTGCTTTTCACTTTTAAAAAACTTTTTTGGTTTTGTTTTCTTGTGATTTTGTTTGCTTTTAAGTTGGAAACAGTTAAGTTCCTCCTACCCAAAAACCCTAAGGTGATCAAGTTTTGGCTGTTACCAAGATACTAAAAATGAATCATTGTATCATCTGTGTCTTGATCTTTTGGAAAATCTTTGCACATATTTTTCAAAAGTCGTTGATATTTATTATAGCAAAAAAGCTAAAAAAGCTTTTACTTAAAGCTATAGTGAATGTGCATATGAAGAGAGGAGGTATATTTTTCTCAAGCTCAAAATTAGTGGCTTAAAGGCTGTCCTCCTATTCAAATAGTTTCCTGTGCTCTATAAGCCTGAACAGAGCTTTTCTCAGTTCCTTTTTAAGTCTTTCTTTTCTCCCTCACATCTTCCATAGTCTCGCTATGACAGTTTTGTCATTTTGAAAGAATTTGGTGGGCTTTCTCATGGATGAGTTCTGCACCTAATCCTTATTTCATGTATTGAAAGCTGTACATCCAAGGATGCCCTACCACTGCTTGCTTAGCCCTTGCTTGGACATGTGCACACCTCCTCTGGCATTGCTGGGACTGCCTTTTCTTTTCCCAAGACATTAACATTACTGATGTAGCAGTTCTGAAAATGTTCCTTCTAGGAGTTTGCAAATAACAATTCTTAATGTAGCTATGGGGTTATCAAGAGCTGGCTGCCTCTACTAGAGGCACATTTATGGAAGTACCTGCTATGGACACTCTATTAGAAGGAGCTGATGGAAGTCATCTCCATCAATGTGATTGCAATCAGCACAAACTATAGGACCAAATTTCTCCATTTTTCTTTATGCAGTGTTTTTCTTCATGCAGTTAAGTTAGGATCAAGGCCATTTAGACTCCTTCTGAATTGACTGGAGAGAGATGAGCACTTCTAATTAGAGTTCAGTTTAACAATATTGTTAACCCTGATGCCAAAGCCTCTCCAGTGTTATGAAAGCAGTCTAAAGTGGCTGACATACCAGTGCTGGCTTCCTAAGGAGAAATCAGGCAAGAATCTTTTGCTGCCTCACAAGCCTTCAACGCTGGTAGAAGGGAAGGAAGGACCCATCAGTGAATCCAGTTCTGTGCTTGCCATTTCTCCTTGGACAGTGGGAAATGAATAGTTAATAGGGTCAAAAACACAACAAAAGAGAAAATCAAACAAGTTTTTATTACAATTAGTAAAATTTCTGTAGGCTGTTTTGCCACATCTGCTCAAGTTAGGCTGCTGATTCTTTACCACGACTGGAATGCTTCATATGAGGGATGGTGGGGAGCAGTGCAGAGCCATTGCGTTTAGTAGGATGGGCTCCAGCTGCTGAATTGCAGCTGTCTATCCTTAGACATCTTCTATATTTTAAAAAAACATGTAATCCATGTGGTTATGAACTATGCCAGGACAAGCACAGAGCAGCCTTCAGACTTTACAGAGGCACCAGAATAATTTGACAGACATAGGTGGTTTCTATGAATTTGGGCCAATAAGTGAAACAGAAGAGTCTGGTAAGAAAAATGTGAAAGGGAGAAAGTAATTATGTGCTCTTGTGACATTTTTAGTAGAGTTTTGCAGACTCAGAAAACTCAGATAATTTCACTTGAAATATGTTTAATTCCTTGTCCAAATATAAAATAATCCTTTTATGGTTCCCCTTGGTTACTAGTTAAATTTGAAAGTTTTTGCCATCAGAAAAACCTGATATTTTCGATGCTCAGTGTTTTTTCTTTCTCTTTGCTTTCAGTATTTGAAACACTCAGGACAAAACCATTCATTGCCCAGAGGTTTATAGTATTTGTGTCACTAAATCAAATCTACAAATTAATGTTATTTTCTTGTGAACAAAACCCTGTATTTTTCTTAGCGGTGTAATCACAAAGTTGCTGATTTTTTTTTTTGTCTAAGCTGTAGTATCTAAGAGAATAATAATTAAAATTGTAAGAGAATAGAGGTAGATAAATGAGCAAGTGTTCATTCTCCTTTCCAATATTCAAATTCACTGAAATATGTTCAGAGTGAACATAAGCAGTATTTCTTTGTGTTTTGTGTAAGTAAGCTGTGTAGCTTTTTGCTGCAGGATGTTGTGGGTGCAAGAAGTTTATGCCAGTTCAAGCATAAGTTTGACAAGCTCAAATATTAGATTTACACAGACAACGAGAAATCCTTGATGCACAGGATCACTGGAGACTGGGGGTGAATTAGTGCTGTGTGGATGTTGCCCTTTTTATGCTTTTGTACTTATTTTCCAGCTGTTTGCCAGAGTTGAAACTTACCCTGGAGGGATGGAGTTATGCCCCCATCCAATATGCCTACCCTGATGCTCAAAAATTCTTAGAGTAACATTCATCACATGTATTTTTGGGAGTTAATATAGAAAAAAACTACCTTTTCTAAAGCCGTAATAATTTTCTCTTGCAGTATTTCAACTCCATCATCACAGCTGGTAATAAAAAATTCGTGATTTGTGCCCTTTTTTTTTTCATTCAGTCAGGCAGGCTGAATTTATCCTTCTATTTCATATGATGATGTATTTATAATTTATTACACAGTGTTTCTCACAAGAGAGACTTGCATTGTTCTTGAGAGTCTCATTTTCCTTGGTTTCTGTAATAAGTGTGTTTAATAAATTACTGGAAGATTTGGAAGTTTTTTCATATTACTCACATACTTTACAGTGCAGATTAAAACCTCACAAGGGCTGTGCTAGGCAACAAAACTCTGCCTCAGACATGGGTCACTATTTTGCTTTTAAAGACTAAACTTCTTTTTCCTCAAGTGCTATATCGCATTTAGTATTTACAGAAGGGAAAGCAACTTTTACAGTTCTTTCCGTGTTTCATAACAATAAATTAGAGACAGAAAAGTGAAAGAGGGCAAATAATTTATAAAGACAACTTTTCACTAATACCTGTATGGAAAGAAATGTAGCTATATTCACACTACAGTTCTGGTATTCTAATGTTTGTTCTTTTTTGTAAATATAAGTGAAGAGTAAATCTAGAGGATATATTTATACAAGGAAGGAAAATAATGGAAAATTCGGTAAAAACAGAAATTAAATTGGATACAATAATGAATGGCAAAGTGCAGTACTGATTTTGCTTTTCTCATAATGGTTGTTCTCCTGGGATGTTTATCTTTGGTTTCAGTGGGATTCAAAGTAACAATGATTTCAAATTGTTTGAAAACTGAGCTAATGAGTAAGGAAGAAATAGCTAAAAAAGGATACAGGTACTACTGGCTCATTATGGATTGTTTCACCTTTTGTCTTCAACAAAGAATGCTGGAGAAAAAAATTCTGAACCACTTTAGGTTGTGGTCATATATAGTTTATAAATATGTTATATATAATATTTTGTCATTATTTAAATATGCAATCCTAAATCAAAACCTCAACCAGGCTTTGAAATAAATAGTCATTTTTGCCCCTATTTTTAACAGACTGTTGAGAGCTTCTGTCAAGTTTATAATAGCATGCTCTTAATTCTCGACATCCAAACATTAAATTTATTTTTCAAGTGAAGATTTTAAGATTTTGTCAAAACAGCACTAGAGATATACTTCTGTGGTACTGCCAGCAGGCGTTATTGCATTTCTTGCAATACTTAACTTAATGCTTTTACTACTAATACAGTACTATTTTTTTAATTGACAAGTAAAAAAAAAACATCCACAAATACACATGATTCTGCTGCATTGCTTAATCCTGGTCCAGTTGTATGCAAGTAGAAGTTTGTATAAGTGCTCATGGAATTTGTGTTTAGTTTTATTTATGCAAAAGGAAACTTTAATTATGCAAAAGTGAGAAAATCATAGTGTGAGACTGACATATTCAAATTACTTGGATCTTCTATTTTTATTCTGGTACACAGGAAATGAAATGGCCAAAATGAAGATTTAAGGGGAAACCATTAATCTAAATGGAAAATTTTTGTACATAGCTACTTGCAGAGAAATTTGATTGTACTAACTACCCTAACTACCCACCTCATCCATGTAATTTACATTGTGATATGAGATATGATTACTTTGATAATGTATGTTTACACTTTTTTGCATAACCTTTCAGTGTAGTAGGGAAAAAGTTTGACAAAATTTGCAATGCCTTTGTCAACAGCAAAAGCTCTACCCACACACACACCAGCTGGATTTACCTAGAGGCACACTTGATTTTGGGTTTTCTGGCATAGCCAGTTTTCCCCAGATTTGTCACTGAACACCACCGCTGTACATCAAAATCAACAGCAAGAAAATTCAGCCATTACTATGGGGGGGATTTTCATAACAAACAGAAATTAATTACAGAACATGGTGTTGCAAATGCTGTCTCCACAGCTGTACTCTCTGTTCATAAATAACCAAAATGGTTTTATTTTTGAGATGATGGAAAATTGTCCTGTGTTACAAAACCATCAACAGTGCCCTGAATGATGTATAAAGGGAAGTATAAGCTTATGAACTCTTATGTTAATTTGCAGTTTTATGGTGCCTTGAAGCATAGAGGAAAGTCTGATACCATATTGTTCATGTATTTTAGTTAAGCCAGAATGTAAACATATTTCATTCCTCACAATTATGTTTTTGTCAGGCTCGATGTCACTGTATACTGCAGGGTTTGCTACCAGGTCAGAAGCAGGGGAGTACCAGTCACACCTGGAAAACAAGATATTTATAGAATCTGGGCTTAAAATGTTTTTTTTTCTGACTGTAGAAGTCAAGAGTGGGTCTTTTACACTTATCCAAGGTTCAGAAGAGGGTGAAGCAGAAATAAGCTATAACATTTAGTGTCTGCCTGGAGCAAAGTACAGAGAGTTGCTATAGCAGGGAGATCTAAAATGATGTGGTATTTGTGTATGGATGCAGAAGAATTATTGTTGCTACATTATTAATACAATTGTGTGAAGGCATTGGCACACAGGGAAATGGCTGTGGGGGTCCAGACTGATGGATCCACCGTGCTGTACCCTGCCTGCCCCAGGGGCCATCAGCAGGCACCCTGGGAGCATCAAGGACTGGCTAGGCTTGTCTAACATTTGCCCTAAGCACTTTTCCAGATATTTTTGTATCAGGGGATTCCCAGGCCTGCTATTGTTTGTGTGTTTAGGGTGTGCCTGTGTTAGCATTTTAATTTTGAGTAGGGTCTTTTTGATGTGAAGCTTTGGCTCAGCAGAGCCGTCCTAGGGCACCCAATGGAGTCCTTCCAGTCAAAGCTAACCTGGAATGTGTCCTCCAGAACAGCTCCTAATTCCTCCAGGCCCTCCTGGGGATGCCCAGGAGACTGGATCAGAATGCATTTGCACTGAAATAACCTCTCAGAAACAGCCAGCAGAACCTGATGTAGTTGCCACCACTTTCCTGATCCCATAGATCCAACTTGCTAATGTGGTGTAGCTGTAGCACCCCTGAATGCTTCACTTCCAGGGATGTCTTCAGGCCCCTCTTGAACCCATATTTTGGGAGCCTGGCATGGGGTTTTTTTTTGCAAAATGTGTACAAATCTCATAGCTTTTATCTGAACTCCTTGCATTTAACCAGGCTACTGCCAGCTCCCTTTGGTGATCTTGCTTTTGTGTTGGACAGGCAGTGGATCTGATCCTCACTCCCTTCTCTGCTCGTGATTACATGGAGGGCAGGGTTTTCTCCTGCACTTACTTGTGTTTGTAATGCTCAAGGACAGAATAAAATTGAATTCAGTGCTTTAGAAAAAACATCATTTCACTTGGCTAGTATTAAAGTATGTCTGTTACCATGAAGTCAGCTGAAGTTGAACAAATTAACCTTCTCTTACCTATGATTATAGAGTAATGGGTATAGTGATAACATGGTTTGTGGCTGTGTGAATTTACTTCAGCAAGTCTTTTGATGCCCTGGAAGTTAAATGTCTTCACTTAACAATTTTAAAAGCAAGCTAGGCTAAAGCAGTTTGGCAGGAATTACAGCATAAGGATAAAAAGCTGTTTGGGGAATCATGTCCAGAGAGAAGTCAGTGAGAGCTCGCTGTTAAAATAGAAGGATGGCTACAGCAGCATTCCTCAGTGTCTGCCTTGGGCCTAGCACCAGCCCACATTTTCATTAATCATTTAGGTGACGGAACAGAATGTGTTTGCCTATTAAATATGTAGATGACACCATGCTGAGAGGGGCTGAGAGACAGGATGAGAACTCAAAAAATGGAGATGTGATCTGAATGGGAGCAGGTGTGAGGTATACATTTAGGCAGGAATGATGAACTGCACAAATGTGGGATGGGGAATGTTGGCAGCTTCTTCCAGGCTCTACCTTTCCCTGCAGACTGCTGTAGTGGCACACAGAGTATTCTCAGCCCCTGGTGTTTTTCTTTCTCCAGAATTTGTCAGGGCTTGTGCTTGTCGAAGCTCTGGGCTCACTGGACACTGTATTCTTTAACTGGGTTTCCTTATGAGGCCCTGAGAGTGACCATTGGGCAGTGAGCTGCTAACCCAGCCATGCACAGAGGCTTCCCTTCAGGTACATGGAATCAGTTTCTAGCACACAGTGCCATGTTTTATCCCCACTGGTTACTGCTGTCTGTCACACTGTTTGTAACACACTGATCTCATGAGTAGACTCAGAAGCTGCAGGTATTAGCAATGTTGCTTATTCAGTCATGTACAAGGTTTGGCCAGGTCTTAGAGAAGTGACCAGTTCAATGTCACTCCTTCCTCAGAAGATGATCTAGGAATGCTGAATCTAATATTTATGGAAATATTGTAGAAAATGCAAATTTATTCTGGCCAAGTGGTGTCCAGGGGAGGGTAGTCTGCAGAACATTCAGGAGGTCAAGCTTTGCTTGACTTTGCTTTGCATTATTTTGTCCAGTTTGGTGAGACTGTAGAGAATGAGAACCAGAGCCTAGCAAAGAAGATCGATATGGAAGGGTTAATCTAACAACAAAGAGGATCTGTGAACAGTCTTCAAATGCATGCAGATACAATGAAGGGAATAACTTTCCCCCCACTTTCACAGATTAAACTTCTATTGCTGTAGTGACTGCTGAAGTTGTATGTTCTGATGACACAGCTGTCCAAGCAGCAGACATTTCCTGGAGAGATTCATAAGAGCAGGACAGACAAATCTTTCTTGGGAATGGTGGAAGTACAGTGGTCCCAAGAAGGGGTCCTGAGGCAAGGTTGGGAGTCTTTCTGTCAGGTGAGAGTCTGGTGCAGATTACTTGTGAAGGGGAAATGGAGATGAGCCTCCACCCAAACTTGCAGCCCTGTGTTTAAAATTTTGAATGAAGTATTCATATGTGAAAGGTGTTTGCAAAGATGGAGAGCTGGATGCCTCTTACAGACAAACTTTCTTCCCTGCCCCCACCATGCTCTGCTCTGTGTCCTCACTTGTTTAGGTTTGCTTGTTTGTTTATTTGTAATGAATGTTTGTTTATACTCTTTCCATCTTACCTGTTCCCTTTTTTTGTTAGTATTGCTCCTGCAAGGTTAATACTTGAAACTTTTAGGCATAGCATGTCTGTGAGAAAAATTTCTAAAACTGGGAACTAAAGTCACATTCCTAAAAACAGTGTCAGAGACCAAAAGCAGCTTGACTAAATTAGTCAATAGGAAATGCAATTCTTCATTACATCTAAATTTCGGAGTACATATGTAGGACATCATTGGTCAGTATAACTGTTGAAGAAATTCTGGTCTGTTTATTTTATGGGGTTATAATTTATTTCAAGGCTTTTGTGCATAATTTTCTTTCTCTTTTCTTTTTATTGAAGATTTTAATAATCAAAATATTGTATAGCAGAAAAATTAACTGGGAAAATTGGTGCTACTTGTTACGATTTCTTATTTGTGTTTAAGCACAGTAGGTGAAAGAGCAGTCAGCATTCGCAGTTTAAATGCTTCAAAGTAATACTCTGAAGTGTGCATTGTCATAGGAAAAGATATGTATTATTGGATGTACAGATAGATATAGCTGGATAATTTTTGTTATTTGACGCATGTAGAATCACTCTTTTTGTATAGGTCAGATGTTTTCAGAAGATTCTGTGCTTTACCTTGAGTTATGTCTTGACTTGTTCTGCTTTGTTTGATGTAGCCTGAAACGTTTAGATAAATATATATTGTGAAATATGTAAGATATGCTAATTCTCAATAAGTGTCGATTTGAAGGCTGAGCATGAGAATTTCAAGACCTTTTCCTTTCATTCAGCACAAGCAACTGTTGTTGTTTTGAGTAATTGTGCATATGTGGTGTTACCCAGATGTCCAGAGTCTCCTCCTTAATCTAACCTTTGACCTCAACAGGATGTTTTCCTAGGAGAGAGAATCCCTTGTGTGAGAAGTATACCTGGCTGTTCAAGCTGGAATGCCATGGTCTAGGCAGATTAAAATGAAAGATTTTATATACTGAACTCGAAAGAGTAGTTAATATTAACTGAGCAGTAAAATTGAGAAACATAAAAATTTCAGCTGCCTTCACTAAAGAAGTGTTTTTTAGGAAAAACAAAAGAAATCATGGTGGCCATCAAAATAAAAGTATTTGTGAAATTTGGACTATGAAAGGAAGTTTTCAAAAGAGATTTAAAAATATGTTGCATTTCTAAAGGCTGTGGTCCTGCTAATGAAATTAATGGGAAGGATAATTGATGCTTGGTGTCTGCTTTGTTAATGAACAAGCGTTCACTATGATGGAGTCTATAGATGTTAAGAGTAGCAAAATATCTTCAAACTAGCATATTTTCAGAAAAACTGTTGTTCTTAACTACATGAATCATCATTCTTTTTTCACCTGTTCAATAACAGTGAATATCTTTTAAATAAATGTTGCTGAAGCATAATAATTAGCATACAATTCTGTTTGTAAAGATTTGTATCCTGTATCGAGGGTACTCATTGGAAATGTTCAGTGTTGAGTAGGCCTTTGAAAAATACTAAAAATATCATCTTCATAGTTGATGCATATTTAATGCTTATTAATTTTAATTGCTGTAGGAAAATAAATACTCTGGTTTATGCTATATTTAGAAGTAATTCTATTCTTCTGGCTCAAATTTAGCAGTCTAAAAGTGTCTCCAACCAGGCAATTTGGAAAATTTTTCAGTTTCTGTGTGTCTGGGGTTTTTTCACACCTGGTTGGATTTTTCTTGCCCATGACAGGTATTTTCTTGCCTATGACAGGTATTTTAAAGCATTTAAGGTATTTAAATTTGAAGAGCTAGAGTTAAATTAATGTTGTTTTATGAAAAACTGGTACCCCTTAAATTTTTTTGTTTAGAGTTTAACCTTGTAATAATTGAAGGAATGAAGCAATAACCTTTTTTTCTACTAAGTCTTTTATAGGCATTTACTGAAATAGTTTATCACTCGGTTTTTACATATAACTTGAGCTAGATTGAATTAATTTATGAATCAATATTACCACTTACCGTTTCATATTTAATTATTTTAGTTAGAACTGGGTTTGGTGTAAGGAAGTTGAACATTCTGAACAATGAACTGAAGGGTAAAAGTGTTCTTTCTTTCCTACAACAGAATACAGTACAATCCACAGTCCATCAACCCCCATTAAGGATTCAGATTCAGATAGATTGCGTCGTAGTTCAGATGGGAAATCACGTGGACGTGGCAGAAGAAACAATAATCCTTCACCACCACCTGACTCCGATCTGGAGGTACTTCATATTAAATGTCTTTGGTCTGTTACAGAACTTTATTTTTGTCATTATTTTTGCACAAAAAACTGTTTTTTACGCATCAATAATAAAGTGGCATTGAAGCTCCCTTTTTCCTAACACTATTTTCATAGAGAATAGGATTTTTCTTCTGAAGAACCTTCTTCAGGAAGAGCTCCTGATTCCTTGGAAAAATACTGGGTGTTTCTCCTTTTGATTAAACAAAGCAAACAAACAAACAAACCAAAACAAACCAAAAGAAGAAAAAAAATAAAAAAGGAAAAAAACAAGCAAGCTTTTCCCAAGGCAAAGAAAGGTTTTCATTTGTAGCACAATAGTGGGGTTTGTTTTCTCATGCTATGTTCACATTCCTCCCAGTGGTCCATGCTTTATGTTAAGAACACAGTGACACACCACAGCACTGAGTGTCCACACTGCATTACTTTTCCTTTCCAGAAGCTTACCCCATTTGTCATCATGGCAAATACAATCTCACCAGGATTTAAAATACTTTATTAAAATACTTTATTTTTCATTAAGTTATCATTTTGTGTATGGTCAGAGGACAAATTTAAAACATGTATTTTCCCTTGTCTTTAGGCAAAAGAATTATTTACTGATGCCCTAAGTTTTATACATACATCATCCAAGTTCATAACTTCTGTTCTTCAGATGCCTAAAATGCATTTAAATTAACATAAGTTAAGGGAAATTAAGTGCTCAGCAGTAACCGGCTTTGTTTTGGTGTTAGAGATAATTTTCAAGGGCACTTACATGAATTTTTGTAAGACTTTTCTTTTGTAAGACTTGCAGAAATACAGAATTCTAACCTCGAAGATTTAATTTTCAGATGCTCTTCTTTTTTTAGTTTCAGTTTCTATCTCACATCAAGCTTCAAAAATTGTACAGTCTCATTTTCTGTGTATATTTGACGATTCTATAATTCTATTCTAATAGAAGGATTTGATATAGGAGCAACTGTAGTAAAAAGCTAACAGATTGTATTACCCTATCCTGGAACAACAAAAAAACCCTTTTTTTTTTGAAAATAAATGGCAGGGAAGCTATGGTTTTCATAAGCGACCTTTTCAGTACAATTTTCCCATTTTTGTGCTTGCTGATTCAAGTTTTAACTTTCCATTTCAAGTATTAGCTTCACAAAGGAACACATTGATTTGATTCTCTTTTTACAGAGAGTATTCATTTGGGATTTGGATGAGACAATCATCATTTTCCATTCCTTGCTTACAGGGTCCTATGCTAACAGATATGGAAGGGTAAGTGTCAAGAAACTGATGGAAATGTTCAGTAATATTTGCTGATTTATGGTTGATACACAGGGAATACCAGAACATTAGTTGATTTTGTTGATGAGTTGATTAGAGGCAAACGTACTGGCCTTACAAGACAAAAAATATCAAGCTGTTTCATATGTCCATTCTTTGCAGTTATTCAGCTTTTGCATTCAGTACATATTTAAATAGTGTTGGGAGTAGTACTTTGACCACTTGAGGTTTGATTTGTAGATTGTCTGAACCTATTGATAAAATCTGCAAAGGTCTACATCGCCTCAGAGAGTGAGGAACTTCCAGGAATGATTGCTCTGTATTGAAAAGGAAAGATGAAGAATGCTTGTGCACTTGGCCAGATTAGTCCAAAATATTTTACCTTAGGTTTTTTTTTTTAAATCTAAATATTGACTGATGTTTTTGAAAGTCTGCTTATGAGTCAGATCTTCTATTATGCACAGTCTATAAATCATAACTGAACTGGTGAATATGTCTACAGACAGTGGATTTCCTTGGTAATTCTCAGAAGAGAAATGTGATTTTAGTTGAATAAGGAGAGTTTATGAATGGAATGTCCTTATGAGATCAGGCTTCTTTTTTTCAGGATTGTATTTGAAAGCTAACAGCTTGTGCTAAAATCTGTTATAGCCTTTTATGTTACCTCATGTGAGTTATAACTGGAATGTGATTTTTGTTAACCTCAAAAATTTCTACATGTAAAGAACAGCTACATAGTTTTGTCTGGCTTCATGTAATGCCTCTGTCTTCTTGTAAAGCTTCTATTTAGCACCAAAAGATTTTACCCTACACTCAGCTGAGTGAAGGGCAAAGCTACCTCCAGTTCAGTCTGTGCCTGGGTCAGGTTCTGAGTTTCTCTCAATAGATTTTTGCACTATACAGATCTAAAGCAGTACTACTTTGCAACCTTTCTTGCTTATTCAGGTAAGGTTCATTTGCAGAAATGTTTACTGTAATAACAGTGTACCTGTTTGAGGAATATAATTAGTTTTTTTTCATTATATGTCAGAAAAGCAAGTTAATTCATCAGGCTTGGTTTCCTAGGTGGTGTTAGTTCATATTTAGGTAGTAAAAAACTAGAACTTAAATGTTTCAACAATTATTGTATGGACAAAAGCATTATAGAAGAGTATTAAATATTTATCAGAAGTTATTTTCCATTTTTCAGACTAAAACCAGCTTTTGTGTGGTATCCCAAAATCTATGACAATTTAGTTCAGAATGAGGAGAAAAAGTCACAGTGCTCAGAAAAAAGCTCAGTGACAGCAGAATCTCACCTCTGGCTTTTGGGCAGCAGAGTAGCACTGGAAAAGCATCATTTATTAGTCATTGCCATGGAAGTACTAATGTGAGCATATTTTTTTCCATTTGTTACTAGTTCCCTGAAGTGGATTCATTAATTTGGGCCTGAACATAAACACTTTATTGCTGGATGGTTGAAGTTGGGGAAAGTGGCTGGTATTCAGTTGCAAAGAGATAAAAATACATGTGCTGCAAGGAGGGGGCTGACTGCTGGTTGCAGCTCCATCACTGTTGGCACTGTTTATATAAGATGCAGCTTTTGCCCAGCTGGCTCTGGATGAATGGCCTCTGGCACAATATTCCTGCATTGCTGAATGACAGCCAGCTGTTGATGTTGAGAGGAATGATGGAATTACTGCTTAATCTTTGGAGAAATACGAAATATTTTTGGTGGGGGGTAGCAACATGCCTGTCCTTGGCTCTCAGATGATGTCATGAAACTGTGCCATTCTGGTTTTGTTTTCTTGAGATTTCGCTCCAATCAGACTTTCTCTTGGGTTATTGACAGCTTCAGACTACAGTTAGCAGTTTCCAATGATGTTAGAGAAAGACACTGTCAGACATTCAAAACAAACATGCTAAAACATGAGAATTTTAGGGTTTATTTGTGGCAGCAGAAGGTTCATGTTTTTAAAAGAGTGTTTGCCTGTGATTACTGGCCTTTAAAATCAGAAATCCGGACAATATATTATTCTGAAAAAAAGGAAGTTGAAGGGAAATATTGTTCACCTGTATTCTTGTTTATGAGCAATCTAAAATCTTATAAATCTGCACTATGGTGAGGCCTAGAAATGCCCTTTTAAAAAATTAAATCTAGGATGATCACATAATTATTAAAATACAAAAGCTGGATCTTCAAACAAACGAAAATGTCCTAATTAAATAATAGAGGATTTGGCAGCTTGGCAGTTCAGCTCTTTTCATAATGCCTGAGCAAGTTTCATGGTGAATGACTATGAATGATTTGCAGTCTTTCTGCTGAAGGGATTGATTTTCTTTGCCTAATTCTCTACCTCATTCCTCCTGACTTCTTCCTTGTGCCACCCTTTTCTGTATTTTCTTACTTTTTCATCAGTTTTTACCACCTGCTCTCCTTCAGCTGCTATTGTGCTCTATTTTCCTCCTGCTTTTTTCCTTCTGTTTTGTTATAACAAAATAAACACCTTTATTTTTCAGTTTGTGCAGTCATGGCAAAAATGCCACCACAGAGCACTACATTTTTATTTAAGGATTATTTGAATTTAGTGAATTTAATGGAAATGTATGGAACTCTAAGAATATGCCCTTCCAGAAAATTAGACAAATAAACAAAACATTTCCCTATGGTTTTGGATTTTTTTAACTGTGAACAGAGAGAGATGTATTGATCAAATATTAAGTTGCCAGTTAGTTTAATTGACATTAGGGCTGATTAAGTTTTGGAATTTGGAAAAAAGTTGGAGCCCTTTAGGATTTGGAGCAGGTGAAAATACATCTCAGAATTGGCAAAGAGTACTGTGGTCTTTACATACATTTCCATCCTCAGTGAAAGCAGTTATATGCAGAGTTTTTAAAGGAATTTTCCTTTAAATTATAAGCTATTTTATTGTGGTTTAATAGACACAGAGATAGAAAAAAACAAAGCCTAGTTTCACTTAACCCTTCATTTATGACCTGTAGGCTTAAGTGGAAAATAAGCCTTGTACCCAAAGTGAACTTTCCTGTTTTTCAGCTTCTTGTTTCTTCACAAAACAAAGAAATCAAGTAGGTAGAATTTAGAAATGACATACAGGCAATGTTTTGGCTCCAATGCCAGCATTGGAAACAAAAGGCCTACTTAAGCAGGTTGACATTGGTATTTCTTTTCTTTAGTTAAACTGTACCTCCCTCAGAGATTTGTACCTGATTTTGACCATACCTGAAAAGACACTGACTGAACCTGCAAATCCCAGGCAACAAGAAGAGATTGTTAGCTTTCCTACTCATTGTGTGACACCTCACAGTAATTAGTTAGCAATTAGTGGCTTAAAATTGCAAAAGAAGGTTGGCTATAGGATTATTTTTGTAAAACCTTGTTCTAGCCTTGTCTTTTTTTAAAGTTTACAGCCCTCACTGTAACGTCTGATGGCAGTTTGATATACTATGATGCTTTAAACCAAGGTTCTTGTGCTTTTCATTAGAGCAGTTGCAAGTTTGTGACTACACAGATATTTAAAATGCTAATGCAGATAAGATTTTTGCTTCTGTTATATATATAGATACTGAGAGCCACAGTTTAACATAGTTGTGGTGTTAAGTGGAACTTCCTATACAAAAAGATTGTATTTAATCTAGGAGTTAAGCTTTCTTTAAAAGCAATCCATTTTGTTTCTTCTTTTAGCTTTTGTGTTATTTAATCTGACACTTTCAGTAGGTGCCAATGAGTTTCTTATATTTTTTCTGCCTAATTAAATTAACCTAATAAATGACATAATTTTAGTATTACTTTGGAGAAAACCATTCTGTTTTATTTCTGCCATGTAAAAATACTTCGGAGCAAAATGCTTAGAAAGCTTTACAAAAACCTCTTTTTACAGACTCAGAAATGTGATAAAACGTTCAATAATGGAAAAGGCAGGTTGTGAACACTGAAATGTAAAATATATATTTGCAGCCCATTAATTTAAAGTTAGTCCAATGGGTTCATAATCAATATCATGCTTTGTTGCCCATTTATTCTGATTTTGAAAATGATGTTCCTATTTAGAGATGGAAGTCAGAAGGGAATTATTTCCACCTTTTTGCATTAGTATTTGATAATCAAGATGTAGCTGGTGATCTTCATTTGCACCTTAGACCTTTAGCCCATCTAATTCCTTTAATAATTAGAGCAGAGGCTCCTGTGAGGTGTCTTCTGTTATTGCTCAGGCACAGCAGAAATCCCTGTCTGTTTAAAAAGAAGGAAGCCCTATGAACCGTGTAGGATGATGAGCTGCTAACTGGGCACAAAGATAAGCAGCAATGGCAATACAAATTGCAGAGAGACAGAATACTTTTGTTCATATTTTAAAGTCTTTCCATTTGAATTAAGAAGCCAAATAATCTTTTCTTTTTTTCTTTTTTTTTTTTTTTTTTTGCTATGCCAGTTTAAATAGAATACTTGTTTTTAAGGGCAAAGTTAATAAAAACAATATGATGCAATTTTTTCTCTCTTTATAAGGGCTATTTTTTTTATTTTAAAAAACTTACTCTTAATGGATGTGAGTTCAAGAATAAATGTTTTATCTGCCTAATGTGGCTTTGCTTTGAAATTTCAAAAATTCTTTCTCTGGATAGCAGTTCTTGGGCTTTGGCATTTCCAGAAGGCAAACAGGCTGCCAAATCACCATTCTTTTCCAGCTCTTTACTACTGACACATTTTGCCTTTTTAACCAGTAGTTACAGAAAAATGTTTACAAGTTCAGAGATCATGTTGAAGCACCTATTAATTTGATTGAGAGATGGAAAAAGAAACTGAGGACTTCATCTCTTGCTTTTTGACTGTGACTTGTCATCAAGTTTAGAATATTAACTTATTTTAAGTAAAATATGGGTTGTCACTTCTTCAGTTCTATTTAAAATATAATTCCTAACAAACTAACATTATTAATAGAGGCTGTTATGGGATAATATAACATTATAACATGTTCTTTCAAACTCATGCTCCTGTGCACTTGGATAGACTTGGCATTATAAATGAGAAACTCTATATCAAATGTATATATTAAGCTCTCTTTTCCATTTTTCAGATAGAATATATATAAAACACCAAAAAAAATCAAAACAAGACAAACATCTGTAATGCATTTGGTAACCACAATGCTGAACATGCTTTTTGAGTTTATTAGCTCAGTAAGGAATAAGTTGTTTCGGTAATTTCTGTAGAGAAGTTAAAGTGTGTTACGTATTAATAGCAAACAATAGTTTTGTTCACTCTGCATGGGTGGGCCAGACTGGAAACATAATTAAAGTTTGGTTTTGTGGACAATCAAGGAGTGGTTTTAAATATAATTGCCATTTACAAATAAAACATCAATAGTTATTTGCTTTAATGTCACTAGGTATTCCCAGGACTGAATCCTGACATTTGTGACCAATGAGAGTTTATTTTGAGTAACAATAGTATTATCATACCCCTGGTTGATCATAAAACTTGGGAAAAGTTGTAGAATCTGGAGAAGTTTTAGGTGGAATGGATTTGCCCTTTCTGCACAGAAGCAAAGAGCCAGTGCTGGGGATGCATGAGGGTGACCACAGAAGTCCCACAGCAAAATCAGGGAGTCAGTTGAGTTAAAGTCATATTTGTGAGTGTTACTGGGAAGTGTTGTAGTACAGGGTGAGACAGTTACTGAACTGAAGCTGACAAAGCAGATGTTGCATTTAATACAAGTAGAATGTTAAGATAATCTGTTCCTCCAGTCTGTTTTTGGGTATGGTGTTAGGCCCAGTATTGACGGTGTACTTGCTTAATTTCTTCTTTAAGGATCCTCCCACTTCTGTGTCCCTTGGACTCCGAATGGAAGAGATGATTTTCAATTTGGCGGACACACATCTATTCTTTAACGATCTAGAAGTAAGTGTTCATTCTTTTAAAACACACAGAGATGATCTAATCTTTATTATTTGTCTGGTTTTATGTGTTGTTAGATGGTTTGGCAATTATTTGCAGAGTTTCAATACGGAAATGCTTAGAAAACAGCTATATCATTTAGTCATCAGGATATATAATAATATCTACACTAAATGGCTGCACTGGCCTTCAGAGGTTGCTACAGTTTAAATGGTAGAGTTTTGTTCTCACAGTTTGGATACAGCAAAAGAACCTATAAACATACAGAATTCAATAGTCTGCACAGGCCATTAAATATTAAACTCCAGCTTCTATAACAGTTGATGGCTGGGTACAGATTTCTTGCTTACATCCCATGGTGGTCAAGTGTTACCTTAGCCCTGAGGGACATCATTAATGTTGTATGGGCTGTCCCTGGGCTGCTCCTGGGGCAGCTCTGCCTGCTGCAGGCACGGGCTGTTCTGTGCCAGGGTGCCTCTGCCTGCAGCAAGGGCTTTTTTAGCCTGCCAAGGGCTTTTTCAGCCTGCACAGACTATGGTTTGGCGACGCTTGGGTGGTTGTTCCAAAGCTCTCCAGACTGCTGAAAGAGACTGTCACTGTAATGCCTGGCTGTTTCATCTTAAAAGGGAAAAAAGCAATTTCTGATCACATTTTAATAACGCAAAAACATGAAAACAGTCAGATTTCTTTCCCATCATAGTGAAGACAGCTGTTTATTTAAAATCCAGCTGTTAAGCAAGCTTGTGGCGGGGCTGCCAACACACATTAATCATCAAGTTGTTGTTTTGCTAGATTTTAGAATAGTGTGTTATTCCAGACAGCAAAAGAATCTAAAAGATTCAAATGCAACTTTTGCTGATCAAAGTTAATTGGCAGCAATTGGCCTTTAAATATTTCCTGATGTTTCCCTTTTCAAAATCAAGCAAAATACACCTTATTCAATAGATGAGCCAAAATAATTTGAAAAATGCCAGTGTGTGATAGAACTCAAATGTGGTTTGTCCAACATCTGTCCTATATTTTGATTTCTTTTCATCTAAAAAGAAACCACTCACAGATGATTTGGCATCTTAGAATGTAATGAAATTATTGAACATGCTTTTTTTTCTTTCATTCCTTAAAGTATTTATTTTTTTATACTTACAGTAAAATAGCTGGTTTCTTTAAATTTTAAAGTTGCATTTTCTTTCATTAAGGTAGCTGTATATAAAAATATGATTGTTTTGGGTATAAGAAGCACGTCAATGAGTTGCATGTATAGGACTTACTTTTCAGATTTGTCTAAAAATATAACAATGCTACTTATTTTCCAATTCTGTTTCTGATTTCTGGTTATATTTAATTTTAACCAGAGCAGAATGAAAAAGTACTACTCTTTCTGTATTTTAGCAGTATATTTAATAAAGTTCAGTGTATTTTCATTTGCTGTTCAGAGCCAGATATGTGGCTACTTCATGCACAATTGTCAGCCTCCCTGACTTTAATGGAAGTTAATCAGTGACATGCTGGGAGTGGTAGATTATCTTCTGCTAATAGACATGTTGAAGCCTTAACAATACAGCACAGTTCATTCACTCAAGAGCTTTGAAGCTGTGTATGAGGAACAATTGCTCCAGGGGGTTCATGAAGGCAGAGGAGCTCACTGATAATCCTGATTTTTTGCATTTCCACCATAACAGGCCAGTTTATGTTGTATGTCCAAACTGAAGTGTAATAGTTTGTGTCTATACCCTGGTCTGTCTCTATACGTAGAGGCACCCAGGAGTGAGCAGCTGTGTGCATATCCTTGTACACGAGCTCTAGTCCTTATGTCTGGGGAACATGAGCTCCAGCCTGAAGGATCATGCCTTGCCCAAGGAGTCAAAAGGTGTGCAGCCTTCAGAGTACACAGTGAAAGGGTATAAGAGAGCCTCTACTTTGTGGGAAGCAGCATGTGAGGACTAGACCTCATCGCAGACGGAGGCTTTCAGTTCACCAGCAATGACACAGCTTTTAAAACGTGTCACAGAGATGTGGTGTTCTTGAGCAGCATGTTGTCCTGGAGCCACACTCTGTCATTCTTTTGAACATCACCATTTGGCTAGCAGGGCCTGCCAGTTTCCCAAGAGCTGTGACCTCAGGGCAGATTCCTCACATCCATCTCAGAAACTCAAAAGTCCTTGCTTGGTGGTTTGGAAGTTTAGGCTACCCACAGCTTGACAGGCTTTCGTAAAAACTGTGGACAATTCAGTTTGGACATGGCTTAAGGCATCTATTCTTACTGATGGAGGACTGAAAGATCTAGCTCAAGTCTAAGTTTTACAGTTCATGGACACAAATATCTGGGCTATTGGGATTGAAAAGGTTTTTAGGCACCATTGCCAGTGAGCTTCAGAGCTTGGGCATCCTTGGCCAGGAGTAGTATGAAGATCAGCAAAGCTGGATTTGGAACATCTCTAACCCGGAGAGTAGATGTGTCTTTGAGTCTTGGCTTAATTCAAAGTGGAAACCTGAAAACTGATGCCCTCTGTCTCACCCAGGCTCAGAGGGAACCCTTCTTGGCACATAGAGAGGCCACTTTTAAAGGCAGGCAATCATCTGTCATAACTTTGGCCTATGATGCACATTTTTACAGATACCACAAGTTAATATTTTTAAATAAAAAAATCTTCTTTCATCCAATACATTCCAGAACACTCAGAATAGCTCTCTTGTTATCCAAGTGAAAATACTTTTTCTTCTCATAAAATGCTGGAGAATGATTGAACATTTTGAATGCAAAGAGCAGAGTTGCAGTAGTGATTTCTGAAGCACAGTTTGATTTATGTGTGACCTAACTGGCTTTCCAAAGCTCAGCCTAGAGATTTAGAAATGCTATCGGGTTAAATTCTGAACTTCAGCAGTCAATTTTTAGTATAAAGTGAATCAATGCCAATGTGTATCAGTTGAATTTATTAGGGGGTACAGCCAGGTAAATTAATCATCTATTTTAATGTATGTTCTTTATGTAATATTAATAATAATAATATTTGCAATAGAAAATTTTTAACTCATTGAAAAAATTCAGTCAGATCTCAGTGTCTAGCTCTGAAGTCAGTATTCTGTTTCTGGATGGGTGAGCTACAGTTAGATTTGCATCCTTGTACTGGTTCTTATTTTATTGCTTTGAAAAAAATAAAATAAATGGTTTATTTCCTTCACTTTGCACAGATTTATTTGAAATAATTAATTCCAAAGTGATAATAGCACATAATTTCCAATTTTAGGAACACTTCTAAAACAGCATGTTAAAGGGGTATGACAAGATTTTTAACACACTGAAAAGAAAAATATTAATGTTTACTTATGTATAATTTGATCTAAGTACCATAATAAACAGTGTTTTCTTGCATTAGCTGTAATTTCATAAAGAAATTATAGAAGTGTACTAGGCTATACAGTAGAAGATAGTGCAGTGTTCTAAAAATTTAGATTCCAAAATCTGCATTTGGGCTTCTGAACAAGAGCTTTAGGTTTTCAGTATTGAAGTTTTTTTTTATTTAAATATCTCATACTCTCTGTTTTATAGTTGAATTTTAATTGTGTGCAAGAGAGAATAACTACATTGATGTAGTGCTCTCAAGAGAACCACAGTTACCTCATCTGAAAATAAAGTTTGATTTTACATGCTGATTATGTTGTGAAAGGGATAATAAGGTATAATATTTTAAAGGTATATATGGAGCAATTGTACATATTATGTATTTTAGGAGGTATGCTCCAGTGTTTTAGGGAAATGAGCAGCTTGGTGACAGGACTGAAACGTGACCTGCACTGAGGTGATCAGCTCTGGTGAAGGTGTGTTGTACAGCAGAGCAGGGAACATGGATTACAGGGGGGTCCTCAGCCAGGGAAGCACAGAGACCCACCAGGAGCAGGCAGCTCTTGGGAGAGTGGCTTACTGTCCTGGCATGTGCCAGGCCAGGAGTCATGGTGGCCAATCCCTCTTCCCACAGGGGGCAGCCCCAGCGGGCACTGTGGCCGGGGCAGGCAGACAGGTCATGGTGTGGCTTTTGCTCGGCAGGGAAGACTCGGAGGAGGGACATTCCACTGGCCAAGTGTGGACATGTGAAGTCTGCCAGCAGCCAAGCACTGTTCTGCAGCCATCTGCACAGGTCAGGGGCACTCATCACACCTGACTCCCGAGGCAGAGTGGTGGGCACTCATCTGGGAGCAAAGGCTGCAGCTCTGATGGGGGATCTGCACCCTCTGTCCTGGCTGTGGCCAGTGCCTCCACGCAGACAGGGCTGCTGAAGGACAGACTGCAGTGCAGAACTCGGACTGCAGAAGGCAAATAGAGGTTTCTCCTGGGGCAGGGACAGCACAGCAGACCTGCCTGCCAAAGGTGTGCCAGGTAGAGCTGATTGGCTCCATCTGTCAGGGAAGGAGAAGAACATCTTCAGTCAAAGGCTTGAGGCTTTAAACTAAAGTTGCCGCAGGAGAGGAGCCTTAATCTATTCCACTCCTACCAATCTGATGCCTGTGGTAGCCATAGGTGCCCAGAGCCTGGAGGGGGATGACAGGTCAGCAGAAGTGCACCTGAAGAACAGCACAAAGGAATTACAGCCACTCCAGCCAGTAAGCTGGCTTCATCAGGGCCTATCTTGAATGCTTCTGCAAACACACACAACATGGGGAGTAGAGGAGTTAGAGGCATGTGCATGCCTGCAGGTCTATGATCTTATTGCCATCACAGAGACTGGTGGGATGGCTCTTGTGATTGGAATGTTGGAATGAAAATGTGCAAGATGTTTAGGAAGGACAGGCAAGGGAGGTGAGGAGGGCCAGTAACCCTCTGTGTCAGTGCATGTCAATACTGGAGTGCATGGAGCACTGCCTGGAGATAGATAAGGAGCTGACTGGAGCTCGTGAGTCAGGATTAAAGGGAGAGCAGGGAACAGGTGACATTAAGTCTGCTGCAGACCACCTAACCAGGGAGATTGAGTGGATGAGGCTGTCTGTAAACAGTTAGGAACAGCCTCACATTAGCAATTGCTGGTACTCATGGTGAGCTTCAGCCACCCAAATATCTCTTGGAGGTACAACACAGTAGGCCATAAGCAATCCAGGAGGTTCTGTAATGCGCTGATGATGACTTCCTTCTGCAAGTGATGGAGAGGTGCTATGCTGGACCTTGTTCTCGCCAAGAAGGAAGGAATGGTGGGGAATGTGAAGCTCAAGGATTGACTGCAGTGACCATGAAATGGTGGATTTTAAGATGCTTGGGGCAGCAAGGAGAGTGTACAGGAAGGTTACAACCCTGCACTTCAGAAGACTTTGGCGTCTTCAGCAATCTACCTGACAGGACTATGGGATAAATCCCTTGAGGGATGAGGGGCCCAAGAAAAGTGTTTAATATTCAATGACTGATCAATCCTCTAAGCTCATAAATGGTGCATCCCAACAAAGAGGATGTGTTCAACACTTTGGAGGGAAGAGATGTCATCCAGAGGGACCTTGAAAGGCTTGAAGGAAAGAAGCTAAGCAAGAAGCTAAACATGACCTGGCAATGTGTGTTTGCAGCCCAGAAAGCCTGTTGTGTCCTGGGCTGCATCAAAAGCATGACCAGCAGGTTGGAGAGGGGACTGTCCCCCTTTACTCTGCCCTCCTGAGATCCCACCTGGAGCACTGTGTCCAGCTCTGGGACCCCAGCAAAGGAAGGGCATGGAGTGAGTCCAGAGGAGGCCACAAAGGTGATGAGAGCATTGGAGCACCTCTTCTATGAGGAAAGGCTGAGAGAGTTGGAGTTGTTCAACCTGGTGAAGAGAAGGCTCCAGGAAAACCTTATTGTGGCCTTCTAGTACATAAAGGGGAGAACAGGAGAGGGACTTTTTACAAGGTGTCATCTAGTGACAGGACAAGGGTTGATGGCTTTAAACTGAAAAAGGGCAGGTTTGGATTAGGTATTAGGTAGAAAGTCTTTAGTGTAGGGATGGTGAGACACTGGAACAGGTTGCCCAAGTTGTGGATGCCCCATCCCTGAAAGAGTGTACATGGATAGTGCACTATGGAGCAGCACAAGAGCAGCCCATCTCTCTGTCTCTTCACTTCATTAAATAAAGTTAGATTAATACAGAAACATTTTACAAGTCCTGTGTTTTACACATATGGGAACAATTCCAGCTTTAATGAAGCCTTGAGGTACTGTCTTCCACAGATGCATATTCTCAGATTTTAAAGTAGAGAAAAAACAGCACTTATGTCCTTGCACTCTCATGCTCTGTATTTGCTTTTTAAACCTCCTCCTTCTACCCACAGTGCAATAAATCCTTCCAGGACTCATAAAGGTCTGTAACTGCTAGCTTGAATTTACTCAGGTCTAGAAGTTGATAGGGAGAAATTAACTATCAATTTTTTGAAATGAAAACTGCTTTTGGGGGGTTGTTTCTTGTGTAATTCACTGAGTGGAAGTTCCTGCTCCTGTTTGTGGCCCCCAGTCATTAGACTATGGTGTTTATCAAGTCTGTCTTTCCCTCCTATTCCTTTTCAAGCTCAAGACTGTGTGGAGGACAGTTTTTTTCCTTGAAATGTGATGGAGATGTCTGACACCCAGCAGCATGCTGAGCCCTTCTGTTCCCTAAAGGAACATAAAGGACCACTAAAGCCCACATTGCAGGACAGACTCCCATGTCTCTAAAGCAGATGTGATACACTCTGTGCTAACACCAGGCACTACAGGGATTTCCAAAGTGGGAGATCGTTGTCAGAGCTCAGGGATAAGAAAGGCAACAACTAATACCCAGGACAGCATCCATAAAGCCTGATAATGGAGCAGAGCTCCTTGCAGATTAGTTGCTTTTTGGCCTTTGCCTTCAATTCTTACAGGTGAAACCTGGCTGCTTCCCTGCTGCTGGAAACAAATGTACCCTATAAATCACTTCTGGCCCTCAAGGAGACCTTTTTTCATGACAGGGACATATATCCTCTTTTCATCAGCCTGAAAATTTCTCCTTTGTAGGTATCAGTAACACCACAGGAGACTAAGTGACTTTCCTCACAGGTCCTTCAGTGACTGTGCACACAGCTATGTCCCCAGTGTACCACGCAGTGCCCTGTAGGAATGCCTTTGAAGCAACACAGCCATATGTTCTGTTTCTTTAATCTGAAGGAGAAAGGGAAACTATTTCCCCTCAGACCTGGGTACTTTAATACACCACAGACTCGGACTGGCAACTTTTAGCACAGTAGCACTGCAAAGCCTGGTTTGGGATCCTGGGCATTATGATAATACACATCATTGAATTCATTACTGCATTCAGCAGGCTTACTGTATGCAGGTTATTGCACATCTCAAAGAACCATGACTTGTAGGGTAAAATGCTCTTCTTTCTGAAAGCATTTTAGCACATCTGGTCCTAGATTCAAATAATCTAACAAATGAAGTGCTTGGATGCAAGCCAGCTCTTAAGAGCAGATTTTGAGCAAGCTCCAAAGCAAGCTGGGGGAGCAGGTTGGCCACTATTAGCAGTGTAGAAATTTATCATCTATTCTTCCACACCTTGTAGAAATGTCATGGATCCAGCTTTGGACAGCCATGACAGATATGACGTTGCCTAGATTTAAACTTATGTTGTGTGAAGATCCACAGTCAGTGATGGGAGTTGGGGGAGCTGCAGTCAGACCAAGGATGGGCAGAAGCAGGATTGTGAAACACCATTACCAGAGAGAAAAGCTTTCTCAACTTCCCCACAAAATAATAATCAGATCAAGGTAATTTTGTGTCTAAAGCTGTACTCCAAACCCTGAACATAGTCAGGGTGAGCCTTTGCTGGCATTGGGAGCTAATCACTTGTTTGGTGCATATTTTATATACATATTTATGTGGATGATACAACACGAGGTCTGGGTTTGTGGTTGCCAATACTTTAGGTAATTCCTAATCACTGTGCCTTAGTCTTCTCATCATGGTAATGATAAGAATGATATCTACAGATACAGGGATCATGATTCTGTCATAAAGTACTCAAGAGAGAAAAGTATCTGTTGATTCTGGTGTTTATAGCTGTTGTTATTGTGTACAGTTGTAGCTGGCTTTCTAACAAAGCTCCAACTTGCTCTCTTTAACATATTAGTCTTCAAGAACATACTGGCACAATTTCTCTCTACTGACACAACTAGGAAATGTGTGTATTCAAATAACTTAAAGGAAAAAAAATACGAAAAAAATGCAAATAGTCAGCCAAGAAAGCTTTCCAGTTTTCTGTTGTATTTAATTTCTTTACTATTGTTGGGGAGTTTTGGGGGAGCGGTTTTGGTTTTGTTTTTTGGTTTGATTTTTTCTTTTTTTTTTATTATTATTTTTGTAAGTCATACATGTTCTAGTTTGAGTTATTCATGCATTTCAGGTAACGTCTTTTAAAACCACAGGTTAAAAAGCACCCCAACATTTAGAGCAGAAGACCATCAATCATTGCTAATCATGGCAGTGTTTCAGGTGTCTGTACTTGTGAGCTAGTAGCTATCAGGAGCTCCATGTAGTCAACCTGTACTAGGGCTTCTGTTTGGGATGCCTGGATTTTGCTGTATTGCAAATCAGCTAAAGACTGGGCAGGAATGCTTTGTGAAGAAATACATGGACATGCACATTGCCCAGTCTAGTATAGAGCATTTCATGGACTTACAGAATGGTTTGGTTCAGAAGGACCCTTTAACAATAATCCAGTCCAACCCCACTGCCATGGTCAGGGACATCTTCCACTAGACCAGGTTGCTCAGAGCCCCATCCAACTTCCAGGGATCCACGTCCACAACTTCTCTGGGCAACTTGTTCAAGTACCTCACCACTCTCCCAGTAAAGAATTTCTTCCATGTACCTAATCTAAATCTGTTCTCTTTCAGTGCAAAACTGTTACCCCTTATTCCTTGTCCTGTCAATACAGACCTCGGTAAAAAGTCTGTCCCCATCTTTTTTCTAAATCCACTTTATATTTTGAAAAGCCACAGTTAGGTCATGCCAGAACCCTCTCTTCTCCACACTAAACAGCCCCAGCTCTCTCAGCCTGACTTCACAGCCTGCCTCTCTTTCCTGTTCCGAGGCCCCCTGAGCTGGAAGCAGTTCTCCATGTGGGATCTCACCAGAGCAGAGAAGGGGAAAGTGGAAAATCATGTCCCTCAACCTGCTCTTCAGGCCACTTTTCTTGTAGCCCTGTACTGTTGGCTTTCTGGGGTGCAGGTTACATCCAGGGGTTTTTATCCACTGGAATCCCCAAGTCTTTCTTAACAGGGCTAGTCTCTCTCAGCTCACACCAACCTGTACTGATATAGGTCATTGTCCCTGTCCAGCTGCAATATCTTGCACTTAATTGCATTTCATGAAATTCATATTACCCCACTCCTCAAGCCTGTCAGTGTCACTCTGGATGGCATCCCACTTGTCAGTGGAATGCATGGTAGTGCAAAAAGGTTTGTGGTAGGCAGCAAGCTAACTTTTAGTGGTATGAGACCCATCTCCAAGATGGTACACTGAAAGTAATTTCTATCAAACTAGAAATAGTCTATGTATTTTCCCAAATTAGATATTCAAAGATGTTCCTTCCAGTGACAGAGCTAACATTCTTGTCCCTTTCCCAGGAAATGAAATACCAGATGCTGGCATGCTTTTCAGGTAGCAATTGTACCTGCCCATTACAGAGTCTGAAATACCAGATTTAGGATAAGCTGGTTCAGGAGATAGTGTTTGGAGGACAGTGGTAAGGTACCTGGAAGCCATTGCAATACCTGTATCAAATCTGTGTATAGGCAGGTCTGTTACTGGAATCCCAGATCTACCAGCTTTAATTGCAGCAGAGACCTCAGTGCTGGGCTGCAGGGGCAGGCTCTGAAAGGCAATGTGCTGATTGCTACGTAATGAAGGACATGAGAGTGCTTTGAAAATTCTCTTACAGCCAGTAATGGAACAATAGAAAAAGCCTTAGACTGGATGGAAATTAAGAGATGCAAAACTGACTGCAAGAACTGCAACAGATTGAGAACTTTGCAACCATTAGCAGATTTCTAAACACTCTCTTATGTTATATTGCTGACACATAAAAATGCCCTTAATGTTTTTTTATTTTTGAGAGGTTGCAAAGTTGCTGATATGTGCCCCAGAGCTTTTCTACAGTGCAAGTCATTCCCTTAGCACAGATACACTGCTTGATTGTTCATCATATTAGATCCAAAACTAGGTAATGATGTGATTCATCCTGAAGGCCTCTTAGTGCCAAAACTGTCATTTCAGATTTGAACAGGTTCGTTTCATTAGTTAAATTATCTGAAAAAATAGAGCAGTAATGTCAAATAAATTAATAAATAGTTGATACTAACAGTAAAAGCAGTTAATATGCTAATTATTGTATTGTTTTCCTTTTATTCTTGTGTAGAGAGGTTTCACTTTGGCTTTTAGTATTTCATGGAACTGATGTGAACAACTTTTTTTAATGTTTTATTTAAATATTTTGAATTTGATAACACTGAACAAAATCTCATCTACTACTAGAGATGTCAAGACTTGTTCATAACACTAAATATTCCACTATTAGTTTATAATCTAAAAAGTTTCATAAATTCAAATAACATTCCTGAACAGTAGATTTGGTGTTTTGGTCTCTGATTAAGCTGACAGATGTGTAAAATCTCATATATCCAGTCAAGTCCCTGGTGCAGCTGCAAGTGCTAAAGAGTGCAAGTTATTCCAGCTAAGATCAACATTAATTTACACTCAAATATCTTTCCCAGCCTGCCCTTTCTCTTCATGTAATGCAGTTATTTTGTACTGATTCCACTACTTTGTGGCAAACTACTTTTTTCTCATTGGACTCTTTCAATACAAAAGCCCAGAGGGCAAACTGAAGAGAACATAATAGTCACCTTTAGAAAAAATATCTTCTGATTGTTGTTTTTTTTTTTCTAAATTTCTTTTTTAAATCTCAGATTTGAATTATTCAGGTTGATTTTTGAGTGGATTAGTCTCTGGAAATTATGTAAGGTAATTCTTTTAGGAAAGCAAGGTGAAACTGTCATCCTTACCTGCTATTTTGCAGGATGAGAGTACATTAGCCAATCCTCACATAAGTACAAAGATTTGAAACCACAGCTTAAGCATCTTAGCAATATGCATGGTAGGTGGTTTCTATCAATCTTGTCAGCCTAGGTTTAATTTTGGCATGGATTTACAAAGTTGTTTACAACTTGTTTGATACCATGAAAGCCCTTTGTGCTGGTGTGGTTATGTGTGAGTGCTATGATTGAAGATTAAATGTAAAGAAAATATGCATATATATGTATTCTAAACATATCTGTGCTGGGTTTTTAGCTTGTTTTGTTTGTTTGTTTGTTTTAGTTTATTGGTAGCAATTATATTAAAATGATTCCACAGGGAAAAAATTAAGAAGTTTCTTTCATTCATTTTCTTTTAAAAGCACGAAAGGAGTGCTTGAAGTTGGTTCCCAAAATGTTTGAGTTTCACAGTCTCAGGAGATTTCTACTGTTTCAGTGTGGTTACAATAAGGCCTCTATCTGAATTTCATCCAGTTCAATGGTCTAATGAAACTGTAAAGAAAGGGGGAGAGCATTATTTCCTTTACTCTTTGCAGTATCACTACAATTTTTCTGTGTTGTAAAGTAAAATTTGGCTCTTGTTAAATGCATTTATAAAATTTGTCTTTAGATATGTTCAAGAGGCTGGGTGATCCTATAGTAGACTAAAAACTACCTTAAAGTGTGTTAGGGGCTTTAACGGGGACTTAAAAAAAATGTAAACAAAAAGTTTAACAAAAGAAACAATGAGGTACTGAAGGAATGGAGCACTGATTTTATTTTTTTGAGTTTTCCAAGATCCTCATCCAGCCAGAACGAGGCAGTCCAGGCATTGTGTGAAGATTACCTGTAGCACTGTGCAGTCAGGAGATGGGAGAGAGCTCACATGTGCTCACTGGCAGCAGGGCCAGACTGGCTCAGCTGAAACGCTGTCAGGAGAAAGATCAGCTTTATCTAAGCAAATGATACTTTCTGAACGGCAGAAAATCCCTTCAGTCAGTTAAAAGATCTCCTCTTTTTCTGCCGTTTGTATAATTCACATTGCGACTGTAATGGATACACAGGGGAATAACTCCTTCCCCAGCAGGGGAGAGACAGTTGTAGCAGCAGTCAGAGCATGAGAAAGATGGTTTCTAGGAGTTTTATTTGACTTTGAAAAGTTTAAAAATACAAACATTTAAATTCATTTATTGCAACAAAACTTATATTAAAGGTGTGTTCACAAGTCCAAAACTCCCATTATCGCCTTGGTCAAATGAATATATCATAAATCAAGCTGTGATTACCTACAAAAAAGGATTTATAAGCAGAACAAAATAGACAGTGAAAATATACACCACCTTTTTTTCTCTTCCATCAGTTTAATAAATTCAGACAGAAATTTGAATGCAAGCAACACAACCTCTGCCTCCCAAACTGTCAAGAGGATTAACTAACAGAACTAACATCTCTTTCCTGCATCTAATCTCCACTAGTTTGGTATTTAACACAGCAAATACAATGACTAGCAGAAGTATCTTCCACAAAAAAAACGTAAAGCAAACAGGTTTTATTTCTAATTTTTTTTTCATTATATTGTAAAGTCATAAATCTTTACTTACCATAGGAGGGTAGAAAAAACAAAAGAAGTTTTGTATGAATGCAAATTTTTAATTTATAATCAAAACCGCACTCAAATGGTATGTAATATTTCATGTATTGGGAAAAAGTCTCTAATTTTTTAATATAACAATGTATACTGACAAAAACCCCTGAATACTGCCTAATTCAAATTCAGTCTTTTTAAAATTATTATTTAAATTTCACTTAAATGTAGTACTGTGAAACAATAATTTAAAAAACTTGCTAAAAACAGAAAAGCTTTCACTAAGTTAAATAGCAGTGTGGTAATATAGCTTTTATGTATGAGCTACATGTGGTCATGCAAAGGGTTAAGCTGTGTGATTTCAGGATAAAAGGTTTCCTGAGTTGACTATTATTCCTATGGTCTGCCAACAACTTTGCAATAAATGGAATGATTTTTATGGGAATGTGGTTATTCACAGCAAGACTACAGTTGGTGTCAGTATGAAAAATTCTTCTTTAGTAGATTCTCTCAGCAGGAATAACAGATCTGAAAGAAAGGCAAAAAGTAGCTGCAGAGAACTCTGGCTGGTGTTGGTGACAAATTGTGTTTACAAAATGATGTGGTAACCCATTGAAAAAGAAGAAATCAGAACAACAGTAAATCAGAATATTGCTCCTCTAAGTACTGCTGTTCCAAAACATGTTACCTGTGATTGTGGGTATTGTTTATATAGCTCATTTTTCTTGACTATAAAGTAAGGGAGACTTCTAGGCTTTCAGTTGCAGGAGTGTGAAAAAATGCTTCAGAAATCAGTAAAATTACCTCAAAGTTCATGACAGAACATAAAATATTGGTAGATATGAATCAAAATAATTCAGGAGAAAGGAAAAAAATCACTGTATTAGTATCAATATAATTTCATAACTATTTGTTATATTTATAATTTTTATGAAGTTATTATTTATTGTATCACTTGTCTATTTTTTGCATCTTTGTGGTTTTTGAAGTTATATTATTAGAAGAAATTTTTGATAGAGAATGAATTAAAATATTGATGAACTTAGTAGTAACAGTTATCCCATTTACATTTGGTTTGTGATAAGTTTTCAGAATGCTAAAAAGATTAACTCACTGATTAAGTCTGCAGCACCACCACTAGAGCTGGTATTGTCTTCCATTCAGAATGAGGATTAAAGTTACATAGAATATAATAATTCTCATACAACCATACTGCAGCTTTGTGGGTTTTAGTTGTTCCACCATTCCTAAGCTAAGTTGTTGGAATATGAAATATTTGTATTGTTTGGTTGGGGTTTTTTTTAAATGAAATAGGTAGCAGCTCTTTTAAGAAGGAAACATGACAGCTTTGAGTGTTTTCTGTTCTTTGTTTTCCTCATGGACAATTACCCCAGTTCTATTTAAAGCATTTCATTCGCAAACTTGTCTAGGAGCATTGCAAAACCTCAGGATTTTTCATTATGGCATGAATTTTATTTGTTGTGCTGGGATCACCAATGATGTGCCAGCAAGGAAGAAAACCAACCTAGATATGTCAATGTCTGTAAAAAAGAAAACATATCCAGTATAAAGCAAGTGTGTTGTTGGTAGGTGGAGGTCAACCACTGTTGAGATAAAGGGATAGGTTTACCGACCTAAAAGTAAATATTGACCATGATGATGCCAAAGAAAATAAATTTCTTAGAAAATTAAATTTCACATTCTCTTGAAATAGAAGAATAGCATATGCATTCTCTAATATTCTAAGAAATGTTTCTTCAATAGAAATATTTTAAAAACAATCTATGAAAGAAAAACTTATTGCTTGAGAAGAGTTTTCAAAAGAGTATAATAGTTAAAGATGAGCTGAAAGTGGAATCAGCCCTTAGTGACTGTTGAATATAAGCATTTATGATTGTTTTTGCCAGATGACTTTCATTTAGCAAGAAACAATGGACAGAAGCTCATATTCAGACCTCTAGGTCTAGTTCTACTGAGGCACAAATGTGATTTTGGCAGAGTTGGTCTAATTTAGCTGTGATTGGAAGATGGATCCTGGAAAGTCTTAGTGAACCTTTGGCTCTTCATTTCCTAGTTGATTAGCTAGATTAGTTGAAGAAACACCTGATGTCACTTCTTAGAAAAAACCACCAAACATAGAAAGGACTGTAGAACATACTGAAAGAGACTCAATTAAAATCAGACTCAAAAAAATAAGCAATTTTTCTGGAAACTGGAAAAGACTGTTCAATAAGTCTTGTTTCTGGTGAGGTACAAGGAATGATATCAGGGAGAAGAAAGCTTCAAACAGAGCTGACTGAATTATTTTCCTCCCACCCCCAAATACTGTAAGGATGGCAGCTGAACAAATCTTTGGTCACCCAGAGTGGAGTCATCAGGTCCCTACAGAGGAATATCTAAAATTACTCTTCTCATTTGGTTGAAATAAGAGTTCACCTCCTCCCAGTGTTTGTGATGTCTGTAATGGGAACCTCCTGACCAGACAGTGGCTAGGGATGCTTTATGAGAAGCATGTGATTCAACTTCTGATACTTCTTCATCAACAGAGAGTTCTGGGAAAGACAAATGTAATTATTCCAAAGCCTTTTAACAGAGCATTGTATTTATTTTTAGAGATATAAACCTTATTTTTAAAGTACTGTGAGTTCTATGAAGAATTGGCAAAGACAAGTTCACTTTCTAAGGAGCCCATCAGCAATTTGAACTCCCTTCCAGCAGGCATCACAGCACCTCCCTTTGCACATTCAGGCTGAGACACAAAGCCCATCTATTTGCATTTAATTTTCCACAGTTGCAATTCAAGAACAGCTCGGTTGCAATGCAGGAAGGAAGGGTAGAGAGAGGAAAGGAAATACAAATCACAGCACAGAGTTTTTCCTAATATGTGTGTGAGGGAATGACTGGAAATAGTTTCTTGTCTATGTGATACTACTACCATGGGTGACTTGCAGAAAGTTCATGAAGTTCCACTTCATGAATGTGGGACTAAATTGCATCACACATGTAGCTATAGGTAAATGAACAAAAATGCAAAACAATGTCTTCATTCAGGCAGAACTGTGGCTTTGCTGGTGTGTGCAAAACACAGCTAAAAGCCTCAACCCATCTGAAATGCAAGATGCCTGGCTGTTGTGGAATGTGCTGCTGTAGTTCCTGAGTGTTAGAGCTACAAAGAATAACAAATACCTCCTTTGCTCACTTGAGAAGACCATTCCTATAGGCTTATGCAACTTATTAACCACTTAATTTCTTTCACATGGCAAATGACAAATGCCTTCATGCTAGGTGCCACTGAAAATAGAGCCTATATGATTTCCTTTCTCAAGAGGATCACGTTGTTGGTTGTGAGTTGTTCTTTGCAGATGTACAGCTGAACTGAAATACCCAGAAACCTACCATGCTCAGAGCATCACTTTATCACTTTATTCACCTTTCTGTTGCTTCTCCCTGAGTTGCCAGCTGGGATTAAACCACTACAGGGTGTAAGGTGGCACAAAAACTCTCATCTCTCTAGCTGGCACTCTTGGAGCTCTGACAAAAGATAATTGTCTTCTGCTCTGACTGGGCAAGGAAGTGATGGGTCAGCTCACTCCCTTCTTCTGCCACTGAGCAGCAGCACAGGGGCCAACATCTGCCCCACAACACTGGGAGTGGGGAAGAAAAGGAAAGAGAAAATTCTAAGTGCTGTGGAAAGGTCTTCAGGCTGCTCACAGAAGAAAATGCTTTTTCTGTCCATACTGGCAAGGTCAGCTGAGAGAATTTTAAACCCTGGCTTTGTCCCATTAGCAGACAATTACAAAAATGGGAGACTCGCTCACTCAAAGCATTGCAGCTTTCATTTTAATCATTTTCATTTAGAATATTAGCAACAGCACCAAAGCCCTACGAGTTTAAATGAATTGGTCATGTGGAACTGAAAGACACAGCTTAGATCATCTTGTGAAAATTTCCACATGAACCCCTTGTATCCACATAAATTAGACATTTTAAGGCTTTTGTGGAAAAATTATTCTTTTCATACATTTAATTTTTAGGTTCTTTAAAATTTAAATATATTTTAACAATCTTTAGTGTGTAGTTTCAATAAAATGTATATGTTCCTAACAGTATACTTTCAAGTTAATGAGCTTGGGAATAATTAATTACATTCTGATGAAATTCATGGCTTTTTTCAGTTCTTAAAATGTCTTCATAGTTTATTTTCATTGTCTCCCATTAATCATAGATTTTTTTTTCTCTTTGCCAAAGTATATATTAGCAGATTATAGGAATCATATAATAAAGAATTTACATGTGAAGTGCTAGCCTTTTAAAATGAAGTTAATTTGACACTTTGGACATAACACCATTCTCTCCAGGAATGACAGACTCTTCAAGCAGGTACACTTGAGTTTTATTTAGCTGTTTCTATCTATTGTTAAAATTCTTTCTTTGACATCTCCCTTCTTGCCTTCACTTTTCCTGCAAAATATACAGAAATAGAAAAACATAATAGAATAGAATAACAAATTACTTTTTCAGAGTTGGAGCAAGAACTGATTGTTAGAAAGGCACTCTACTCTATCCACTGCAGTTGCCATATAGATATTTATTTAGGTCATGTTTTATTTTAAATTGGATTTTTCCAGTTACAAGGTATAGTTGAAATGAAAATGTAAACCTTGGTTTTAGCATAGCTACTTCAATAAACACAAGTTGCAGAATAAGATCTGTATTTCTTTTGGAATATACACTATTTACTTTACGAGTATCATATTTGATCCAAGTGCATTTGTTGATGTGAGCAAGGAAAATAGGATTTTAATCACTTTTTCTATTAGAAAAGAATGGCATCCATTGTGTGCTACAAAAGGGTTACGTGTTCAGTGCAGGGGAGTATTTTAAAGTCATTGGCTGTGAAAAAGAGTTTGTAAATAATTTCAGTTCTTAGTCTTCAGTGTTTATAACAGCTAATAGTTTATATAAATAATAAATTTATTTTTTTGTTCTGATGTTCTGATGTTATTTAACAATAAAAGATAGGATTTGGGGGAGTTTGATAGGGTTTTTGTGGGCTTTTTTTACACTATAAGCTTCTCTTTATGGTCTTAAGTTTAAAATGGAAGCATTTTGAAAGCCTTCACAGCCCAGTTTAATTCCTTGACTGTTCATCCACAAATTGTCAGACAGAATGAAGTGGATTTCAAGAACTCTCTTTGTTCTTAATATCCTGTGCCTGACCCACAGGTAATCTGCACCTTTTTTCTTCAGCGCCGAATAATTGTGGTGGGAAAGAAGAGAAAACGTTAGGGTCACAAAGTGCAGGCTAGACAGAGATGACAGGTCCTGCCAATGGAGTGCCAGTGCTGAGAAGCTGCGAACTGCAGTCCCTGCTCTTTCACATGGGTTTGTGCTGCACCTTAACAGCGCTCCGCGATGACGGGTTAGGAAGCTCAGCACTTCAGCCTTTGTTGCCTTGGCTGGAAAGGAAGTGCAGAGGGTTTTGTATATTTAGCAAGCACAGAAGTACAGTAGAGAAGCATTAG
>JAOTQP010001286.1:117860114-117890455 GCA_026413545.1 Cichladusa arquata | reverse complement strand
TATATATTTATATATTTATATATTTATATACACCCACAGAGGATATAGATATGCTGTTCAGTTTTCCAACCAGTACATACCAGGGATTTTATACTTCTAGTCGAGTGAAAAACGGAGATTTGCTTCTAAAGCTTCATGAATGCTGGCAAATAGTGTTGGGGTCCTTGCATGTGGTCACTGCTATGAGTAAAAAGTTTCATGAACTAGCTTTGAAATATGTCATTGTTGCCTGGAAAAAAAAGTTCTGACAATCTGCAACTCTGTGATTCCCAAAGAAGTGCGTTGTGATGGCTAATAGGAGTGAAATAGGAGTGATGAGTATTTGTGGAGTAGATAATAGTCTTAAGGGGTATATACAACTGAAAGGTTATATATCTTATTCCTGGAAAAGACATAAACAGAGGTACTGCTGTCATAAAAAGCTGCATTAAAAACACAGCAGTGTACACTTGGGGATTTTTTTAAATTATTTTTTTTTTACAGATACATCACATTTATAAAGGATTGCATCTTTAACTTGTTTTGCTAGATCTGTTCTCACATGTACATGACCAAATTTCTCTACTGTTCAGTAGGGAAAATGGAGCAGTGGATATAATTGCGTAATGACAGATATGAGAGGAACAGAGAATCCCAGCAATCATTTCCTGTGAGTTGGCCAGCTTCCAGGATGTCTCAATGGGCCTGCTGATGTAAAGGCAAAATGAAAATAGCTCTTTCTGAAGGGTAGTTGTTGGTTGGGGGTTTTTTTCCGTCTCTCATTTGACTTTGCAGACTAAGGTATTGGAACAATTAGTTGGCAGTGTGGTGTTAGTTTTCTCACGGTAAATTACGAGGATTAACCAAATGTGGAAATGTATTTTAGCTATAATCAGCAGATTTGAAACTGTAATACTTCAGCACCCTCTGAGGTTATGTTAATATTATTCACATTATTCCTCTCTATAATGAGCAGACTTTTCCAGGGTTACCTTATGTCAGTGTTTATTCAAAGACAGCAGAATTATTAGATTTATTTTTGTTAGTTTTGTAACACAGAAATGTAGAGGATCAGCATGCTAGCTGTTGCGTCACTCCACTTGGCATTAGTATTGGCAAGGATAAGAGAACCATTATAACTGATTTAATCTCTTTTTTATTATTATTGTTATTAATTTTCCTACAGTAAATTGAGTATTGAAGCATATTTTACATAATTGTGGCAGAAGTACACAACTTGACGGGTGGTAGTGAAGGAGCACAGTAATATAAATATTTGCAGAACATTTCTGCCATAAGTTAATGCTTTGCATATGAATCTTTATAAAGATCCTAAGTTAGTTTAAAGGAATGATTCGAGATGATTACATAGGTCATTTTAAGAGCTGTGAATGATGACTGTGGAGCATCTCTGGGAGTTTTTGGCTTGTCATACAAAAACAGAAAAGAGAAGGAGGAAAACTTAGCAGGAAGAAGTTAACAAATGCTTTGGGACTGGAAGAGGGAGAAGACATAAGCTTTTCATGTACAAATCTTAGGCTTGACTCACCTAGTCATTCATTTTTGATTGCTGTTTATCTTTGGCTTGCTGCATTTCACTGGAGACATTCACTTAGCAAATGATTGCAGCAGCTTTAAGTTGCTCCTGCAAGCACGTATCTGCTGCTGCTTTGTGCCCCAAAGCAGAGCTGATGGAAGGGAATGGAGGAGCAAGTCTCAGTTACTCCATGCAGCATCTGTTGGTTTAATTGAGCTGCTGCAGGAGATTCAAGCTAAGCTACCAGCTGTGGCACAGAAGGGTCTGAGGGACACAAACACATGGATCTGTGCAAGCCAGCTGTGTGAAAGAGCAAAAAAGGACAGCATGGGCAGTAACTTCTTAAGCTACTATTGGTAGATTTGCCAGGTTACACATGCTAACACTCCCATTTTCCCTGAAAGTATTATTTCTAAACAATGCCAAGTGCATTTTGCTTTCCAGTGATTGATCCAAAAGTGCAGAGCTGCATCTCAGCCTGTCTGACTGAAATACAAATTTTCGGTACAAATATGTTATCACTGGTAGTTCCTCCTGAAGATTTCAAACTGGATACACTGAAGTTGCAAGGTCAACACGTTTAGGAGCAAACAGCTAGCTGCATAAGCTTTATGTGTAAGCCATGGGATATTTTGCTCCTTACTTGCCAATTCAGCCTGTTTTAAAAAAGAAACCCACAATTTTAATTTTCTGCTTTGGACTTGACTGCTAAACTGATTCTGTCATAATAAAATACATCTGCATAAATAACAGTGTTTCTACAGGGACTTTCACTATTTGTTTCAGATATTATTACTTTGCCAGAGAAAGTAGAGGAAGAATACTAGTACTGTATTTCCTATGAAAATTTCACAAAAATGTCAAATACATTTGTGAATGTTTGAATTGGTGAGCCTGCAAACAAACTTTGTTGTTTTTTGGTTTGTTTTTGTTTTTTTTTCTGGATGGCCATTTACTGTAAGTCAATTCCTCTCACAGAAGCTTTTCTGAGAAATACTTGCAGATTTTAGAGTCTATGTGTATATATACCTTTGTGGAAATGTTCTGGTTGGAAAGGCATTCTTTATGTTTTGGGCAGTGCTGTATCCCTGACTATGGTTCATATTGAGCTAACTGCTATTTTAAATAGTTGACTATGTGCGTGCTTGCTTATATCTAATCAGAGGACTGAGCAGTGTCTCAGGTAGCTCACAAACAGAATGTTCCACACAAACCAAGCAGGTGAAAACAAATACAAGGGGTTCTGATGGAAGGATGGACCACATCAATTAATGATGGGCGGGTAATTGGCTTCTTTGAAGAATTACTCCTAAATAACTTCCCTGCTAAAAGAGCAATTGCTAAATGAGTGTTTTTCCTTACCATGCTCAGGGGTTGAAAAATGCAGCCATCACTCATTAGCCCAGAGTCCAAGTCAGCTAGACAGCGTGAAAAAATACCTGGCACTCAGAGCTCACATTTAGCCTCAAAGCCGTGCCCTGCCACTCAAAAGGAACAAAACAGTCGTGCACTGTTTGTGACCTCCCTTTAGCTGTAACACAGTGTCAATCACATTGGGCTTTAATCCTTTCCAAATTATAACATGTATCTCTTGTGCTTTGTTCCTCTCCTGACTTTTTTTTCTTCTTTAATTCTTGACAAAAGAGGACACTGTCTCTCTCATATTTAGTATTTTGTCCGAAATTTGCAGTGCTTGTGACATTTTCTTCATTTTTCTTGCTTTCTCGACACTGTTTCTGTACCTTTGCCTTATGAGTTTTTAGTCTCAGGTTTATTTTCTGGGCTTTTCTCTCCAAAATAATTATTTTTTTTTCATGCCACAATTTCTATTTCTGATATATCACCGCGGTTCTCACTTCCTACCTACTAAGCAGATGGTTAGAGAGAAGGGGAGGATGTCTGTCATGATCCAAGACTTGTGATGGTCCCAAGATCTTGCACTGTGAATAAAAGTTACATGTCCCCAGGTTCTCTGACTATGATATCTAAGATGTAGTGGTCTCATTCTTTCTGCCTTTGTCTTTTCCCTGAGACAGTTGGATTTGGAAATTTTTTGAGTTATTCCTTCTTCCATCTGATCTTTTGAGAAGATGAGCTTCTACTCCTTCTTTTAGTTTTGTGGTTACTAAAAAAATAGTTTCTTTTTCACAGAGTTCTATTTTGAGTCCACTTCTCTAGCAGCTTGTTGCAGTTGTCATTCATAGTTTCTAAGCTGGGGAATGAGAAACCATCAAGCAGTAGAAGAGTAACTACAGTGGGAAACTAATGAATTCAGGAGGGTGTTGCATCTTTAGCTTACACTCAGCTCCTATTTGAATTGTTAATGTGGTATGCATTTAGATGAGCGTTTGCTTTAGGTTTTAAACAGAAAAATAGTAAAAAATTATGTGAATTTGATAACTTGCTGAAGAAGCTTCTGGCTCTTTTTTCAGCCAAGTTGATTTTTAAAGCCTGGCAACATATGCTCAGGCTTGCAGTTTCAGCTGTGTCTGTACATCTAATGCATTTTGTCTGCCTGAGGAGGAAATTCACTGTATGCTGGTTAAATATGAGCAAATGTAATATTGTCTCTCCTGTGCTGGTTGTCACTCCAACCTCTCTCTTTAGCACAGCTGCCTATGCATAAGATACAGAAGAGTAAGCATTACAGTAAGAATATGTTGTACAAGTGCAAAGGACCACACCTTGTTCTTCAAAACATTTCAAGTTTCTGAGGAATTTTTTCTTAAACGAATGTTTTTAAAAACCTAGAATCCACAGCCACCATGTGAGGCCACATAGGCTTCTTCAGCTTTTTTCTTATCTGAGGTTGTTGACCTCAGGAGAGGAGGAGAAGGTTACAGGGTCAAAGTCTTTTCCTCCTTGGAGCTTGCTGCTTGCTGGGAGAGGGTTGGCTGGAAAATAGATGTTTTAGAAAAAGGGTTGAGGGTCATGATTTTAATTCTGTTAGGGAACAGCTGGTTTGAGTTTCTTTCCACTTCTATCTTCCCTCCCTTCCTCACAAATCCATGGAGAGAGAAAAATTTGTTCGGAGGAAAGCAACACAAAAATAAAGGATTGCAGCATTTTCACCTTTAAAATAGATTGTATTTGTTATAGGATTTCACATTAGGAGAGAGAAGAGGAAATTATTAAAATAATTGAAATCCATTATTGTTACAAGCATTGAATTGATATTGATCTAGAATGTCAGAGGTTTGTTTGTTTTCCCGCCAACAGTTAAAATGTTAATAGTAATGTTTTAATGGGTTTTTTTGTGGATTAACAATATGCATTGCAATTTTTAATTCAGTGATGGACAAAGCTAATTTTTAATGTATTGCATTAGTTTGCAGACAAGCTGCTGAAGAAAGATGGTTTGATTTGCTTATTTCTGTTCAGATTTTCTTCATCTTGGCATGCTGCTTTCATGCACTAAGACCAAAGAGAGAGAAGGAAACTCACAACTCTCAAATGAATGGCAAACTAGGAACAGATTTTTCATCTGCGCTCCTCTGAAACACTGGCCTCAGGCTGTGTTGGTGTGTGGCTCAACAGCAATCAGAGGTCATAATTTCATTGGCGGTTAGCATCAGGTTTAATTTTTCTAATATGTTACATTTACCAAAATGTCTGGTTTCAGTTACGCTTATGCACTGACTGAATCAGCTTTGAGCAGCATGATGTTTTAAGGTACCTGAAAGGCTACAAGAACTTTTATGGAACACATATGCTAATTGTTTTTAACCACTTTTCTTTCTAAACACAAAAACGTGTTTTTGGAAAGCCATTTAACAGTAGTAGTAGCTAATGACGGTGTGCATTTATTCTAAGAAATGAGCACAAGGAATAGGTAAAATAGTTGTTTTAACAAGACTGCCATCTACTGATTTCCACAATTAAAAATATCCCTGATGACTAGATTGTTCATAGTTTTTATAGCTTTGTTTTCAAGATTTACAAAATCAAGAAAACTATGAAATCTTTCTGTCACCTTAGGAATGCGACCAGGTTCACATTGACGACGTGTCTTCGGACGACAACGGTCAAGATTTAAGGTACAAGAGAACTCATTGAGATAAAAAGTTGCTTTTCAAATTCCCTCCTGGGCAAGTGATGGGCTGCTGGAATGCTCAGAGTAGCCTGCTCTCTTTTAACTCTCTTCTTTGCAAGCCAAGTGAGTAGCTGGCAGTTCAGTGTAGCCTGGTGCCCTTTATTAATCTGTGGGGTTTTTTGTCTCTGCCTAGCACATATAACTTCGGCACAGACGGCTTTCCTGCAGCTGCCACCAGCGCCAATCTGTGCCTGGCGACCGGCGTGCGCGGAGGGGTGGACTGGATGCGGAAACTGGCCTTCCGCTACAGACGAGTAAAAGAAATATACAACACCTACAAAAACAACGTTGGAGGCAAGTGACTCTGGAGTACCCAGCAAACACGGATTAGAGATTGTAAATGGGAAGAGCTGGTTTCTACTCTTTTTTGTGACGTAGTTGTGTTTAGTGAGCCTGTTTAGCTTGCAGTGTGCAGAAAATTGTCTGAGCTAGTAAAAGCAAAGGAAAATGACAGAGCGCTACTTAATACCAGTGCATGTCCTTTTCTACTCCACAGGTCTACTTGGTCCAGCAAAAAGAGAGGCTTGGTTACAACTAAGAGCAGAAATTGAAGCTTTGACAGATTCTTGGTTAACACTTGCACTGAAAGCACTCACCCTCATTCATTCGAGGTGAGTATTAAGAGTACGAAGGAAGTCTAGGGTATCTAATGGGTATCTAGGGTATCTGGAAGAGGCTGTCTGGTGTGCTGAGCAGAATGCTGAAGCTGGAGGACCTTATCCTCATTCCTTATTATGATCTGACCGTGCCACACCTTGCTCCTCGGTATGGTGGTAAAAAAGATGTTTTTTTAAGTGGCAGTAGTAATGTTGAGGGGTTCTGATGGGAGTAGTAAGATTTTGCTTCTATTCCTTTCTTTCCTTTCCTTATTTTGTCTTGTGTTTTTCTGTTTTGCTTTGTTAAAAAAGGATATTTGCATTTTCTCTTCCATAGGACAAACTGTGTGAACATTCTCGTAACAACTACTCAGCTAATTCCAGCTCTGGCAAAAGTCTTGTTGTATGGACTAGGGGTTGTATTTCCCATAGAGAATATTTACAGTGCAACGAAAATAGGTAAGCTATTTTCATCATGTTGTGATACATTTAAAGCTATATTTCTAAAAGGAAAAGGCATTGTAGTCTATATTTAATTCTAAATGGCTTTCACTGTAGCAAATACAGAGATGAGTAATACCTGACCCTCATGAAACATTGCTAAAGTATCCTAAAAGTGCTTTTTGAATGTGTGGTGATCCAGCACAGAAAGCTCTATTCATAGTGGTACAGTCTCTGTTAGGAAGAAATGTAGTTGCTTTTTTTTCATCCTTTCTCAAAACTGTGAGGCTGTGTAACAGTTGAGAAAGGTTTTTAATAGGCAGTGAGTACAGAACACTGGAGTCTCCCTGGAGTAGCAGTAGGAGAAACTCTGTAAAGGTAAGCCCTGGCTTCCTTTGTTTTCATGGGCTCTGGAGAAAATTTTGGTAAACAATTTACCAGAAGCAAGAATGTTTTGCTGAAGAATGTAATTATTTAAGTTTCTTCATACTGACTGTAATAAGCTTCAGTCAAGCAAATGTTTATTTCTGTTTTCTGGTTCAGTATAAAAGATGTTATTCTGAGTATGTAGGAGTACCCCAGACCAGATGGCAATGGTGTTTGTAGTTTTTAATTCAATTATGACATATCTGTTCTGTATCAGATTCCCTCATAATTGTGGGCCATGCTAACACATTTTTCAAATGTTTTTAAGTATCTATAATACAGTAAGCTCAAATGGTCAAGAAATTATTGTGGAAATTTTTTTATTTTTTTTTAAACAAGACAAAACAAAAATTGCTTTGGAGATTTACAGAGAAATTTGAAAGCATTCCTATAAAATATTTAAAACTGTTTCCTGAATATTAAAGTTACAGTGCCCTCTGTCAAAACTTTATAGTTAATTATAACTTTGAAATACAATACTTTAAATACACATTTTAATTAAAACATATTTTAATAAATCTTCACTTGTGACTTCACGTACATGGGATAGAAGGGTGCTTTTGGAAAAATGTGTTCTGTCACCAACTGTCACAGGAAACCGTGAGATTTTTGTAGCATGACATGATTCATAATATTCAAACCCTGTTTCAACTTAGTGTTGGAGGGTTTCTTATGCCTGACACTGCTGTCAAATGGTTTCGTTAAGTAGTTTGGCTTCTGTAATGGCTAGAAAACTTATTTAATTTTCAGTTTACTTTTTCTTGCACTTTTATTGTTCTTTAGCTGAAATAACTGTTTTAAAAACCACAATTCTTCCACCCATTGCTGTAGACACACAGGTTAGCATGTCCCATGGCCAGACTAAAGTGGCCTTTCAGAATGGGGGCATCTGAGAAAACTCAACTTTAAGCGTTTGCTTTCTTTCTGTCTTCTCAGTACCGTACCTGAAGCTTTCCAGTATGGGTACAAATTGAAAGAGAGGAAATTTAGGTTAGCTATAAGGAAGAAATTCATTGCTTTAAGGGTGGTGAGACAAGTTGCCCAGGGAGGTTGTGGATGCCCCAGCCCAAGCAGTTCAAGGCCAGGTTGGGTAAGGTCTTGGATAACCTGTTATAGTGGGAGTGTCCCTGCACGTGCCAGGGTGAATTGGGAGTAGATGATTTTTAAGGTTCCTTCCAACCCTTGACACTTCTGTGATTCTGTGGTACTTGTACATAGGGCCAGAGCACTGGAATGATTTCTCTAGGTGTGTGCAGGGAAGGAATTACCCATATGAATGGAACCCAGTGCAGGATCAAGGACATGGCCCATGTATTGGATTACAGGCATTTAAATCTAAATCTTTCAGGTGACCTTCTAAGTCAGGGTACTACTGTTTTAGGAGCTGTGATTAATCATGTTGCAGGTTTTTGAGAAAAAGCTAGAATTTCAACTCAGCTTCAATCAATTTACTCAAATCAGGCTACTGGTCATAAGCAAATGTTAGATAATTCTCCTGGTGGTGAAATTCCCCACAAAACCTGTGTTGTATTAGGGAATGAGGCAAGGAAGGTCACATTGTGGACCTCTAGTATGCTGTCTATGCTGCAATCAGCCTTGATACACCATCCTGAGGGACAGACTCTTCTCATCTTGTAGCTCTACTTAAGAATTCCAAGGATTGGGGAGATCCAGGCTAAAAAGTTATTTATTTGATGACATCACCACCTACCCTGAATAGTCTGATCTTTTTCTTTCAGGAAAGGAAAGTTGTTTTGAGCGAATAATTCAGAGATTTGGAAGAAAAGTAGTCTACGTTGTTATAGGGGATGGTGTCGAAGAAGAGCAAGGCGCAAAAAAGGTAATGGCTTTCTTTCAGTGAGGGATGGTTTCAAGAGTCTGAAAATTGTCTTTTCTTCAACATGGGACAGCGTGCATTGACATTTAGGTTGGATCTTTGCCTTACAAAATCTGTGGTGGACATATCTAGTAGAAAGCTGGGTAAGACTATAGATAATGATTTGCCCTGCTGTTCTCCAAAAGACACATTAAACTATGTATGTTTGATGTATTTCAAAAAGGGGCCAGAAATGGGCCCTGGCCTTTGTGCCAAAAACTAATAGTTCTGTTTTCCTTGGCAACCCAAAATACCACATAGGATGTTATGAATGTAAGCAAAATATGGTGATTCTTAGTGATCAAAGGCAGTATGCTGTTTGACTGTATGAAATACGTATATGTCACACCTTAAAAAGACATGTAGGACTGGAGTAGATATCCAGGAATTTCCGTTTTCTTGTGTGTCCATAATTTCAATTCTTCTTTCAGGCAACAACCTGTGGCTTGACATGCATTCATAATCTCAGATAACTGAGCAGAGGATACTATTTGACTGTCTATTATTTTTTGCTTTACACTGAGAAGAAGGGAAAAATTCTTTTTTTTTTCACATGGGAATTAAGCTGTATAAAAAGCAACGCTTCCCATCCACAAATAATAGGTATTATTTCTAGCCTTGCTAGAAAAACTACCAAGGTACTCTGCAGATACACACTCTTTACTTGGAGAAATGAGGCATAACCTTGGCTATTTGAATAATAGGAATAAGAGCAGGAAAATGGGCATTTTTGTTCTTGCTTCCTTTCACAGATAAATTGCTTTTACACAGCTGCTTTTTCACCACAAAACTCTGTGATACTTCTGTCTCTTTCCACTGTGACTTTCTAAATTGGAGAAGTGAAACTAATTAGTCCACATGGCGTTTTAGCAGCCATTGACTGGTTTTGCTTCGTGAGATCTGGGGTTTGTGCCCCCAAAGCCTTGCGGGTTCCCGGCTCGCCCCAGCACTTTGCAGAGTCTCAGTTTCATATATCCCTTTGGCGGACTGACGGGAACACTTTGCTCCTTTCTCCTGCAGAAATGCCTTTCATCTTTGCAGAGAAATGTTTTCCCGCTGCAAATGATTACATTTTAAAAGCTGTATTTAAGATCGGGGGGGAAAAAAAATTCCTTCTCTTTGTTCCTTTTCTGTAGCTCGGTGAAATAGTGTTGTATATGATAATGGCAGGAGTAGTCCTTTTGGTAACATTATCTATTCCAATGCTTTTTTCAACAGGAAACGTGATTCAGAAAAGCATAAGAGAAAGCCTTTCCAGTTGCTAAGAGGAGTAGCAGTATAGAAAGTTCCTTTGTGCAATTACTTGTGTGTATTCTTTCCTGGTGGAAGGAATTTTCAGGTTGAAAGCATGTTAGATGCTCTGGATTAAATTATCTGCTGCAGCGATGCCAGGGAAGTCAATAAGTAGACCGGCAGCCCTGCCTTTCTGCATAAACTATCAATTTGATTTAGGAAAACGCTTCTCTGATTCTTGTCCTGCTTCTTACTCCACCAAGTAAGAAATCACCATTTCACACTGTGAAATACAGAATTTGCCTTTTTAGTTTTTTTCCTTCACATCCTGCAAGAGCAAAAACCTCTGGAGAGCACACAAACAAAACAGGTAGTTTTGCCTCCACAGAACTACCCAAAGCAGATCAATCCAGAGTGGCATAACTGTCCTGTGATGTACCCCATTGTCATGCTTGTCCCCTAAATCTTGGTACCTGGTTCCTTCTCGCCTCGCTTCCCGACAACACGTCAGGTTTTGTTGTATTCTCCAGAGAAGGGACAGGTCTTCTATTACCCCTTTGCACAGCACTTTTCTGTAGGGCTTTAGCCTGTGTTGAAGCCATTAGTATATGTGTATTTCTTTACACTACTTAGCATAAACAGTACACCCTTCTTTAGATAGAACTTCATTGTTTACATGTAAATTGTAATGAGTCTTTTCAAGTGAGCATGTAAATTCAAGCCTCTTTAATTAGAGAGTTTTTTTATTCTATGTTCATTCAGTGGATAAAAAAAAGTTGAACTTCCAGCTTAGGAGGTAAGAAAGTTAAGGCTTAGTATTAAAAATTATTTACCAATCATTTATAAATTCTTCATCATAAAACAAGATTTTCATGTATGTCCTTCATTCATGGAAAATCTTGAGTCAATACAGCAGTAGGAAAATAAAAGACACATTAAAATCTTTTTTTTTTTGTCATTAGTGTAAAAATTCAGTAATAGAAACTTTTTAATGCCACTTAAAAGATCATTGCTTTATTGAGAAACATTTTTAGGATAAACAGTTTGTTCATAAAATGCCTCTTTTGGTTGATGTAAGTAAATGTAATACGCTGAGAAACTGCATGCTGTTGCATTTCTGGTAGCATTTGTTGTGATGTGATTAGATGTGATACTGACATCTTTGTTTAGCTGTCACTTCCAGCAAAATATTTGATGAGAATTAAAACTCTCAGGATGTTTGCACTGTGGACTGAGAAATAACCATACCTTTCTGGATCAGTGCAGCAACCAGTGAGCTTGGCTGTAACACCAGGGCTCACACAGAGGTTGCTACCTTCATATCCGCTTCCCCAGGAAAAGAGAGAGAGGAGGGCAGAGAGAAACCAATGTGAAAGTCCAAAGGGTGCACCAGAGCTGCTGGCACCAGTGGTGGTGCCATGTGGGTCAGAGCCACCTCCTCTGAGTGCCACCGCAGTGACACCGCTGTTCTCAGTTCTGGGGGCTTCTGCCAGAGACTCCATTGTCTCAGCATTATTGTTTGCTTTGTTTTGTGTTTTGGTTTTGGAGGTTGTTTTGTTTTGTTTTGTTTTGTTTTGTTTTGTTTTGTTGCGTTTCATTTTGTTTTGTTTTGCTTCTTGCTATTTTTCACCTTGGCTTTTGGGGAATACTAATAAGACACTTGGAAAATACTAATAAGGCAGAAAAACCCCAACTCCTGAGTTTTTCTTCTTAGGAGAATTCTCCAAAGGATTTCTAATTTGTGAGAAGAGACAAAGGCTCCCTTGCACTGAGGAGCTGGATTTTGCATCAGGTGATTTGGGAGGGCCTAGGCAAATGGCCTTCTCCTTTGTCTCCAAAATGGTCATGCTGCCTTGGAGGAAAAATCATAAATCTTTGTGGAGCAATAAATAGAATATAAATGGGTATCCAATATGCCACTGCTTTTAAGCTCACAGTCACACTGTGCTGGTCAGGTTTGGGGTAGGAAGTAAAGACGGCCGCTTAGCAAATCTGGCAGGAATACAACAAAAATACCGTGAAAGATGACAAAAACTGATGAGTTTTCTATTCAAATCCATCACAGATCTCAGGAGTAAGTTTTTTTGTATAAATATATATTCATTTAAGGGAAGGAGGGTAGAGGATAGTCTGCACTTTTTGGTGTTGCTATCAAAAAATGGATTTGTTTTGCATATCTACTAATAGCAACACTATTTTGTGGAGAAAAACAGCTGAATTTTTGTACATTTAGTAGGTACATGCTGAAAAGAAAATTACCTCAATTTCAGAAATAAAATAGCTTAATATCTTAGGTTATTCAATAATAGTCTAATTATTAGGCTTACTAAATTTGTCATTTCATTTTATTATGCTTTTTTTACATCAAATTTTGCCACCATATTTAATTTCAAAATGTCATCAAAATCAAACCATTTAAAAGTTCATAGATTTTTTTATTATTAAGTATCATCTGCCAAACGATTAATGATTTTTAAAAGACAAAAGCTTCATATTTACTGGGAAGATGTTGAAATCGTAGACTTGGAATTCCATTAGATACTAATGCATCCAGTTTCACCACCTATTTATTAGTGGTTAGCATTTGTCATCCCTTCTCCCACAGCAGCAAATGCAAGATTAGCATTTCTTGCTTGGCTCAGAATAGAAGTGTTCTGCATGACATGCATGTGCTAAGTGTTGGCAGGGATGGCTTTTTAAAGGCAATATTTCGTACATATGTATGCACAAAGGATCTCTTGCTCTCTCAAATGGTCTCAAGTCATTTGGTAAGAGAAAATGTACTTCCATGTCATGGGTGTGTTGCCACTTTTGACATGGCTGAATAGTTGTGAATCAACAGTGCATGTTAATACAGGAATAATATATAAGGTTTTTGTATGATGATTTTGTTACTTTAAAGATTTTAGTTTCATACAATCATTTATTATCTTAGATGGGGCTAAAATTAGTGTACATGCCTCTTGAAAACACTCGCATATATATGAACACATATGTGTGAGGCTCTATATATACACGTAAACATACAGATATATATAGATCTGTATCAGGTTTGCTTCCCCTCCTACAGCTCTGAAGACTATACTGTAGGGTCAGACTGATAGAAATCTGAATTGGCAACCTTCAGCCCACGTCTAGGGCATCAGTGCAGATTCCAGCCCCATGCAGCCACCACGTTCCTGGCATGCTTTATTTCTTGGGAGTGTGCAGCTGGCCTTTAGACCTACATGAAGGAGAACTGAAAATAATTATAATCTGGAGATTAACACAACCTCTTTTTTTTCACAAGACTCTCTGTGGTCACTCCAGACTTCACTGCTGTAACTGTGTGTAGTAAATATAGGTATACTCGTTTCACAGATATACATAAAGCAGAGGACACTTGGCTGAATTTGAGATAGAACTATATAGTCAAAATAATGACTGCTTGCAGTTTTGGTTTAAAATCTGACCATCAACAGCTGACCCATAAACAGGGTAATCCAAAACTCAATATTGCACGTGGGCATCTAGCAAGAGGTGCTGTAACTTGATTTAGTGGAAGCTAAACCTTCTGTTAAATCAATCAGAGTCTTTAACTGCTCTCTCTGCCTGGTGTGTGTATGCTCTGTGATGCTGAGGTTGTTACTAGGGAAGCAGTATAAAGCTGGAGCTGCATGAAGTGGGAGCTGGAAGCCAAGAATTTAATCCTATAGTTCTCCCTATTCATTGGTTTGCTGTGTGACCTTGGAGGGCATCCATGTCATTGACTCTTGGCTTCTGCAGAGACACTTTGCAAAAGCAAGTGTCCGCCAAAGTCCTTGCCACACACATCATAGGTGTGCTCTTTGCACCTCCCTGACCCAGTGGCTAAAGCAGACCTGCTGCCAAGCTGACTGAGAGGAGGAGCAGGGAGATGTGGCTGGCTGTCAGGGAGAGCAGCTGTGTCCCACCTGGCAGGGGTTTGAGGGAGAAGAGAGAAGCTACAACCTCACACGAAAAGGAGGCAGCACTGCTGAGCATCGCCGACCTGTGCAGTCATCTGGCAAACACAGCATGGACCTGCTGCAAGCATGAACCTGTGACTCCTTGTCCTTGATGTAGTACCCCTATCAGATATTTCAAATTCTGCCAGAAAGATCTTGCAGCCTAAGTTAGAGATAGGTGCACAGAAGCTTTTTCAAAGTCCAGAGAATGGCATGACTAGTAATTTTTATTTCGTATTGCTCTTGCTGGTTCATCTCCTGAACGTGATGCAAGAAGTTCATCTTCAGGAAATCTGTGAGTTGGAAAGCAGCAGTCTCTGGTCTGAGAGAGCCAAGAGGGTAGGCAGCCTGTGTAATGTAACAGGGGAGACCCTGGGACATGGAGCTGTAACTGAGTGAGCTAACTACAGCTGGTGGAGCATAGAGACAGTACAGTGGAAGTCCAGATTGAAGATGTAGAAAAAAAAAGCGTTGTAGTGTTTAACATTTCCTTCTTAAGGAAAAGATCTATCTATAAAAGTGTTTTGCTTAAAAATCATAAGCATTTTTTTTCAAAATTGTCTCTGAATTTTGTTTGTTTTGTTCTCTCCATTGTCAGCCATTGCTCATGAATTTATCTTCAAGCTGAGATTCAGTAGCTGTTTCTCAAGGCTTTCTAACACTGGAGCAAAGCAAAGCAGAACAGAAACTGTCCAATGGTGTTTTCTTGGGGGTCATTTTGTTTTCCTGAAGAAATTCCTTTGTTCTAGAAGCTAGGCATACTCTGAATGTGAGCACATGTTGATGCATCCATATTGATCAAGAGTGTTATATCAAAGAGGATGTGATAGGCTGAGTGTTAAGGTGTTTGCCTTCTGAGGCAGGTATAAAAAGTGCAATAAATGTGCAGCTGGAAAAAGTGAGTTTAACATTGTTTTCAAAATCTTTCTCTAACTTAAAATTTGAGATGCCCAGAATGAAAAAAGGAGAGCAGAATAAAATAACAGAGGAGATGGAGTTCTGCCACTGATTTCAGTGGAATTAGGAATTTACTCAGGAGCTGCTGAAGTAGGATGATGAAAGCCTCTTTGAGAAGCCGTAAATAAAATGCTTGGGGAACTTAGAAGCTAGTGTGATAATAAATTGCTTGTGATTTGCCTCCTAAAGATGCCAGGACACAAACTGACCCAATGAAAAGGTGAACACAATCATGTTAGCCTCCAGAATATTGTTGAATTGAAACTATTTTCCTATGGGATTTATAGAATAATTTCCTGACAAAAGCTGATAATTATATTTTTTGTTTATTAACTCAAAAGTTCTCGTTGACATTATCATCCCTAGTTTCAAGTATAAAGGTAGTTGTTAATTAGATTTTTACCCTTCATGTATGAGGTAATCTCTTTTTTTTCCTGGGATTTGTGTTTTTAGTTTATTCAGGTTCTTTGCAAAAGTATTTATGTTCCAGACAGATTTTATTACAACTAATAGGAAAAAAATATGTATTTATTTTAATGTCTCATATGGAAAAGATATTTTAAGATCAGTGTTAGCAATGACCAATGTTATACAAGCCACTGGGATAGAAATCTTTTCAAAGTGATCTGAGCAACACATGAGTTATTCTGAATCACCCTTTCTCTGTTCTTAACTCATCTGCCAGGAGTACTTTTTTATAAGGAGCAAACACATTTTGATAGTAAACAACACTTTCACTTTCTTTATTTTCTTTCTGTTCCCTTCCTCAAACTACCCACATGCTTCATGTGTATGTTATTTGGTTTATTTTTTTTTCCAGAAGTCATATTTTCTTCTGCAATGTTCTGAAATCTGTTTTTCATATAAAGAGATTAGAAGCCCCTCCCTTCCTTATGATCACCTGATGTGTTTGCTGTAGTTCCTGTTGTAAATAGATTTGCTGTTATTGAGATTTATGTTTAGGGGGTGGGTCAGAGAAACCAGACATAAGCATGAAGGACTCAAGGTTTTAAGAGCTCTTTTTCTCTCCCCCAAGTGTTCTCTTATCCCTGTGGAAGACAAAGGGTGGGTCTAAATACCAGAATGCTTGGGGTTATTTTTACATGTTGTCTGTGCTGTTCACAGCATGCTATGCCATTTTGGAGGATCTCGAGCCACTCTGACCTTATGGCCCTTCACCATGCCTTGGAACTGGAGTACTTGTAGCAGCTTAGCAGCACTTTCAAACCTCAGAGCCTCCTTCTGCCCGTGGATGAGATGCCTGTGTCTTGTGTCAGCGTTGGACTACAGAACTCTGTGATTTCAACATGTTGACGTACAGCTGCAATTGGTCTTAACCCTTGCCCTTTCAGTAAATGGAGGAGCATGTCCTTTTCTTCAGAACAGCTGTTGGCTCCAGTACTGCGAGTCCAACGAAAATAAGCCATGCGAGTGTTTGAACAACTCACCTTTACCATATTCGCTACCAAAAAGGAATGGAGAAGGAAAAATAAAATGGAAAAAAAAAACAAAAAAAAAGAAAAGAAAAGAAAAGGAAATAAGAGGTTCATACCTGTGAAGAAAAGAAAAAGGACCTGCAAATGCTTTGTAGTTTTTAGCCTCTTCAATGTGACACACACCATTTCTTCAACACAGCAAACTTGATTGCACAATGAAGACTGAGATTTTACAAAACACCAGTGGAGTAATTTTCTTATAAAGAAGGTTTACGTTTTGGTTTCTCATACCCAGGGTACTCTGTACATCTTTACTTATTTATGAACAGACTATATTTTGACATCATATAACTGAGGATATGTATAATAGGATTAAAGGCTATTATAAGCCTTTGCCTTATGGTACAGCAACTACTTTTGATTTTAGCACATTACAGAGTAGTTTAAAATATGTCTAATTTAAACTAATAGGTACATCACTGAGACAATCATGTACAGGAAGAATTTTTTGTGTAAATTTGTAATAATGAATGATTCTTTTACATATTGTTAAGGTAAATGCTATTGAAAGATAGTAATGCCTTGTCGGTGAAGAATGAGGCCGCGTGTGCACAAACTAGTGCGGTGCCTTATCAATGTGTTGGATATAAATATGTAGATAATGGATTTTTTTAGATAAATTTGTCAAGACCAAAAGCATGGATGTCAAGTATCAATAGGAATTGGGTTTTGTTCTCAGCTGTTTCTCTGCCATTTTCTTTTCTCACCAACTCTGATTATGAAAAGATTGATTTTGTGTTTTCCCCCCCCACCCCAGTCAAAGCAAATACAGATAAAACCCAAGTGAAGAGGAGGGCTTTATTGTCTTTTTGTTTCCTCTTTTAAAGTTAAAATATTAGCCCTTTTTTAGAAAATCAAAAAAAATTAATTAGGAGAGTCATTCCATAAAGAAATAGAGAAAGAACACAAATATATTTTAAGATGTAACTTAAACTGGAACCTTGGTACTGAATAGCTTTTGTCTCATTCAAAAATGAAGGAAACTATCATCACTAATATTTTTAGAAATTAGAAATGATAATATTTTGGAGAAATTAAACAAGAATGCTCATATACATTTAAGTTTTTTTAATCCCCTTCCACCAGGAGTCAGATTTTCCTAAGATATAATATCCATTGCCGGCAATGGAAATGCTGAAATGGTTATCACCAAGGAGTTAAAATTTGTTTTTGTCTGTATTAACTTAAAGGACAAAACTAGACTGTGTCTGTCTGTGACTTGTGACTATTCTGATCTTGAAGGCTGTGAGCTATTTGGTTAAATAAACTGTTAGTCTGACTTTTTGGCTTGAATTGTACCAATTCTCTTTACCCAGTTAAATATCTTATTAAAAAGAAGCCTCAGCTTTGTTGGTTAATTTTCTGGTTTTTCTTCTTTCTTTTTTTTAAAAAACCACCAGCCTTGAAACAGCTACCTGCAAAGCTACAGAGCACCAATGTAGCTACAAATCAACTCTCTTCACTATTGGAGGAATCACATTGCTGCTAGAATAAAATATTTGTGGATTGCTTTAGTACCATCGGAGAGATTTTTATCCTACCAAGACTTGCACATGTGCTTTGCTTTACCCCGTATGAGTGCTGCAACTCGTGCAGTACTCACATACGTACATAAAGCACACTGTGGATAGTTTTTAGAATTGAGACTATAATTAGCCCTTTTTTTCCTCAAGCAAAGTAGACAGTGATGGGGGGTTTGGTTGTCTTTTTTTTTATCCTTTGGCTCTTTTCAATTTTTAGTCACTCGCGAAGTGAAAACAATTACGAAGTTTATCTGGGCCTTATTGTACAAAAAGTGTGTTGTGTCCACAATTGTGTACAGAATTTTTCTTCATTAATTTTGTTTTAAATTAATAAAATTGATTTGTGAACGTATTAAACAATTGTCTTGCATGCAATTCTGTGATATTTCTGCCCTCTGGGTTGAGAATGAGGAGACATCTCTTTGCTGTCCCAAGACACTGAAGTTGTTCACCTTCTAGTGCCCAGCTGAGATGTTGAATAGGTTAAAGAATAATTGCATCTAGTTTGCAGAAGGCTCAGTTAGATGAGCAGCTAGAGATGAGCAGTCAGGGTAGAATAAGACCTTGATATCCTGGAAACGTGTGATTCACAGCAAATGCCTGAACTCCATGGTGCCTCTGTCATCCAAAGCAATCCATGTGCTGAATGGATAAGTCTTCCATTCAGACATCTCACTCAGGGCTACAAGTCCCATCTTTTGAGGTTTTAGAGGCCTGAACATCTGGGAATTCAGGACTGGCATTTAACTGTTCCAAGCACGGAGCAGGGCTGTCCTTTAAATTGGGAAGAGTGGCAGTGACCACCCTTTTATAGCAGACGCTCTTTGTACACACCTGGTCTAGTGAAGATCCCTCTTTGCTTCTCTGCTCATCAGTGAGAGCCTTGACTGCCAGCTGGTCATTCCTTATGCTCACTTTCTGGTCTAGTGAGCCCTAACAAATGGAAGCAAAACCAAGACCAGACAAGGACCTGCTTCTACATACTTGGCACCACCATGGAAGTTGCATGCTCAGAGTTGAATTATATGTTTTCAGCACAGCACCAATGATGCTGGAAATTAATCTGATGAAGTAAGCACTTCATCATAAATTTCCCCTGAAGTTATTGTCTTTCTTTCTGAGCAATTAAATACTCAGAAAAATAATTATTTTTTTAGCGAGTATCATATGAACCCTTCTTAAATCAAAATCTTGTAAGAAGGCAAGGAGTCCTATAGAGTGAAAGAGATCATGTAGGCAGCTTATAAACTTGGGCTCCACTTTTTGAAACATGTCAGTACTGCTTGAAGTTGCAATTTCTTAGATGCTCACTGATAAAAATGTTCACTTATAATGGTTTTCATTCTAAGAGTAACACGTGTAACTTTGATGTAGTGCCAAGAGAGTGAAATTAAAAATAGTAATTATTATTATTATTCATGTCTTTCATGACTGGAATGCATGCTCAGTGAGTGGTACCTTTGTCTCAAAAATGCTTGCAATGCAAGCCAATAAAATATTGTTAGAAATTATTTTCTGCCTTTTCCTTCAGTTTTCTGCTCCTCTCAGTGTTGAATTCTGCCCTGCAACATGAGTAGAGGATGGATATCAAGAGACACATTTCTTAGTGTCATATGCCAAGGGAGAGGCACAGCTCTGTCCCAATCTTCGTGTTCTGTATCAATGGCAAGGCTGCACAGCTGCCACTTTTGCCATTCTCTGTTAGCCAGGGACTGGCAGTACCAAAGCTGTCCAGTTCTCTTGTGCAGGCAAAGGGCTAGAAGAAAATGGGAAAATCCAGGGGAAAACAGTCATCTCCTAGGTTGGAAAAAAACATAGAGAAGAGGTGTGAGGGTTACAAGGCTGCAACAGCAAAGAGGATCTCTAGGCAGGCAGGAAGGGTCGCTGAGTGGAGCACCCAGTACTCCTAGATGGGCCCCAGCAGCTCCTCAGGATTATGCCCAGAAATCTGATGGGACAAGGGACCAGTGAGAGGTCCCACAGTCTCTTGGCTGCCCTATCCCACCAACTTCACAGTGTGGATAGCAGGCTGGCCACAGCATGGTGGACAAGAGCACACAACTCAGTATAGGCTTCGGGGAAGAATGGTGTAAACCAAGGGGGGCTGGTTGCTGTCCCTCTTCTGGCTCCTCCTGAAACTCTTGCCCTGTCCCCATTACCTCTGTACAGCTGGCATGCACCTCCATGTGCCAGAAAGGGCACAGCAAAGATGGAAATCTCTGGACTACGTCCTGAATTCCCTCCACAGCCTATTAAATGTGTGAACTTCTCTGTAATATCTATGTGCACATATACACACACACATATACATATATCTACATACATATAGATATATAGGTAGATACACAAATATAGATAGACATTTTGTTGCCAAGCTTTGTTATGATAGCAAAATTAAAATGGTGTATCATTGAACCTGTTGCCTAAGTGACTTCATGCAAATAGTTTGCAATAGAAAATGCCCCTTACTCTCGTTCTCCACCACAGCTATGAAAGATAAATAAAGTTCTTACATTTGGCTACTCAAACCATCCTTCTTTGTAACTGTCAGCATTTCAGTTTGTGTGAGTATAAATAAACTTTCACTTTCTGATACCAGGGATTTTTTGTTGTTGTTGTTTTTTGCTATTTTATATTGCCATTTCTGGTTTTTAAGTGGCTGTTTGTTCCTGCTAATGGTAATAGAATAACAGCAGAAGAAAAACAAAATATTTGGATTTATCTAAAGCTAAATGCAGGTATGCCAGGTCTCATGGAAGCCACATGATGTTGCCAGCTAACGTGGAAGTCAGATGTAGGTACAAGTGTGCTACCAGTGATCTGCCTTCCCATTGCTTCACCAGCACTGGCCAGAGTTTTTGGGAAGAGGTATTTGTGGCTTGGGTTTTGTTTCTCACCCTCACTTAGAAATGTTCTGCATGTACTGCTCTCTACTGCTTCCTGAAGGGCTGGCCTTTGACATTGCTATTTCCATTCTTATGCACAGGTGCATTGGTTTCTAAAGAGGGAGTTAAATCATTTGCAAAGGAAGCCCCAGTCTTCATTTTATTCATTGCCAAGTCATGTCAAATTTGACATGGAAGTTGAGTGAGACCTAGGTATCACATTAAGTTTAATAGCTAAGATTGCAGTGATAGACAGTGTAGTGTAGACAAGGTGAAAAGTAGTTAGAAATGAAAAGCGAAAACATAAACGGATTTGGAAAATGTAGGATAATAAATCCAGGAGAAAATAGGGCAAAGCAAGGAGTGAAGAAGAATACTGAGTTGTCCAGAACAGAGAAAATTATCTTTAGGAGGGCAAATTAATTTCTTAGCTCTGCCACAGAATAACCCAGGAGTTGTTAGGACTCAGGCTCAGCAAAGCTAGCTGTCACTGTGGCTGGCCACCAGCAGGACATCCAGGGCTTCAGCTGGTCATGCATGCTCTCCATGGAGAGAACTGGGAGCCTCAGTGAGGAACTGCTGGAACCAGCTACTGGCACCAGAACTATGCACAAAATCCTGCCCTTACCAGGAGCTTGGACACTGCATCTTGCCCCCTAACTGATGGCTGGAATTCTTTCCTGTGCAGGACAGGAGGCTGCCCATGCTGAGGAGCATGGCAGGAGCTGTCCGTGTCCTGTGCAGCATCTGCTGTTCACCCTCTCTGCAGAAGCTCCGTGCTTAGTGACCACAGGACACAGTGCACAGGATACAGGTGACTTTAAGCCAAGTCTGTTTTCAACCCTGTCCAGAGCTATGTGGGAGGCTGCCTGCTGTTAATGCCCTTGGAGATCTGGAGGAGTTCCGTGGGAGCGGAAGAAAAGAGAAGTGCAAATGTGCAGGCTCTCAGTGAAGCACAAAAGGATGATGTTTGCAGAGCAAAACCGCTTTGCCTCTCTGTAGCTGCTTAATGCAAAGTACAGAAAGTCCTGGGAACTGGCACATAAATCAGGGCTTCTATCTCTGAGGCATGTGCTCACACCATCAAATCCAGTAATGCCCTTAGCTTTCCTCAGAAAAATCCACTGGGTGGACTGAATACCTGTTTTCCTTCCTCTTGTGGTTTCAGTCCAGCAGGTCACAAAGCCCTATGCAGCCACTCACTCACTTCCCTCATATTTGGATGGGAGAGAAAATTGGAAGAGTGAAAGTCAGGAAGCTCATTGGTTGAGATGAAGATAGTTTAATAGGTGAAGTCAAAACTGTGCACACAAGTGAAACAGAACAAGAATTTAATTCACAATTTCATGAACAGACAGATATTCAGCCAACCCCAGGAAAGCAGAGCTCCATCACACATAATGGTGACTTGAGAAAACACCATCACTCCAAATATCCCCCCTCTTCCTTCTTCATTCCCCATCTCTATATGCTGAGCATGATGCCATATGGTGTGAAATGTCCCTTTGGTCAGTTGGGGTCAGCTGTCCCAGCAATGGGGTGTCCCCTCCCAACTCCTTGGCACCCCCAGCTGCTCACTGGTGGAGTGGGGCGGAGTGAGGCACAGAAAAGGGCTTGACTCTGTCCAAGCAGTGCTTAGCAGTAACTAAAACATCCCTGAATTGCCAACACTGTTTTCAGCATAACTCCAAAACACAGTCTCATACAAGCTACTGTGAAGAAAATTAACTCTATCCCAGCCAAAACCAGCAAAACACCTCTCCAGAGTAAACAAGTGCAGTTCTCAGTACCAAGACAAGCAACTGAATAGAAACAAAACCATTACATTCCCCTTTACCTCAAGAAATGTTACAATTCCAGAAGGGATTATTACCTTTGCATTAAATTCATGTTCCAGCTCCTAAATCTATCTGTGCAGTCTTTATTTATATGTGACTCACTTAAAATTCAGTAGAGCATCTGTGTCATAGATATCAGAGGTCTACTTACATGCCATTTGGTATTTGTCACTAATCTGGGGTCACAGAGGGTCAGCCCAGTAATATTTCCACTACACAGCAGGTAAATCCTCTCAGACTGCTCCTGGTACGTTCTTATAAAATGAGAGTTTGAAATTAATTTTAAACCATACATAGATTTATACCTGTTAAGAGCCTTCCTGGACCCCTTTTGTTTTAAGACAGGAAGTTTTTAAAGGAGAGCTGGAACAAAAAAAAAACTTAAACTATATACTTAGTTATCTAGAAGACAAGGAAAGCTCAGCAAAATAAAATTAAGAAGGTTGCAATAACCCTTTTAAACAACAGTTATGAGGCAGAAATTTCAGTTGTTATGAATATTAGCATTCTTTTTGATATTTCCATAGTCCAGCTGAAATCCACCATTCTGTAAGCTTTTTGTCCAGAATTTCTCAAATACTTGCTCTTATGCCACCTGGTTCCTCTTTCTGTTGCTCCAGTGGATGTGTGAACCAGATCTGAAGATTCTGCTGATGGTCTTTAGGCATTGCAGAAGAACCAGATCATGCAAAGGGTGTGTCGAGAATCACAGAATTACTAGGTTGGAAGACACCTTCAAGATCATTGCGTCCAACCCATGCCCTAACACCTCAACTAGACCATGGCACCAAGTGCCACATCCAGTCTTTTCTTAAACACATCCAGGGATGGTGACTCCACCACCTCCCAAGGCAGACAATTCCAGTACTTTTTTACTCTTTCTGTAAAAACTTCTTCCTAATATCCAACCTATATTTCCCTTCGTGCAGCTTGAGACTGTGTCCTCTGGTTCTCTCAGTTGCTGTCTGGAGAAGGACACCAACCCCCACCTGGCTACAACCACCTTTCAGGAGGTTGTAGAGAGTGATAAGGTCACCTCTGAGTCTCCTTTTCTCCAGGCTAAACAACCCCAGCAAGGTAACAGAGCCAATGTTAGTACCTCTTGGGAGTGAAGGTGCCCTTGTTACTTTTGGCTGTTCTTGCTTAACACAGGCAACAGGTGTGGGTTAAATGAAAATTGAGAAATTCTGTTTCAGAACAATTTTTTTTATGATTTTCTTTCTTACAGATAAGCTGAATTGAAATTCCTTGAAGTCAAAGACTACATTTCCATCAAAACCTGAACAGAAACTATCTGTTAAAAATTCCAGACATTGGGTTGCCCATTGGTTTCAATTAAAGTTATGCTGTGCAGATCTGTAACTGCAGTAGACCTTTTTGCTTAATATTTGCACTTTTTTTCAATAGGAATTCAATAGGAATAGGAGAAAGACAAACCTGATGAGTGCTATGGTAGCCTGAAGCCAGAGCTTTGACTGGAGACTTTTATTTAGTTCTTGAATCATATTTTGCTTGGAAATGTGGTTTGGTGTTTATCCTCCTTCCTGCTAAGCAGTCCAAGTCATGATCTGGAACACTGGGTGATGAGAGAAGATACTGATCTCATGCTTCTCTTTTTTTCTCTTTCTTTTCTTCTTTTTTTTTTTTTTTTTTTTTTTTGACATGTTTTCTCCCACATTTGTCTGTGAAGAACCTTGTTCTATGACCTTGTTCTTTCCATTCTAACTTCATCCTAATCCATGCACTATCCTCTTCCATATTTCATGATACTCCAGTGTTTTAAACATTGACATCTGAGACAGAAGCAATTTAACACTTCCATAATAGTATGTAATGCATTTCCTTCTCTTCTGAGACGGAGAGTACCGCACCTGAAATTTGGAGAAAAAGTTACAGTTTGGATACTAATATTTTCCACAGTCTTCTAATTACTCTTTCATCTGTACCAAATATAGACTGATGTTCAAACCTTTTGTAGGTCTCTGGCAGGATTTTGAATGGTTATGTTGTCTCTGGTCAGGTTTCTAAAACCATTCTAGTAATTTTGAAAACATGCTGGCAAAAGGAGTCTGTTCCACAAGGCACTTGGTTTAGTTCTTAGACAGTGGCTTTCGGGTGAATATTTGTGGTATCGTTCTAAAGTGTGGAAGTACATGGGATTTCTAAACCCTCAGTTTCCTGGTGGGAATAATTCTGGACAGATGGTTTTACTATCCAGATGACAAACTAATTGCCAGCAATTTTGTGGAAATAAAATTCTTATTTGAAATTATGACCTAATTGTTATGTAAAAGAAGAATAGACCATTGTAAGTGCTTCATTGCGTAACATGAATCTGAATATGAGCTAAGAATGCTGCCTTTAAATCAGTCTGTTAATTACACTTCCTTAGACTTGTGGGTTGACATTCTGTTCATTCAGAAGCCTAAAGTATAGGGAGGCTTTGGCCCTCATAAATGGAAAAAAAATAATTTAATCCACTCCTTTCTAAGTGGAAATGGAAAGTAGACCCCCTTCAAACATACTTTGAATCAAAATGAGGGACAGCTGCAGTCTGAGGTTAAATCCCATTATTTCCACAATTCAGTAGAGATTGAGATTTGGATTTTGGCCTTTAGGTTTACTAATTCACCTAAATAACCAAATGAAATGAAGAGGGTAACTAAGAGAGAAAAGATAAGTAAGATGTGGTATTTTTGTGTCAGAACTGGCACATGAACAAGCTGAGACACATGTAACAAGCATTCCCCAGACCTCTAACCTGTGCATTTCATTCCCTGTCACTTGGATTTCACTTCTAGAGTCAATTGTGGTCAGTATCACTGTGGATAGGAGGAGCTCCCAAATGGGCCCGGGGTCACCATGTGTCCTGCCCACCCATCATCAGATACTCTGTTTTGATTCCATGTTTATGCAGAAATTAGTATTTTAGCTATCCAGCACCTGCTTTTCTGTTATAACAGCCAGGTGACAGCATGAGTGGAGCACCAGAGCAGCAGCAGATGTTTCTGTGCCCATCTTACTCATTAACAGCCTCAACACCAGCTATGCAGGGCGTGGCTGCCACGGCTGGGCTCAGGCTGTTCCACAGACAGCCCTACTTCCTCTACCTGCAGAGCCCATCCTCAGCTCCACAGATGGTGCTCTTTTGATATTATGGAATAGTAATTCCCTGTGTTCACAGCTGCTGTAGAAATGCTCCAAGAGCATGAAATGGCAGAGCTCTTGTTGTCATGGCATATTATCTCTTTTACACAGGTTGGATTCCAATAAATTAAATTAGAATCAGGTCACTGAGTCACGTCAGGTCCTCATGTTTCATTCATTTTATATCTTCACTTGAAGGAGAATCTTCTGTTTTGTCTTCATGTTCAGTGATTCCCAAAGGCAGCCTGGGTAAAATATCATGTATTTATGTCTACAGATGGAAGAAAGGCTTTGTTTTAAACTCATTACAATACTTCTTAACAACAACATGCAAAATTTAAGCCTGTCTACAGATACAATGCCAGGAAGAAACAACTGCATTGAGTTTATAAATAAAATTAATCATCAATTCTCCAAACCATAGATTAAGTGTGATGTTTGTGATATAGCCTATTAAAAGAATAAACTATGGAGCCAGAGCAGTCAGACTCTAACCAAGTCTGATATCCTTATATATTCTTATAAATCTACAGTGGTTTGTAGTTTTCTTTGCTTCAAAGAGAAAGGCAGACAAATATAAGTGAAAGACACAGCTATGATTTTAAACTACACAGCCAAAAGTTGAATCTGGACAACTGTGTCATTTATTTATCCACCAGTATTGATGTTCAGTTCTGCCAGAACTCCCCAAATCTTCAGGTCTGTAGCACAGACAGTAAATCTAAAAGAACCACGTTTTAGTAACACTAATCAGGACAGCTGCAAAACACCAAAGACACCAAAAACAAATAGGATAATGGTAAAAAACTCTGCCCACAAATCTAACTTGTGGTGTCTGCTGTTTTGCCACAGCATTTAAGCTTGCCAGATGCTGTCTGCATCAGCCTGCAAACATTCTACTATTCCTTCATTTAAGAGTAGTTGAGGATGCCTGGTGTATAAGATCCATTCTGGATCTTTAGAAATACAAGGCTAAGCCAGGCTAGGCCAGGTTGAATAACATAACTGATGGGAAAACATCAATTGTTACTTGTCTCCCAGAAACTAAAATTCTGAGACAAAGGATCAGCCTGGCTAGGAGATGTTCTTTGGCTTAAAGAGCATGTTGCATGCCATGCCAGCATCTGTGGTTCATTTCAGAGTGCATGTTGGCTGAAATATCTTGTCATAATTTGGCTGGGGCTTAACTAACCCTGGAAAGAAGAGCAAGCAGTGCTCCATGGCAGGAGCAGCCAAGCTTGTCCAGTGGCAGCACAGCCATGACCCTCCTCTGAATTGGGGATCTTCACTTACCCCTCTGCTGCTCTTGCAGGGACAGCTCAGCCCATTTTAACACCAGAGCCAAAATACTGAACCTTGTGCAGAGTTGCACAGCATGTGCATCCCCTGGATGATGCCTAGGAAAGTAAAGTATGAATACAGCCAGCAGGAAAAAGCCCTTATCAACTGTTGTGCTCCAGTGCACTTCGTGGAAATACATTTTTCAGTTTGAGCTGGTATCTTGTGAATCAACAGCAGTGTATTGGAAAGAGTGCAAGTACAGCTCCAGTATCCAGGACAGCCAGACTGTATCCTCTGATCTCCCCATGCTATGTAAGTGACTTATTGACTGTATCTGAAGTCTCTTACCTCTTAGTAAGGAAAACATCATATATAGACCAGTGTTGGGACAATGGGAAGATTACAGATGTGAGATACTGTGTATTTCTCCAACGTACAAAAAGGTCAAATGGCTTTGGTGATGTCCATATTTGATTGTACGCACCTTTTCATCTTAAGTTTGTAGTATTATTCTAATTCAATTTTTTAAAATTTCTTTACTCCCCACAGATCCCAGTGGGTCAAAGAGATGTTTCAGAGGCAGTCCAACTTCCTGATGTTTCAGAGGCAGTCCAGCTTCTACTGAATTTCTGTGTCCCTTCAGAGGGTACACTGTGGTCCAACTCTGGCTTTCCAAGTGATGTGTAGGCTGCAATAGGAGGTAGGGAAAATGGTCATCCTTGTTGCCCACACAACAAAAATACATGGAGATGACATTTCCTGTTCTCCCACCCCTCTAAATTCAAGGCTGTTGGCCCTGCCGGGAAGGAGGAACCTCATCTCTTGTTGAATTTGGTAACGTGTCTGGAGGACAAAGCTTCCTACAAGCAAAGCTCCTAACTCCACTTCTGCTCCTGACCATGGCTCCCATGCTGGCTACAGTCAAGGCATGTAACAGATAAATACAGTCCAACACCCTTTCACATTTGAACTGGAATTGAATCCTAGAGCTACTGTGCCAGCTGAATGGTAAAGGTCTTGTGAAAGGTTTATTTTTTCTGAAGGGAATGATCTGAGTGTGAGGGAGTGAGGAAGAAATAGTTTTATAGAAAAAGCTGCTTCAAATCCAGTATTATTAGACCAGTTCTAATGCCACTTTTCTCTCTCCCTTATTAAATGGAATTCTCAGCTCTTCATGAGCCTCTTTTTCTTCCTCCTTTTTTAAGCCTGATACACTACCCGGTAATTGAGATGTCTGGGCAAGGATTGGGGGAGTTTATTTTGTTTTCCTCAGTGTCTGTTTTTTAAAAAATGTGAGGATAAATGAAAAGAAGTCTTGACAATACCAGCATTTGATTAAACAGCTGTTAAAAAGAGTATGTGAACACTTTTCTGTGATATTTGTTCTAAAATATTGAGCAAGTCAGTTACTTCTAAAGTTGTAAAATTAGCCTTAGTGACACATCTCAGCAAGAATTAATGCTTGGCAAGTTCACCTGAAAAATTTAAAAATTTTTAATAGGGTCATACAATTTCTAATCTTTTTAACCACACTGGTTTAATGGTCCACATGAGAAAGTGAGAATTTAAAGCTCCATATTCTTATTTCATTTTAACATTTACTCTAGTATAAACAAAAGAGGAAAAATTTTGTTGTCAGATAAAGAAGAAATAATTTCTTTGCAAGATTCATTAATGGTTAATTTCTGTTCTGGTAGTATTATTGCTGAATAAGACTGGTAGTATTTTTTCTGATAGTATTATTGCTGAATAAGACTACAATTGCAAGGAGATGTTAGTTCATAAATTGGAATTTTGCATTCCTCCACCTAGAAGCAAATTAGAAGTTTCATTTTTACTTTAGCCTACAAATAGGTATTATGTTGTGGCATACCATATTGCAATATTGCATACTGTGCTGTAAAATTTGGATATGCTATGTTCATCTATCTGTCTATTTTATGGCATCCAGATTATAAGAAGATATTCATGGTTATTAATATATTCATATGTATGATACCTACCAACCATTTTTCCTGTTCTATCTCAAAACTAGCACAGAATGTAATGAATTTCATTTCAAATAAATTCTTTGAGGCTGGACTAGTAGGTTTCAATACTTCTTAACTGTTTTGGATAGAATGGATTTCTAGAGATTCTCACTCCTGAAATAAAATTGTGAATTCTGATGCCTATAATTATTTGGAATCCACTTCTATTTTTAGAACTATAGCACTTGCCTTTTCCTAGGATAGGGAAAGCCCATGATATTCCAATGACTGAATTAGCCTTAATGCTTTGTTAAATGACATTCTAGTGACTCTAGCTGGAATTATGGGCAGTGGATGGAGATACTGCAATATCTTGCACATAAATTTTTCTCAAATAACTCTATACAACTAAAGTACTTCCTTCTTGTAAAACAAAAATTTTTGAAATTGTTCATTTAGAATTTGTATGTAAATTATGCTAAACACATACATAATCCCACCACAGAGTTCTGCATTGCTTTCCAGTTGCTGGAGAACTATCAGGGAAAAAACAAAATCCAAACAAATAAAAACAAACAAACAAACTAAAACAACTAAGAAAAACAACACAAAACAAATCTTTTTCTCCTAAAAAATAATGACTTATTGGAGGATAAATGAAAAGAACACTGAAGTTCTATGTCTTTACCATGAAAGGATATCGATTCTGAGAAGGAAATACTTTTGAGATGTACCTATCCTGTGGTAGAATTCTAATTCAGAGACTCATTGATTACCTGTTTTTTTAAAAATGTATTTTGAAAGTCTGTTCCAATCTCAGTCTTTTGGAAATAAAATTCATAGTTCTAGTGCAAAGTTATAATTTTTTTAAAAATGTAAACAATGTTTTTCTTATTTAGTCTTGCAGAAATAGGTTGCTATGAACTAACTTTCGTGTCTGAAGGACAAAGAAGTGCCTAGTATTTCCTGGTCTTTTATCTTCTAGATTACATAAAATTGGTTCCCTCCAGCTATTCCAATAGGCTAGGCATTCCATATCCTCCTATTATTCAACCATACTTCATTTCTTTAAAAAAAAAAAAAAAAAAAAAGTACAGA
>JAOTQP010001286.1:117832019-117860014 GCA_026413545.1 Cichladusa arquata | reverse complement strand
TAAATGAAAAGAAGTCTTGACAATACCAGCATTTGATTAAACAGCTGTTAAAAAGAGTATGTGAACACTTTTCTGTGGTATTTGTTCTAAAATATCAAGCAAGTCAGTTACTTCTAAAGTTGTAAAATTAGTCTTAGTGACACATCTCAGCAAGAATTAATGCTTGGCAAGTTCACCTGAAAAATTTAAAAATTTTTAATAGGAATTCATCCATTAAAGAAATGTGAACCTTTAAGGACCTGCCAGGCACTGACAGGGACTGCCATGAACTGCATGACCAAAAAGGTTTTCCCCTGTACTAGCTGATCTTCTTGTGTCCAAGGAAATTCCACCTGTGGCAGTTTGACCCCAGATGGATGCCAGGTACCCACCAAACATGTTCTATCACTCCCCTCCACAGCAGGAGAGAAAAAATATTACAAAAGTTTCATGAGTTGAGATAAGGACAGGGAAAGATCACTCACTGATTACCATCATGGGAAAACAGACATGACTTGTGGATATTACCAAACAGAATCAGAGTAGGAGAAGAAAAACAAATCTTTAAAATCTTCTCCCTATCCCTCACTTTCTCCTGTGCTTTGCCTCCTTGAGATGGGGAGCAGGGGTCATGGTCCATTCATCAGGGGTCATGGTCCATTCATCACACATTGTTTCTGCTGCTGCTGCTCAGGGAGAGGAGTCCTTCCCCTGCTCCAGAGTGGGTCCTTCCCCCAGGAAACAGTTCCTCATGAGCTTCTCGAGCCTGATCCATCCCACAGGCAACAGTTCTCCATTAGCTGCTCCAGTTGGGTCCTTTCCCACAGGATGCAATCCATGAAGAACAGGTTGTTACAGTGTGGATCCTCTACAGGGTCACAACTTCTACCAGGAAATTTTCTCCTCTCTCCAAAGGTTTGCAAGTCACTGCCAGGAGCTGCTCCAGTGTGGGCCTCCCATAGGGTCACAGCCTTCTTTTGAGCATCCAGCTGCTCTGGTGTGGGCTGCAGGTGACTATCTGATCCCCCATGACCTTCATGTGCTGCAGAGCTGCTTCACCACAGCCATCACCCCGGGCTGCAGAGGAGTCCCAGCTCTGGTGCCTGGAGCACCTCCTGCCCCTCCTTCTGCACTGACCCTGGTGTCTGCAGAGCTGTTTCTCTCACATATTCTCACTTCTTTCCTCCCTGACCACAATTACATCTGCACAATAACTTTTCTTGCTTCTTAAATATGTTACCTCAGAGGCATTACCACCATCTCTGATTGACTCAGCTCGGGCCAGCCACATATCCATCCTGGGGAACCAGATGGGGAACCTTTTGGCACTGGCTCTGCCAGATATTGGGGAACCTTCAGGCAGCTTCTCACAGAAGGCACTCCTGTAGCACCCCTCTCTACTTGCCATGTCAACTTAATACACCACCACAACAGAAGAATCTAAGGAAAAGATCTAGAAATCTTCTGTCTCTTGATTTTATTGTCACTATTTTTGTGGGGGCACTCCAGCCTGGGTCTTTAAGGAGGTTGGGATGACAATACCTGTCTCACTCAGGGTGATGTCATTCCTGTCCTAATTTAGGATAATACAATGAAGCCCACAGGTTATAAATTGCCAAGAAGAATATGCTCAGGCTGTGAGCCAAAAAGACTTTTTTTGAGGTTTTCTTTGCCTGTTGAAGGATAAATTTGGAGCAGAGCTGTAATATGGAAGAACCATTCTAGCTTTTCTCTGATGTCTGGGTTTATCCAATTGTCTAATGCCTATTCTGCCTATGCAATTTCTAATCTTATTGGTTTAAATCCTACTTTACATTTGATTTTTTGAAATGTGATATTCCATCAGTATTGCTGTATAGTTATTGTTGCCCACATGTTGTGAGTACAAGTACTTCTGCTCACAGTGGAACTTAATTCTACTGCTATCCACAGTTGTCAATTAGGAAAGCAAAACATCTCTTCTGCCAGGTGATATTTTGCATTCCCATCTCCCCACCTGCTCCACATGCTTACAGTCACTGCCCCACATCTGTACTGACGACACTCTTCTCCAGGCAAGCTCTCACCCATGCCAGGTGCTGCTTTCATACCTCCTTCCTCCTTTCAAAGCATTCCCAAGCAGAAAGGGAGTTGTGTTGCTCCTCTCAGTTTCTTGTAGCATACTAGGAATACATTTTCTGTTTTGGAGTGCATCTTGTCGAGGAAAATAATTTCAGCTATTTTCACTCATAATCAGAAATTGCTGATTTTTAGGAGGAAAGCACATAAATCAAGTGGAAGTTTCTAAAAATGTTTTATTCTTATCAGCATGGAGTAAGAAAATTTGAGTTCTGATAGTGACAGAACATGGCTTTCCTGGGTTAAAATGCACATTTACCTCTGCTACTGGTTCAGAAATGCTTTAGGAATACACAAAGGATTTTTAAAAATAAAAGCATGGTGCCTCAGGGAGTACCGCTAGTTTAAATAACACATGAAAGTATTTATGAGCCTTTTTTTATGAGGTGGTCACAGCAAAGACCATCCAGCATGTAACATAAGACTGGCTAAAGAAGAAAGATTTTTCAAACCCACATTGGAGAATTAAGCATGAATGGAATTTTATTTCAGTCTTTGTTGCTTATTTGAATTAATGAGGTTTTCAGGTGTGGTCTAAATGATAATACAGATCAAGGTGAGTTGCCAGAGCTGGACTCTAGTTTATTATTCAAAGAATACTACTGACTAATTTTGATGTAATCCTAAATAGACAAGAAGTTTAATGAAAGTAAATTTTTAAAGACTTTGAAACACTTTAAGGGGCAATGGAACTGCATTGCCTCATTAATTAGAAATGGAGACTAACGTTTCTGAATTGTCCCAGGTACCTCCATAGCAGACCTGCCAGTATCTATCCAATGTGTCCAGTAACAGGAAAGTGCAGAATAAAGATCATTGTCTCTTAAAATAGGTTGGGCAATACCAGCTCAGTAGTTCTTGCTGCATTTCTGTCGAGTTACTGAGGTTTTTCCTACTGCAGGGAGAAGCTACAGTTCATCCCAATGTCAAGAGATCATTTCCACATCTAATTCCTAAGACTGGCCCATCTCCCAAATCCTAGCCCATTTCCTGGAGCTCCTAGGAGGATTTTAAGAACTACAACTGAAAACTGGTCTCACACTCTTTTCTTCCCCTTTGTACACACTCATTCACACTCTGGTTCCAAGTCTTGTCTTTCTGTTCCTAACTTTCCTATCTCCCCATAGGCCTCAGAGCTAGAAGATGGCTTTCAGTCACCTGTAATCCCAGGTATTTTCTGTTTGCCAGACCAGGGTACCTACTGACCAAATGCACCAATCTCAGTAAAGTGAGCTTTATTCTTCTTGGATTGTACCTCATAAATCAGGGAGAATCCACTGACTTCATATTATTCATTAATTCTGTGTTAGGCTTCATGGCAACAGTGCAAATACTGAAAGGATTTGCAGAAGTAAAGGAGGATGAGGGAAATTTTTGAATAGGCATTCTTGTGTTTCTGCCTTAACTATCCAGGTACATATTTAGCTAATTAAGACAGTTATTGAAAATAACTTTTGCAATTACTGTGCTAGTAAGTAGGGAAGAACTGAACAAAATTGATTACAATGAGACTATCCTTAATTGCTTAAAGTAAAACACAAAACCTCTGTTTTTCCAGAACAAACTTTATCAGAAAGAAAAGGAGAGCTTCTAGCATGCTATTTGTGTGACTTCATTGTGAATAAGTTTGGTGAACTGATCTGGTTGCAAAATGAGTTAAAAATATTTTGACCGTATTTTGCTTTGGGTCTTTTGGGGGTTTTTGTTGTTCTTTTTGTAACTGGGGAAATTTCTCTTAAGTTGATATCACTGCTGTCCATTTTGTAATACCAAACCACAGCCTCCTACAGGAAATGTAAATAAATCCCAGTGGCATGGAACTTCAACAACCTTAAACCATTTTACACCTAAATGAGAGCATCTGTGGAAGGGATTAGCATACTCTAATTTGTGCAGTACTTCCCACATTGAGCTGGTTTGCCTTAACTTTCCTGTATGTCTCTAGGCAGATAAGCAAAGATGGGAAGAGCCTGGGCTGCACTGCTTCAGTCACTTCATGGAATGATTCCATAGATCTGAGTGTTTGAAAGCGATGCTGCACAGAAACTCCTTGATTTTGGTGTAGGAGCTTCAAGAAATGGACTCAGATCATTCACAGCAATGGTGTAGCTGAGTAGGTCTTTCAGTGATTTATCATTAGTGATGAGGACAGTACGTCTGTCCTGGTAACAGTTGTCTCTGAAAAGCATGTTGTTGGCTATGGTAATGGAGATTAAAAGCATCTTAAAATGAAACAGCTGCAGTCTCTCAGTTGTTATTCATTAACATTTCATTGTTCAATCTGCTTTATTGATTTTCATAGTGCATAAAATACATAAAATGTGTAGAAAATTTGATACTGAATGAAAGAGAAATAGAGAGAGAAAATCATGTGGTGTGAGGAACAGCTACAGTGAAACAAGCAGACTGAAATGAGTTGGGCATGAATTCGCTGAAGGAAGTGGACTAAGCTGCCACCCTTCTTTCAAAAAGGCTGGAAAAGAACTATGAAGATCCTCTGTGGAAGTGTGTAAAAGAAACGATAGCAGCCTCTGAAAACAGAACACAAGCCTGTGCCTCTACTCAACGGGGTGTAAGATCATGCTCTAAAATGTTAATGTGTTTGGCCAAAACCAAAGTTGTCTCTCACTGCTTAATACTACCTGGGTATAGGAGCACAGGGCTTGCAGCCAGAGACAACTGCATGCAAGCTATCTGACTCCATCATCAATTTCTCCTCTTATAAGAGAATAACCTTCAAGCCTCCAATTTTTTGGCAAAGCTAATCAAGCTGAAAAGGGTAACAACATAATCTGCATGAACAGTACAAACTGTGCCTGGTGGTCAGGGAGCCAAAGTGGCATTATCCAAATCCCAGGGAGGCCAGTGGGATGACTCTGATTTCACCCAAAGTGTGCCTTGGGCCAAGTCCAGCAGTAGCCCATGTATCATCTAAGCCTATATTGCTTCCCTCAGAGGGTACCCATTGTCTTCCCTTTAAGTGCTAACAAAACACTTTGCAGCACTCTGATAACAAAGATGTTACCCTGTCACTGTGCTGCTAGTTGAAGGCAGACAAGATGCTTTATGACACTGAAGCACTTCTTCCTGTCGAGGACCACTCCTGCTTCACAAAGTGGGGCTGTCTCCGTGCTGCCTTTGTCCCTGACAGCATCAGGGCCCTGAACATGTGCAGCCAACATGTGCCCTGACAGGGATGGGAGCATCTAAGGCAAATCTCATGAAGTTCCATAATGTGATTCCCAGGCCATTTTGTCTTCCCTTGGACTGCATGCACAACAAAGCCATAATGGGATTCTCAGTATGCCTGGGCTCACTGCCATATGAACAGCAGTTGCATCCTGGCAGAGGAATAGTCTAGCCCTGGGCATTCCTTTCCTGTAGTCTGGGAGTATTTCAGGTCTGGCACCTCCCTGCAATTGGTCCGGGAATAGGGTTTGACTAGGTGACCCATGCTGAACACTTGACATTCTCATTAAAGCACATGGCTTTTTCTGTAGCCATGCAGTGAGTCTGCAATACAGACTATCAGCTTTGCTCTATGGGAGCCAAACACTGACCTTCTTCTATTTCATTCTCCTAAAGCCTCTTTTCCTGTGATGTTCATTTGCATTGCTGAGTAGTCCAAGCATATTTAGACTACTATCTGTCCCTCTCTAGACTACAACAAGCACTTATCTGGCACTATAAATGTAGAGATGATAATAACAGAGCTGTCTCTGAGTGTTCATTTGAGCACACCTCGTAAACCCAAGGGAAAGGCTAAATGCAGTGACATATTTCATTAAAAGACAACTGATGTTTTATTTAACTCAATAATTAAAAGTTTTACAAAAATCACCTCAGGGTGGTTTTTTAATAGCTTGGTTTCAACTTAATGCCCAAGTCTACATTGCCCAAGTCAATATGATAATTGTCCAAGAGAATAATTTTAATATAAGTAATAAAGGTTCTTACAGATTCAGATTTGTTTCCCTCAAGACAATGAAAAATGTTTCTATAGAGATTATGATGACTGTATCAATTAATCCATCATTCTTCTGTGCACAAACTATAGAAGGCTCCCAAATGATTTGAGCAGACAATTTACTGCAGCAGGTCAGTGATGGTATGGAGCTTTTAAACAATGGTATTCAGCTGGCTTAGCTCCCATTCAGTTAATATTCTTGCCTGTTAGAAGGACAGTATGTTGCTTAAAGTAGAATGTGTAAAGAAAAGAGATTCTGGCTGCTCAGTTGCCAGACTTGTCTTTGTTTTTGTTTTTTTAATTTCTTATTTTTTTAATTAACTGAAGACTTTTAGAGAGACACAAGAAAATAAGTTAGCAGGGCAATGTCTTGGGAGCAGTTAATTAGTATGAACATGATATGAAAAAGGGATTAAACTTCCCCTTTGTCTTGGTGAAATGGATTCTAGCTCCTGCATGGTCTATTCCCAGTCTGATGCAGAAGCTTGACAGCTCTTCTCATGCACTAAGAGATATAAAGTATATTCTCATGCTCCCACTCTAACTTCTGGTATCAACTCTGCCCTTTTTATGTCCTCCCAGTCAACTTTTTTTCCCTTCCATGCTGTTGTCATCTAGATGAAAAAGTCTCCTAAGCCCTTTGTGACAAATCACTTCTCCTCTCTGTCTTCATAATGGAAGAACTAGTTGTTATGTTTGGGCTAATTTCTTTCATACATGACACATTTACCTTGCAAACCTTGTGGTGCCAGATGATGTTACTCATCCTGACAGGTGTTTGTTATGCCAACACAGTCTCAGCATTACGCATGGGGAGTTTCTCCTAATCAGCTTCAGCACAGGTTTAGTGGATTAACTCAAACCATGTTGATGAGTTTTGAAGTTTATCTGGGTTCATTTACCCTGGGTAGCCTGCATAGCATGGAGCTGGAGGCTCAGAGAAGGTCCAGTGAGCTGGCAATGGAGAAATGAGGACAGTTAGGTCTTCAGGTACTCTAGTTTGATCCGGCAGAATGCATCATTCTGTGTCCCAGACTTTCTTCACAAGCAAACTATGATCCCTTAGCATTTTGTGCCTTGCCTTGTACATACTTAAAAAAGGCTGAAAAGATATTTGAAAGGCAGGAATTTTATGCAAGTGTATGGGCTTCACCTGGCAGCAGAAGTTTACACCATTATTGACCAGCTAAGACCTTGGGCCTCTCTGTTCTAGGCATGTGTATAATGCTATACATATGTGACTACATGTGAGCGTTGCAGAGTAAAGTAGAACAATCGTGATCTTAGTGAAGCATGAATGAGAATTGTTATAGAATTACCATAATAGTGTTTATAGTAGGAGGTATAAATGGTACCATGAGGCTGATTAAAGCTAAAGAGCTACTTCTCCTGCTCGCTGATTACAATTAGCTCTTCGCTGAATTGCTTGCCAAAGAATGCCATTAAAATACAGTCAATTGATCTTACAGGCTGTATTGTTTGTGTGTTTTAAATGCATAGCTCAAGATTTTCACATGGAGAACTACACATGTTCTGGCCACAGGTACAGTGAGTTGAGTGGAATAATCTACCTGCAGCTGCAGGAATAGCTGGGACTTTGTACATGTTGCTACCTTACACATTTGCAAGCTCTCAGAAGCTTTTGAAAGTCCAAATCTATCACCTATTTCTCTAGCTTGTGGGTAAGTCTCCATCAGTCTGCTTTAGCATTTAAGTATGTCATAGGATTACATTTCAGGAATTTGAGGGGTAGGAATCATTTCTGTTTCCCTAAGGGCCACCAATTGAATATGTGATCTGGGTGTTCAGTTTCCTAAAGTCTACACACTACTCATGGTAAGTTTTAAGACACTGTGCTTGTATTTGTTCAGTCATTATTTTCAGTGAAAGAGCAGAATCTTTCACCTCACAAATCTCACTTTCTCCATTTCTTTCCTCCAAACAAAACCTTCTCCCACCATCCTGGTTACAGTCCCTGATACTATAGTTGATACATAGCCAGCTCTGTGTTTTGCTGGTATCTGCTTTAGCTTTCATAACTCAGCAGGGTCTCTTGCTTCCTCCAAGTCCCGCCAAAATTTGACATAAATTTTCACACCCTTCCCTTTGTTTTAATACTTGATACCCCCAATCATCTTCCCTGCTGATTCTCTTAAAGCACCATGAAAACTGATTTTGATCTCACTGTGAATCTGACCAAATAAGATTAGCATTTAACAAAAAACTCTTTTAGAAACAAAGCCCTGAAGACTAAATGTAATCATGCTCATTCTGAGAGCTGCAGTCATTTGTCCTTGGCTTGTTTTTCCCAGAAATGACTAGCACAGGCATATTTTTTCATAAGGGTAGTTGGCTCTGCTCTCACTTGGCTGGTCTTAGGAGATGATTTCAGTTACGGTTTCATCTGCCAAGTCCCATATTCCCTTGTGACCTAGTTTGGATTTTAGTTTTCCAGATAGACCACCTGCCTGGTGTTAATTAGTTATGGTTTCCTTTTCATATGCAAAACTGTTTTAACTTCATGAGCTGGCACAGATTTACCTGGGCTTCCCTCCCTCCTGGTCCTACTGTACAAGCAGTGCTGCCTGCCTAGACCTGTCATCTGCACTATAAAATCAGCTGGCCTCAATCAGATATGACAAATTGTTCCAGGGGAAGGGCTAGGAGAAAAGAAACAGCAATTAAATTTCCTTCTTCCCACTTTGAGGCTCTTGTTGTCTGTGGACTTAAAAATCCTCATCTGAGGATTTTAACTTGAGTTGCTGGTGTTTTTTTCTAAAGGTTGATGGTTTTAATCCAAAGTGGGAGAGGTAAAATGTCTTCAATAAGTACTAGAAGTCCATGTGCCCACCTATTTATAGTCAAGATATACAGCTCTGGCAGGGCTGCTTTTTCACACCCAGACTAATTACTGTGTGCCTGTTACTATATCAGGCTGGACTGATATCCTGTTACTGTGATAGGTACTCTAAGCAACCTCTGTGCAACCCACCCGTCTGTTCCCATTGCAACTGGTGTTATGGAAATTATTGCAAGCACACATCACAGAAGTTGCATGGCACAGAAGTTGGCCACCAGCCTGGTCCTCACAGCAATGCCATACTAGCCTACAATATTCTGGGCTACCTCTGGCCTGAATAAATAGCCAGACCCTTCTTTGCTGCCCTTTTTTTTTTTCTTTACAGAGATATTCTATCTGCAATCCCTTCATAACAACCTTGTGCCTTTGGTCCTGACCAACAGGCTTCCCTGTAGGCAATACAGATTTTTCTTCCCTGGATTTTATTTCTCCACTTCTGGGACAGTTCACTTTTTGGAGGTTTTTCGTTTTTGATAAATGATGATAAAGGTGATAAATAATGTTTATCTTTTCAAATCTTCTGTGAGCTTTCTCAGATGCCCTTCTAATCCATCCTAGCCCAGATGCCCACTTCTTGGTCTGAGCTGTACTGCTTAGTTACTGCAGTGATTGGTTACCCTGATTCTGCTGGAGTTGTCACCACAACTTACGTGAATGTGTTATGTGAATAAATAAACAACAAAGCTCTGTTATTTTGCTAGGAATCCCTTTGTGTCATGACAAAGTTTATGTTAACACTTCATAGTATTGCAAAGCAACAACAAAGACAACCAAGACCTGCATTGAAAACAACACTGTCAAAAGCTGTCCAACACCAAATGATGCCATGTGAAATACTGATGCTGAATATGTGATCCATATGTTTGTGGTGGGCAAAACCATGCAAAGCCATCTCTGTGTACAGTCTGCCTACTTAAGTCTTGCTTCTGTCATTCAGTTTGTGTCATCTCTGCAGGATTTCATGGGCCAGTAGCTTTTAAACACTGAATGACTCCAGACCCATTATATCCAACTGAAACAGCATCTATTTTCCAGAAAGATATAAAACATCGTCTTGTAAGGAGTTTAGGTAGGATTCTATTTTAGTTGTGTAAAAATCAGGTACTTAATGCACAACAACCTGAAAGTACATTCAGAAGCTTTTTATTTGAAGACCACTCTTTGAGGTGTCTTTAGTGTTGTTTGTCTCACAAATGAAACCTAAGCTAGGTTAGGACAGAGATGTAGCTTTCAGGGGGTAAAAATGAGGGGAACAAACTTTCTCTCTTTTCATCAATGACAAATGCACCAACTTTTCTGTTTTATCTGTGAGATGTGAAGAGAACATGTAAGTTTTGATTCAGATATGTCAGCTGTCACCTATATGGTTTTTGTCCCTAAGCTGTGCTATTTTAAATATGCTAAGTTGGATGACAACACTGGCGCTGTCATCAGTCTTCTGAGGCAAGTGACATGAGGCACCAGCTGGTGCCTTTTCCTGTTTCTACACCATGTAGGTTAGATCAAGAGTAACTGTACAAGTTACAAGAAACCAAATATTTCATTGTGGATACAGAGAGTGGCTGTCCTAAAAAAAGGGCTAATGTTTGAAATTGGGCTGAACTGGTCTTCTTTCTCCTCAGATACTTTTCACAATGTAACAAGAGACCATCCTGTGAAGATTCAACTTCATTGAGGCCAGACAGCTCCAAACTTACACACTTCAGCCTTCAGCCAAGAGATGTGATGAGGATGCAGCTGACCTCAAGCATGAGAGTTACACTGCTGACTGTCACAGAACTACTTACTTGGTTAAGTGTCTTTGTATATCAAAGTTTTTGTGGGTTCATTATCAGTTCCTTTGAAATTAGAGAGGTACCTTAAAGGTCCTTCAATACCATAGAGGTAGATGACCCTTAATACCACTCAAATTGTATCTGAACTAATAAAATAAACGTGCTTGGAACCACTTTCTGGCAATGAGAACAGCTGGTACTTGGGTTCACGTTGTCACACTCTTGCCCTTCAGAGCAGGGTCCCTGCATTCAGGTTGCCACTGGGAAGGCTTTCCATCCCTTTCTCACCCTCTGATCATGCCTGAGTATTTAGTGTGAACCAAAACCATCCCTGGGACCTTTTTAAAAGTCTAGAAGTAAATACAATTGAAGCACAGTGCCTGGGAACATTCCTTGCCACTTTCTAATTTACTAGAATAGTCATAGCCTCAGAGACAGAACACTCCTCTAAGGTTACTTACACAAGCACGCACAGAGGCAGGAGAAAATTGAGAAGCAGATAGTTAGGAAAACAATCACTTTGTGCTTTCTGCAAAAGCCACATATGCTTAACTGTGATGATCTGGTCAAAAGGAAATAGACTTTTGTTAGGCTGTTGAAATACTAAAAGATTTCAGACCATGAAGATCCTATGTGCCAAATCTAAATCTTTATCCAAGAAATACTTAGAAGCTTTATTTGTTTTGAAAATTGAATGTTAATATCTGTTATAAAATATTATTTTGTGTGTTTAAAAATAAATAAATCATGTTTTATAAATGAATGGGAAAAGCACAAATAAATGACTGCAAGACAAAACATTCCTTCAGAAGTCTAATCAGCTTGAAAGATTAAATGTAAAAGAAGAAAATTCCTATTAGTGCTAAGCTTCTGTTAAATCAGTAGCATTACTGTCCTTATCACATAGCATTGACAAGCCATCCATTTCCACTGGGTTAAGACTCTACAGTCATGAAGAAGGACTATTTGCAGTGAAGAGCCCCTGTTTGAAACAGATCAAATACAACACCCTTACCCAAGGGTAGCAAACCACTGCAAACAACTTACTCAATGATTTACAGTAAGCCAAATTCCACTGTGAAATGTGTACAACTTAATAACTTTGCAGAGTATCTTAGCAGAATATGGTCAGTTTCAGCATATGCCATAATTTTTGAATTTCCACAGAAATTGTGTCTCCCTGCTCTAAAGCTATGGCAGTCCCTTCCCTTCTACATCAATGCTCTCACTGCACTTTCAGGCTGTGTAAATAATTTGCTGACATGCAAGATACAAATGCAGCCCTGCTACTGCTGGAACTGAGGCCATTGCCTGAAACTTCCCTCTTTCCTCAATTATGTGTACTTTGGTGAAACCAGATACATTCATCTCTGCATGCTTTAAGAGTACCAGGTCTTTTGAAAACTTTTCAGAAAAGACATCAGAGCTGATGTACCTTACAGTATATGACTCTATTGAGAATAAACGAGGGGGGAGCAAACTGAAAGAAAGGGAAGAAGAATAGCTGAGAGCCCCAGCAACAGCACAGAGCAGCAGGAAGTGGCTAATGAAACTGGATCCCACAGCAGCTGTGTGTCTAGCACAGATTTCACTGGACTATCAAGAGGATAACAGGAGGATGCACAGCCTGGCACACTCGTTACAGTTTGCAAGTGAAAAACAGTTACAGAAATTTTTTAGAAGGACTACTTCACAGAAAAAAAAAATAAACAAGGTGTGTCTGAAAAAAGTAAGCATATACTTGAAAATAGCTCAGTCCTGTAGGGTATTTTCAGGAAAGATTTTGTAATATGGATTTTCCTCTTGCAGTATTCATGCTGGCAGAGAAGGTGTTCAGATGGTCCAATTGAATTATTAGAAGTGTAGTTACATTGTTTTACCAGCTAAAATCAAAGAAGTGATCTCTGAAATTCCAGTAGTGGTACAAAATGGAAACAACCTAAGTGGTCCTGAGTTATGCTTCAGAATTGAACATGAGCAACTCTTAACTTACTTCTTAAATTCACCAGTTCTTGAGGACTTACCAAACTATCACATGAACAGGACAGGCTTTGAAATTCTTTCCAGGTCTGTGAGTTGAAAGGAAGGAATTTTTCACAAAGAAGAGTAAAATGAAACCTGTAGTGTGAGGAGGAACCATCCCAGTTTCTAATTCATCATACATAAAAGCCAAGTGCCAGCCACAAATTGAGCTGGGGTTACTGTGGGTCTTTAATAAACGACAGCCTTTCTAGGCCAGGGCCTTTGTCAAAGACTGTCTGGAGTCTCATTTGGGAGGGAAGGGAGTAAGATTGTGCACATTTCAATCCTGCATAGGTAACTGTGTGATACAGTCCTAGGTTTTGAGTAGCTACTTGATACTGCTGTGGATGTAGCCCTGCTTGAATGGAGTTCTGGTATGAGAATTTGATAAAATTTTTCATAGAGGCAGGTTTTCCAGCATGAACTGAGGTCCCTGCTGTTACAGCTACTTGCTATTTTTCTCCAAATTATCCATTTTAAAGCCAGTGTTGCCATGTCTATACCATATTTATCCCTTAAAAATGCACTTGATTTCCCTGGGTTTTAAATATTTCAGGTTTCCAAGGTAGTCTATCCTACACATCTGCAATACAGCAGCTTGACTCTGAGCACAGGATTAACACTTGTCATGGGAATGGCAAACATGGCAGGGAGCATGATGGGCAGAAAGCTTCTTGTCCTGCTGCAGGTTTGAAAAGAGTTGCTAAGACTCATATCAAGGAGGACACATCCTAGATGAATCTCTTGCAGTATTCCTTAATGTTACTAAAATCTGGACAAGTTAATATCTTGAAAGCATTCTTCAATCCCTGGAAGTTCCAGACCAATCCATATAGCCTGGTTGCCCTGTAGCTTTTGCCATCATCCAGGGAAACGAAGTGAGATGAGCTGCTCTGAAAGCGTCTAAGACAGAAGAAATTCCCACTGGAGGTGCTTGTCTCTTTTCTAAACACCAACAGAAACTTAGCTCATGAGCTAGGACAAACTTATTATTTTTAGCTAGGTAGAAGTACGTGACATTACTCTGGTGTGGTTAAATCCCTCCAGTTCATTGTTGCAACAAGCCAAGACAGTTTTGGTAGTCAAATTAAGTCAGCTGCTACTGATGCCCAGCTGCTTGCTCCTACCCACCTCCCTCAGGCTATTGCCTCCTCAGTTTCAATTGTGTAAATAATTATCAATGAACTCTGGGTTTGTGAATGAACCAGGGGGAAAAATGGCAGAACAGAGCATTCTGGGGTGGAAACCAACAAATATGAATTGGCAGCAGCTGGGCTACATCATCTGTCCATGACTGAAATTTTAATTATGTGCTCTTGAACCTCAGCCCTGCATGGCAGAGTATTCTGTGCTATTATGAAAGTTGTGTTACCTAAGGAAAGGGGGAAGAGTGTTTATCCCCTGCACAGGAGAAGCAGAGACAGCCCGTGGTAACTCCTCAGGCAGGCAGTGTGAAGCAACAACCCTGTGAAGGTTCTTCAGTGGCAAATCTGAGAAATCAGCTGCTTTCCCAGTGTGACAACTCAGCACCATACAGTAATAAAAGGAGAATTTTTAAACAATTTTAGCTCAGAGATCCCCTCAGTTAGTTATACTGGGACAGATTTCCAGAAATACCTTCCTGTCATCTGCAGAGAAAATGCTCAGTGGTAGGTCATGAAAGAAAAGCAGTGTGTGTGTATATTCAGTTCCAGCTGAACAGCTCTTATTTTTTCACCAGGTTTTTTTTATGCACAAGATGCTACAAACAATATTCTGATGATATTATATTGCTCCTGGTCCCCTGAATCCCTAGTGGGTTAAAAGCTGCAAGCTCTGTGTGCACTCACATCCCCTGGAAGAACTACAGTAATATGCAAATGGAACATGTCATCACTAATTCCTGGGAAAGACAGAGAAAATATACAAAAAGTTTAATGAACGGAAGAAGAAAGAGAAGTGGTAACTGACGTTTCTAGCTAGGGAATATGACAATCAGCAGCAGGGCTACCAGCCAAATCCTCTTATAGGCCCAAAAATGCTAAAAGCTTTAGCTGAGTGTAAACAAATGCCATGTTCGGTGAAAAGCAGCCTTGAGGGACAGATCTGTTAACCATCAGTGGGCACGTTTCATCTCACCGCTGCTTGCAGCACTTAAAGGGAGCTTTGTGTACCTGCCTGCGGACAGGAGCTGCAGCTCTGTCACGCAGGAAACCATTGCCTGCCCCTCAGGCCTAAAGGGGAAGACTGTAGCTGCTGCCTACATATATAAAATGTAATACAGACCATTTATAAACACAGAACTCTTCAAACGCCTTCCCTTAGGCTACCACTTTTAAATTTAAAGAGAACAAGGGAAATGTCAAATTCAGGTGAAAACTGAGGATAGATTTATTTTTTTAATTTAGTGTATAAAGTGAACCCATTTTGTTGCATTAGCCTGCAATAGCATGAAGTATTGTTTGTTGCTGAAAAAATTAAATCATGCCTTAAAAACAAGAGCAAGGTGTAGCAGAAGCCCAGGAAAGCATTTAACTTTGGTTTCACCCCCAGCTCAGGAGCAGTCCCACTGCAGGCAATGGTAGTGCTCATGTACTTGACATCTCCCTGTGCTTTGATGTACCTTTGTCAATGACCTTCACCCATGAGAGAAGCCAGATTTCCCTCTTTTGAGTGACTGTGTTCCTCATGCCTGCACACACCAAAAGCCAAGTCATTCAGATCGCCTGGGGTTCCCAAAATGTTTCTTGAAATGCCACTTTTTTACAGTCTGTGAGCTGTTCAGCTAGTGAATCAAAACATCTCAAAGCAGATATTTAACTGCTTTGGTTGATTTTAACAGGTTTTGTAGATTTCTTCTGAGTTATTTAACTCAAAGCAAATATTTACAGAAAGGGATTGCAAAGTCTGACTACGCCATTTTGGGGGGAGCATGAGGTTTTTTCTTTCTACCACCACCTCAGAGGAGGCCTAGTAAGGTCTTAGTCTTCTCTGAAGCGGCAAGGAATAGGATGAGAGGAAACGGCCTCAAACTGCACCAGGAAATATTTAAATAAGATATTAGGAAAATTTCCTCACTTAATGGGTTGATAAGTATTGGAACAGGCTGCCCAGATAAGTGGTTGAGTCACTGTCCCTGGAAGTATTTAAAAGACATCTAGATGTGACACATGGGGGCATGTGGACTTGGCAGTGCTGAGTTAACGTTGGAATCTATGGTATTGGAGGTCTTTTTCAAAGTAAACTGTTCTGTTAGTCTATTGTTCTATGCCAACTTGGTCCCTTCCAACCTCATCTGTTCTGTGTACATTTGAAAGAAAATCTACAAGAAGATAAAACAATGTTGAGCAATGCTCACAAGGAATTGCTCAGATTGTGCTGGCTACACTAGGAGGTCTCCTTGCTGAATCCAGCAATTCCCTGGATTCAGGCCACCATCACAGAGCACTGTCACATCAGTGAGGATCTGAAGAGCAATAGGGGTGCTGACCAGAGTCTGCTCAAGCATTCCTGCAAACCATTTCCAGGGATAGCAGAATCCACTGGAAGCTGGTGCACTTGCTTCATTTGCCTATCACAGTCATAAATCTGTGGTTAACCTACTGACGACCTGTGGTTCAATACATTAAAATAATTACAATTCCACAAACAAACTCCCAAAAAAAGAGTTGTCAGCAAGAAAAAAATGTGTTTGAAAAGTAACACAAATCATACAAATCAGGTCAAATCAATTTAAGTTTCTGGGACTGTGTGGCAATAGTTTGAGTGAAGCTCTCTCATAGCTGTGCCTTTTTTTAATCCAACAGTGTTTTGAGGATATCTCACCTGCAGACTAGGAGTGTTTACAGGAATTTGCCAACATATTTTTTTCTTGATGACTTCTCAGTGTTGAAAAGTTAACCTTACTGCTTCTTCTCTACAGAGGAAAGTTTTCCTGAGATACCTAAAGGTAGCATATCAGTGACTCCTGACACAATCTGAATCCTGAAACACAATCCATGTGGAGATTCACATGGCTTCAGGGTTTTATTTTCCAGTCTGAAGAAATTATTTCATGGTTCTTAATTTCAGGCCCATAGTGATATATCTGTGGGTTACCCCCAAAGCCTGTGAAGTCATCCACATGGATGAATTTAAATTAAACCATACGTGATGGTCAGTGTCTCCTGAATCTTTGATGTTTCTGCAGGCCTGAGCAGCATAGCTAGATGAGATTCCTAGGATGCCCACCCTGACCACATGCTGCCTCTTGCCTTCCCACAGCATGACCTGTGTCTCCTACCCTTCCTGGGGCAGCAGATGTGGTGAGCCATCACTGCTTCTTGCCAGGAAAACAAAACACAATGTCTGCCTGGCTCAGACTGCCTGGAACGGGCCCAATTCTTTTTGCTGAGGATCCTTCGGGAGAATTATTCTCAGCCTCTGTTACAAAAATGAAAATAAAAACCCAACTCTGCTCCCCTCACCACCGCCCAAAACCTGTGAAGCACTACTAATAGGCATTCTGTTACTTGAAAGCCATGAGTTTGTCTTCCCTGACTGCCTCTCAGAATGCCCCATCTCTGGCAAAATTCACAGGCCAGAAGTATAAACTTGAGCCAAATGTATTCACTTTAAGAGTGATGTCTACACTCAAAGGAAGTAACTCAGTTTTAAGGTGTTACCACCTGTAAACATACAGTTGCATTGACGAGATGTAGATCTATGTCAGGAATAAAGTACACTTTGGATTGGTAGCTACCTTCATTATATCCACTAATCTATCTTTCCTAAAACTCCTTCTTAACAACTGGAACCGCTCTGCGAAATGTAAAACAAAACTTTTTCATGTACAAAAAATTATTAAGTGGCCAAAAGAGATATCTTTCCTTTCTCCTTCAGAGATCACCTTGCCTTGCAGAGCTGTACAGGGAAAAGTCCTCTTGCCCCACTGATTATCTTCATAACCCTGTGCATGACATGTCACAAAACTGACTGGGACAGCTTATGGAATGGCAGCGTGGAGAGCAGGATGTAAGAGTCTTCCAAAATCAGTGAAACTTTGACTAGTCCAAGAAATCACACAAGAAGGCATCTACCTTCTTTTTCTTACCATAAACTGTTAGGAATGCACAGCCCACTAACTGAAGACATTCCAGTGAGACTCAAGAAAAGTTCATTAAGTTAGCCAAAATACAGGTCAGGAAAACATTTGTACTACAGTCTTAGGTTGCACATTGATTTTTATTATTTTTCCCTGGCCACTCCAGTTTTCCTTAGGAATGTTACCTGTATCAAAGAGAAAACAGGACAGGTAACAGCAAAATATCTTTATAAATGAACTGTATAAGTAATCACATACCATAGACTTTTCTCATCCCTCTGCCTGGAAATGGGGAACTTTTTCATTGGCTTCTTTTGACATCATATTCCACCATTCTGAGGCATATCAATAGTGTGATTAATGTCACCTTTTCCTTTCCTATGTAAAAGCCTGGGAGTGGTCGAACCTTAATATAAATTGTATAGCATTAGAATAATTGCTAGGGAATGTAGGACATAATTCACACAAACATTTCCTACCTACTCAAGGAATGGAAAATCAGCAAGAGACAAACAGCCATTCTAGTCCAAGTGACAACATTCCAAATTAAGAAATGATCCCAAAAATAGGAGGTTTTTATCCTCAGGAAAGCTCTGCTTTCAGCTGTTAAAGCAAGGAATAGGTCAAGGAAAACAAAATGTTTATTGGCAAATGGTCATGAAATGTGTAGAAGTATGTACTGGCTTCGTTCTGCAAACTTTCTAAGTATCTGAAGCTTTAAGTGATCACTCTTGGAATGTATTATTAAATTATTATTATAAATATTTATATTTAAATTTAATAAATACATTTATATTCTTAAAATAACTATATTTGTATGATAATTTAACAAACAGAATAAGTATTTGAGAGTTTCAGTCAAGTGTGAGGAAATATCTAAGAGAGCATAGCCAAAAGGAAAGTACTTGCCCATTTTAAAGAAATGGATGTGGAATTCAAAATAGAGCACTGAGATGACACAATACCATGCAGTGCATGACTAGCAAAACCATAGACATACACTGCTACTGACATGGCTGAGGATATATTTAGCAGAGCTCTAGAAGATAAAATAAATGAAATCTTAGATCTTAGGTCAATGGACCAATTCATTTTCCATTCTGAGAATGTACAAAACAGAGAAATATAATCTCTGTCTAAACAATAATTAATTTTAATGAGTATTTTTCTCTTGTGGAATATTGCAATTGGAAAAAAATATTTTTTACCATTTCATTTTCATGCTTGAAAATGGTTATATTTCTATGCAAAGAATATCATAGAATTTATGCAAAGTAATGGATTACAAGGCAAAAAGTTCAGATTAATGTTATAAAGAATGAGCACAATAAAATACAACTCTGCCTAAAAGAAGATTAACTCTTGTCTTGGGTAAATTTTGAAAAAAGTAATAGAAGAGTTAGGAACAGAAGGAAAGGTGCCTTCTGCACAAATTAATCTAGTCTTCTGTCAGGTTCAGAAATAGCTTTCTTAAGTGCTTGGAATTGCAAGATAACATTTCACTCAGGCAAGGAAAAAAACCTAATAAGGATCTGGACCTGGATATAGGATTGTGACTTTTACTAAGGGAGGAGAGTAACTCTTGAAATTTTAATGAAATCATTAGTAATTTCATATTACAGTATCTAAGGCGTGTTTCATGAATTTGGAAGAATTTAATAAAAGGTTTGTAAAAGCAAAGAATGACATTTTTCGCTTGAACTGATAAGAAAACATGCTGGCATGAGACAAGCTTTGAGGAGAGGTACTGATAATTTGGCAGAAAAAAGTAACTTTCAGGAATCTTCACAAAACAATGTCAGGGTAGTCCAGCTGTAGGAATTTTTGTCACAGAAATCATCAAGTCGTGAGAGCTTTTCTTATCATACTGTAGGGTGTCCTTGCAGTTGCTGGAAATGGAACTGGTGATGGCTTCCTGACTTCTGAGAAACACAACACTGTTGATTTTAGCTATTCCATCTCATTACCTCCAAATCTTTTTTTCTTCCTAAAAGATTTTCCATGATTCAGACAGCTGAAAGGTAGGAATAAGGAAAAGGCTTTCTTATGATGAGGAAGCCACTGTGGATGCACTCCAGGCACTATCCCCATCCAACGAATGTGCCTTTCCTCACCACAGGAGAGGAAGGCCAATTTTCATGGCCTTATTACACACCTTCCACATGGCCAGGACCTCTCTTCAGTGGCATGAGAGGAGGAAAACTCCAACAGAATCTCACTGGCAAGAGGTGGTGTCTGGTCCTCACAATTCCCTCGTGGGAAAAGCCATACATAGGATGCCTTAATTTTGATGGAAGCTGAAGGAAAACAGTTCCATTACCAACAGGTTGCCTCAGTCATGCATGCTTGCTCCCTCATCCTTTCTTTCCCAGCTACCTGGAAACAACTGTTCTCCTGTACTGTCTATTCCTTCCCATTCCAGCGAAATGAGGCAACCACAAAGCTAGAATTATTTTTAATTTAGGATTTATAAAGGCAAAACTGAAGATACAAGTTTTATTAACAACTGACAGGTGCACTATATTCCCTCTGTGTTACAATATTTAAACACCTTATCGGCCAGAGCAATAATGGACCCCAAAACCTCAGTACTTTTCTCTGGTGGTCCTGTGAACTGATGACTTCTGAACCATTGTCAAGTAAGAGATTTTGATCAGATTATCTGAAAGGATGCCAGGAAGCATGATAAATGAAGGTAATTAGTCACTGTCCCTGCAGGTCTGCCTGGCCTGTAAAGATGAGACAGGCTGCTTTTCTTGCAGACAGGAAATCACAGGGTATCCCAGCCCCATGGAAAGAGGACTCTGAATGCATCACTTTCAAAGTTAACATCATCAAGACAGCATTGAGAAAGAAAGAGGGAGAAATTAAGAGAACTTCTTTAATGTCTTGATTTTCCCCTTATTTACAAAAGCAGCCACAAACACATTTTCAGCACGGTGAATTTAGATATTTTATCTAAATAATGCCTATATATGACTGATTTTTCTGTGCAGAATGAACAGAGGCAGCTGATGCTGGAACAGACCTGACCCACTGGCTCAGGCTGAGGGCTACATCCAGCCTCCTTCAGAGCTCAGGGCTGCTCAGAGTGAGCCACAGCTATGTTATTACAAAGGCACTTACAAAGCCACTGCTGATCTAAGACACATATCCCCACAGTAATATGCTTAGACATTTCCCATAGATCAGGTTACAAGTGAGAATTGAACATGCATTTCTATAAATTTCGATTCCTACTAACTAGGAGGTGAGTGCAAGCAGTAACCACTCTGCGAGGCCAGCTGTCCCTTTATGGTTATCAAGCCATAAAGTTCTCACACGAGAAAAGGTGTCAGTATACCTAAAGGCAGCAAATCATGCAGAGGTGTTGAAGAAGGTGAAGATTTACTGCAGACATGTGCAACAGGGCATTAACTTGGCTAGAAGTCATTGATGCCTTTGAAGGAAGAAGGATTTGTTTGTCTCACAGGCTCTGGTGTTTCACACATTTACTGATGCATTTTCATAGCAGAAAACCATGTGTAAATCTTCTTAAAAACATGATAAAGATAATTGTTGTGTCCTGAAGGTGCAGGAGAGTTGCTGAGCCCTGGCTGCTGGCAAAACCACGCCAACGGGATGGTGTGGGGGGGAAAAGGATCTGCAGGTTTTGTCCAGGGACAGCCATGATTACACAAAGAGCCTGCAGGGCAAAGCAGGTGATGGGGTGATGGTTTTCAGCCCCACTGCAGATGAATCATGCTTGCAAAGTGGCAGCAGTGCCTCTTCAGACCTCTGAAGGGTGCAGGTATGAGCACAACCTTTTGAACCTCCGCATCAGAAACCTCTCTGCATCCTAAGTGAGGAGCCTTAGACACCATTATGACATCAGATAAAGAAATTAATGTGTGGAGGGGATGTGACAGTTCAGATTTGAGATTTATAATTTATATATGTGGATATAGCAAAGAAGCAGGGCCAAATGTTGCTCTGTTGGTAATAGTGTGAATCCTTAGGACGATTTGAATCTTGATCCTCTATGTTTGTTAATAATTACATCTTGTTCTCATTTGAGTAGCATACTGTGCTGGAAAACTATAATCAAAGCTAGCAAAATTTATAGAAATGCAGACACTAGCACAGAATAAGCATAAAATGGCATTTTATTTTGTGGGAAATGTGTTAAAAAGGGAAAGATTTTAACCATTACATTTGCTCCACAGAATACTAAGTATTTTGGTGAAAAGAAAAGTACTTGCTAGGAATTATTGCAACTCATTATGTTTAAATAGTATTTTTTCAGTGGAAATTGAAGACAATATATTTGTATATTTGTTTTGGAATACAGGTTTGAATTGCAACACCTTGATGTTATCTAAAACAAGGTCTTATAAATTTGAAATATGATATCTGTATTTAGGAACATAACAACATTCTGATAAAAATGTCCACCTTCTTGGTGGACCAAACAATCAAAAGCCCCAATTGTTCAGCACTTTTCATAAATTAAATATTTCAGCTATTCTTACTTTTGGTCTAATAATAACAAATAATCAAGTATCACTTAATGAACCTCTTGTAACAATCAAATTATCTTTCTAACATGAACTAGAGAACTATATTGCAATTCACACATAGATAAAATTGTTAACAAAGCTTCCTGTGAGTGATGTATTTTCTACTGCTGGTAAAATTTGTGTTTATAGAATCAAGATCAGTGGAAGCCATCATAGTTTGGCCTTGGTGTGCTCAAACTCAGATTGAGCTGCATGTGTGCTACAGGAAAAATAGAGCAAAATTTATGTTACTTATTTCTGTAAGTATTAGAGCATTTATCCTTTGTAGGTCTGGATTTCCTTTTACAAAAGATGGTACAGAGTATATTTAATTATAAAAATAAAAATCCACAGTACCTGTTGTGTCTCAATATTTTTAGGTGAAAACTAGCAACCCTGACACATTTCTCAAATGCCACTTATTTTATTAAACCCTTTATGTAAAACCACATCAGTGTAACTGAGGGAAAATGGTAATGCCACCAATTTAGATATAGTCAAATCAAAACCATTTTCACAAATGACTGGCAGATTTTGCATTTGGTTTACATGGTTGGGCATGTTTGTTTTCATTACTCAGTTGTTTCTAACAAGTACATTTGTTTAGACTGTGAGGAACTATATATAATTGTAAATATTCTCTGGTTATTGAAAGGAGAACTCAAATATTTACCAGAATGCATTGATATACACATACATATATATTCAGCATAAGAAAGTGGGGGTTTTTTCTATTGAAGGGCTCCAACATATAGTAATTTTATACTTTTTTTTCCTAAACCAGACCCCCCAGGACTTCTCAGCAAACACCCAGTTGAAGAGGATTAGCTGGAAAAGTGAAACAGCTAGAAAATCTGGGAGCAGCTCTGATCCACCATTCCAGAATCCAACTCAGCATGGATATAGGCATTCATAGGTTTTTCCTAGATTATTCATAGGTTATTATAAGTTTATAGTTACAAAATGTACCTGAAACTACTGCTTCACAAGGATTTTCCTTTGCAAGCAGTTGCATTATTAATTTTGTCCCATTCTCTCTTCTTGCAGTCAATGTAGCTTCATGAGTCTGAAACTAATTTATTTGCCACAATAAAATTATCACACACACAAAGTCAGTCAGACCCAAGTTTGGAAATCCTTACTCAGATCTAATTAGGCAAAAACTTGGCTATAATTAGAAAAAATATCATATATTCCCAATTCAGCTACAGTACTTCACACAGAACACAATTATATTCTCCAGTGGAAACAAATTTTAGTCTTCCACCACAAATAAGAGAACCCACTGTGTGAAAGGTAATCTGCTGAAATGAAGAGCTCCTCAACTTATTTGAGTTCGAAACTAACACAAATATTCCTAATATTAGATTTTATGTTAGGAGTAAAACTTCTAAACTGTTTAACTAAGAGCATATGCCTGAGAATTCTTGTGGTTATACACCATATTTCTGATGCTTTTCCTTACATCAGGCTTCCCATTAATTTCTTTGGAACAAGGATTTCCCACATAGTACTCTTTATGATACTAAACAGTTTCACTAAGTTCACTTCCCAGTTTTTTATGTATGTCACATTCATTCACAGCAAATGTAATAAAAAACTCAAGTCTCAGTTTTTGCTAATATTTATGTGCTATGCCCATAAAAAGTAATTGAACTGTTCATGTGAATAAAAATTTGGCCTCCTGATTTGTATCAGATTTGCAGAAGACAGCCTCAACATTTCATCACTCTTGTAATTTAATAAAAATTTCTATATGCTGAAGAGAAAAGGCTGAATACAAGAGATTCCTCTGCCAGGCTGGTAAAAGTTTAGAGCAAGGGTATGGTCTTAGACTGAAGAGACATACAGGCACTTGTGCCATGCTTCAGTTCATCTGGCATGTGCAAGGAACCATAATTACAAATACAGGAATGTCTGACATGTACTTGCCCACTAGGGCTTTTGTATCTCTGCCAGAACAGGCAGTAAATATATAATTGGAAAGTTACAGTAGAGATAATATGAAAACAATTATCATGGGTAATTTCAGGCCCTTCTGTAGGGTAGTCATGTTTGCTGGGCCATAAAAACTCATTTTCCCCAGCCCCAAACCAATTCGAACATGAGAGGTTTGAGAGATTACCTTAAACACCAATATTAACCCATTTTTCAGTTGTCAATAAGTGATTAAAAGAAGAGAGGGATGAAGAAGAACAGAGGGGAAGTAAAGATTGTTAATCACAAAATGCTATGAATTAGGCTGAAAGTCAGCTTCAGGTGACTGAAAACTGTTTTTAATGGAGCTCAGCTATACCAGCAAAAAAATAAGCTGGTGAGCCATTGCATTGCTAAATAATCACTAGAGAAGTAAAGCCCACCAATTTGTGTGAGCTCACCTGTGTTTTCCTGGATGAATGCTATCCTATTGTAAAACCATTACATAGGCTTCCTCTTAGTTGGAACTCCATTTTCTCAGAAGGAGGTGAATTAACTTGAGTAATGAACAGCACAAGATAACAAATCTGGGGGCAGTGGAAGGATGAAAAGTTTTGTAAAACTTTCTAGCATTTTTGAAGCTATGAAGAAACATATGAAAGTTATCGAATATAAAATTCCAATTTCCAATTGTCTTAATATTCACCTTCACATGCACATAAATTGCTATTAAGAATATTCACCAATGCAAATCTAAATGGAAAAGCCACTGTCTCTCAAAATAGATGAATATGTTTCTAAACAGAACTTTCTATTATCATAGTCAGAGTCCCTATCTACAAAAGACATGCCCACCCCACCAAAAAAGGGGAAGAGAGGGAAGTCCCTCATTTATCTCTCTCTTACCATGAAATAATTAAGTACCAAATTAAAATTTACAACATGCATAATGCAGACTTGCTTTCTGTAGTATGTGAGATATTAGGGAACGGTTGAAAAAGGTGCATGTCTGTGAATTGTCCAGGTTCTGTGGGTAATAAACAGTCTCCTATAGGAAGCCATATAAGACTATTTATGCCTGCAGGCAAACTGTTCTGTCAGTAGCCTGGCCCAGCTTTCAGCATGTGCTTACAGGATGCAAAGAATTTTATGTAGAAGCCTGTACCTTTATGTGTATTTTACTGTGAAGTGTGTGCATTCATAGTGATGAGCACAGCTCTGAAATCACCCTGTAGTCAATTTTTTTTTTCCAAATTTATTAAACTGAGATCTAAGGATTGCTCAGGAACTATGTAGAGGATCTGAGAAACATCCACCAAACTGACAAGTGCAACAGAGTGAGCAAAACACATACAAATCATTTAAATACAGAGGGTTTGAGGCATTGCAGGTAAATTGCCAGATGTAAGCAGATGTGCAAAGGAGTCAATTGCTCTTGTAGGACTTTCTACCAAGTGGCCAATGCTGTGTGACAGGCACTTGCCCTGGCAGGGCAGGTGCACCCAAGGATCCCCAGTTATGCAGGAACACCTGCCTGGGCAGGGGGACAGAGATGGGGCTCTGCTGCCCAAGCAGCTGTGGCAGAGCCGGGTGGGGGTCAAGGGGAGCTGCCTTCCTCGAAAGGAGATTCGGGCCACACCAGCCACCTGCTCAGCTGCTGCTGCCAAAGGGCTGAAATGTGGCCCAAAATCCATCTGCTTCCCAATATTGTTAATATTGTGTTCAAAGCATACTGCTGAGCTGGTGGAAGAATACACACTGCTATTCAGATTTTCAAATATTTCAGGATCGGATGTTGGGCCCAGATTTTTCTCAAGTTCATATTCAGACACTCAAGTTTTTATAAAATTTCAAAAACAGAGAATCATAGAATGGTTTGGATTGAAAGCAGCCTTAAAGATCATTTAGTTTCAAACCTCCTGCCATGGTCAAAGACTGCTTTCACTAGACCAGGTTGCTCAGAGCTGCAGCCAGCCTGGCCTTGAACACTTGCAGGGATGGGGCATCCACAGCTTCCCTGGGCAGCCTGTTCCAGTGCCTCACCATCCTCACAGGAAAGAAATTCTTCCTAATAGCTAATCTAAACCCACACTCTTTTAGTTTGACTCCATTTCCCCTTGTCCTGTCCCTACATGTTCTTGTAAAAAGTCCCTCTCCATTTTTCTTGCAGTCTCCCTTCAGGTACTGAAACACCACGGTTAGGTCCCTTCAAAGCCTCCTCTTCTTCAGGTTAAGCAACCCTGATTCTCTCATAGCCTTTCCTCATAGGAGAGGTGCTCTATCCCTCTAATTTGCTGAGGCTGAACTCAATCTTTTTGTCTATGTCAATAATGAAGATATCACAGAACCATGGAATCACGGAATCACAGAATCACAGAATAAGCTAAGTTGGAAGGGAGTCAGAAGGATCATCAAGTCCAACTCCTGATCTTGCACAGGGCCATCCCCAAGAGTCACACCACGTGCCTAAGAACATTGTCCAAACACTCCTTGAACTCCGTGAGGTTTGGTGCTGTGAGCACTTCCCTGGGGAGCCTGTTCCACTGCCCAAACACCCTCTGGGTGAAGAACCTTCTCATAATATCCCACATACACATATCCCTTGACACAACTTCAGGCCATGCCCTCAAGACCTGCCACTGGTCACCACAGAGAAGAGATCATTAGATAGCACTGGTCCCAGTATGGACCCCTGAGGGATACCACTTGTCACTGATGCCCATTGTGACTCTCAGCCATTGATCACTACCCTCTGGATGCAACTGTCCAAACACTTTCTTATCCATCTAACAGTCCAGTCATCAAATCCATCTCTCTCCAATTTAGAAAGAAAGATGTTGTGGGTTTGCAGAAATACAGCTAAATGTAATCTGGACAAGCCTTTGCTTGTCCACTGATGTAGTCCCTCCATTGTAGAAGGCCACTAGTTTGGTCAGGCAGGACCTGGCATTGGTAAAGCCTTGCTGGCTTTCTTAAATCACCTCCCTCTTCTGCAGGTTTCTTAGCTTAGTTTCTGGAAGGATTGGTTCCATGATCATTCCAGGCACAGAGGTATGGCTGACCAGTCAGTAGTTCCCAGGGTCCTCCTTTCTACCGTTTTTTAAGAAGGGTATAATTCCCTTTTTTTGAGTCACCTGGGACTTCACCTGACTTCCATGACATTTCAAATATGATGGAGAGTGGCTTGGCAACTACATCATCCAATTTCCTTAGGACTGTGAGATACAAGTCATGATGTCATATAAACTGTAGTACAATCAGGTTCCTCAGGTGGTCATGAACATGATTTTCTCCTACAATGGGAAGAACTTTGCTCCCCCAGTCCTAATCTTGCTGTTCATCCACTCAAGGAGTGTGGGAAGAGAAGCTAACACTGAAGACTGCGGCAAAAAAATTGTTACTTCAGCCTTCTCCTCACCTGCTGTTACCAGTATTCCAGCATTGTTTTTCAGCAGGCAATATTTTCTTTGATCTTTTCTGGTTAACATACTTGTGCCTTTCTTGTTATTCTTTACATCCCTTGCCAGGTTCAGTTCCAGCTTCACCTTGGCCCTCCTCACCCCATCCCTACAAAACTGTACTTCATCTCTATACTCTTCCCAGGTAACCTGTCCTTGTTTCCATACCTGTGCATTTGCTTCTTCCCCTTTAGTTTGACCAGAAGTTCCCAACTCAGCCACACTGATCTCTTGTTTTCCTCGACCAGTTTCTCACTTCTGGGAATTGTTAGCTCTTGTGCTCCATGGAAGACTTCACT
>JAOTQP010001286.1:117815517-117831919 GCA_026413545.1 Cichladusa arquata | reverse complement strand
ACTGATCTCTTGTTTTCCTCGACCAGTTTCTCACTTCTGGGAATTGTTAGCTCTTGTGCTCCATGGAAGACTTCACTAAAGATCTGCCAGCTCTGTTCTGCTCTCCTGTCCCTGAGGGCAGCCTTGCAGGGGACCCTATTGACTGTCTCCCTGAAGAGCTGATAGTTTGTTTTCCTGAAGCCCAGCAATACCATGATTGCAGTCAGGCTGTCACAGGAACTCAGCTTGCAGCAGAGATACAATCCTGATCACACAAAGTTGTACTCCATGAGGATCCAGAACAGAAACAGCTTTATTAAAAACTGTCCCCCAGTGGATAGCAGGATGGGAGAGGAAGAAAAGTATACTGAAATCAAGAATTTGCCATGAAAAAATACGTGTGCATGGGCTGGAAAATACTGGATGGAGGAGCATACTGCTTTAAGTAAGTCTCAGACTCTGCACTTTCACCATACACAGTATGTGCACAGGTGCAGTAGGTTTAATGCAGTAGTTTAAAGTAAATCCAGCAGTACTGAACTTACTGTGCATTCTGTAATATGCATCAGTGTTCATGGAGTGAAAGCATTTGATATATGGGAGGCAGAACTTGGAGAAACAAGAACTGAGACTGGGAGGCAAGAAAGAAAGAAAAAGCAAGGGCAAAACTGGGGACTCACACCCCTCATGTGTCAAACCTTTCCATGACTCAAGTAGCAAAAAATTCCCACTGAAAATCTGGATGGTAAGTACTCTGCTTGCTCCCAACTACTAACTGTGTCATTCTAAGAAATGAGATTGCTAGAAGCTTTTAGAAGGAAACACAACACCTTAATAGCACCTCCCATACTGAAGGATATATCACTACCTCAATGATTAAACACTCCCAGGGCTGACAGTGGCAACTCTGTTGAAACTAACCCCAATTGTCTTTATGGCACAGACATGTCTGTTCACACTGGAAATGTCTTTTCCGTTTCCTTCTCTATTTGGCAAAAAACATTTTTCTAGCATACTTTTCAAGTTTGGGATAATTAGAGCATTGATCCTGAAATCTGAGCTACCGTGGGATGGATACAGAGCTGTAGTTTGTGCAGAGTCTTGTGGGTTTCAGGCTCCATAATCCCATATCTGATTGTAGATTTGGGACATGTTTTCCATGTTCACACAGGAATATTCTGCTGGGGATAATCATAGTAAGTACTAAAAAATATTAATGGGAAGATTCCCATTTTTATCAGCTGCAGCCCAGATTGCAACACTCTGCCTGAAGTACAGCATGCCAGAAAAAAATGGAAGTCTAGCTTCCAGGAGATTTATTGTACCCTCTCTAGCTACCTTTTGAACTGGGAATTACTTGTAGTCCCCTCCAATAAACTGTAATTCAAGAAAGAAAGACAATCCAGAGCACACAGGAATCATCTAGCTTAGAAGTGTTTTCTTCTTCCCAAAGACTATTTATTTTCCTTTACAAATTCATGTAACTGTGCTAAAAAGAATATGAAATATGTCAAAAATAATGAACTACATGTTTCACTTATGGTTTCATTTTTTCAGGGTATGATCTTTCTATAATTTTTTTTAATTTATAGAAATTATTTGTTAATTATTATTTATTATATTATTAATTGTTTCTATTAATTTTAATTATTATTAATTTAATTATCCATCCAAGAGGAATTGTTTCAATTTACAAATCATAAATAATATGTGATTTTTGTCTCACTTTGTTTTAAAACCTGACATCTTTCTCACAACAGTTTGAAACAATCCAGTACATCAAGGGTTAGCTGATTTCAACACCTTACATGACTAATCTGGATCAAGAAAGGAGGAAAACAGATGCAAAAGGGGCTGTGTAGGATGCAAGGTGTGAGCTGAAAAGTACAAACAAGTCTGGGCACATTTATTTTGTGTTTGGTTCTACAAAGAGATAAAGCAAGTTCAGAGATGAAGGTCAAGGTCATGAAACAACCTGAGAACTTTGTCTTTTTGAGTGAATTTGATGCAGACATATGAACTTGATCACACAAATCCAATCTATAGTTAAGAATACAGAACAAAATTTGACTGTAAAACTTTAGCGAAATTGTACTTTTTATTGGAAAATTCTATTTCCTATAAGGCAAACTTTAAAAAAAAATAAAAAAGCTCATTTTTATATGAAAAATGTTGGAATTGGAACACCTTCAGTCAATTAGCAAGGTCATAATAAGAGTGATTCTGGCCTTGTAAAATCTCATCAGTTGAATTGCTTCAAAACCAGAAGCCAGAGCCAGCTTGTCACAAGATACCACATCTCTGCATCCTACTGCTCAGATTCCCAACAGCCTGTAAAATACTCCAGTTTTGGTGAGGCTCCAGCTAGTGTTTCTGATATAAAGCTCGTTATCCCTGCAGTTTTGATGCACCTGGATTTCCCTGAATTTTTTCACTAAGTAGTTGGGGATGTAGCACCAAGTCCTGAAACACGGAGCACTCCCCAAATCCAAGTCTGTGGGCCTGCCTGGTATCTGGTGAGCAGCAAAACATCTGGCTACAATGGGTGGGGTTTGCTGGCAGTGCTGGTGTCCTCTTGAGAAAAGCCAGAGCTGTTTTGACTGCCCAGCACCAGTCACCACTGCAAAGGCATCCAATCCTCCCTGAGCTCTCCTTCAAAAAATGGAGCAGCCCTGAAGCAAGCAGTTTGGCACACCAGGGATTGTCATTAACCCTCTGGTGCCAGAAGTCACAGCTGAAGTTTAGTGAACTTGCCCAAGGGCTAATCCCTTGTTTCCATCCTGCACTGTGCTGCACACCTGCAGAGTGTCCCTGCTCAGAGTCCCAGCTCCCACAAGTGCAGCTGTCAGAGCACATCCAGTGTGTAGGATAGGGCCTGAGTGAGACTTGGGATATGTCTATGCAGCAAATCAGACTCCTGTAGCTGTTTTATTTCTCACTTCCACACCTCTGTGACTGTCTTTGTACCTTTGCAAGTCCTCACTGAAAAATGTCTTCCTGGTTGTTTAAATGCTCTTCTTCCAGCAAGCACCTCCTCTGCACCAATGAGATCTGCATGTTGCTGATTCAGTTCTTTCTCAGTCTACTTCTAGATTTATGTGCCTTTTTCTGGGCCCTGGCTGGAATTCTGATGCAAAGAAATTGTAGTGAATGTATTCAAGACTTTTCCATTACCCTTGTCCCCAAATTTCCTTCAAAACTCAGCTCATATTCTTTTTGGTCACAAACCCAGTTAAGAATAGCTGATCAAAAAAGGTGAAAAGTGAAGCAAAGAACTGGCCCACAAAAATCCAGCAGCCTAAATGAACTTTCCACCTTTCCACAATAAAGCATTCATAAACATGGTAGTTAGATACTCCCATTATTAATGATTCACTAGCAGTGTATTCATTAGTAATAAGCACTAGTGTCATGTCAATAGTGCACCTAAATTGAGCTAATTACATTACCTGATGCCTCATATTTTATGTGTATAATTTATTCCCTAAGAGATAAAACCCTTGGCTTTTCTCCAAAGACTGGCAAACAGGCCTGGTAGTTTGTTTTTCACTAGAACAAGAACAAAGTAAAACCCTTTATATCCCATCCCAGCCAACACCCTCAGATCTGTCCAGTGGTCCAAATTTTGCAGGGACTGTGACATTTGCCACTTTTTCTCATGCAGAGGGCTGTGAATGGTCTTTCTGCCTCATGTTTGCTCTGCTTTTGCTCTGTGCCCTCACTCCTTAACCCAAACCTCTGAGGCAGCTGCAAGTGAGGGGGAGAGGAGGCACCTCAAACACCATTTGCCACATATACCTCTGGTAAGGAGCTAGTATTGTCCTTGATCAGTATCTCTGTATTGCTTTAATATTACCACAACTGCAAGTTGGCATGCTCTTTGAAAGATTTCCAGTTCCACTGACAAACACACCTTCTGAGGTGTCATTTTCCCTCCCAAGTAAATTGAAATAGGCACCCCTTCCGGAAGCAATGTTCTTCTCTGGGGAGTGTGAAGACAATGTTCATAGTAGGGAAAATCTTCAGAACATTTTAAAAATGATTTTTTTATTAAAAATAAGGACATAGGTCGTCATAAACATTTTGGCTTAATTTCTTCACTCTTTGACCAGATATGATTGCTTATGTCTTTGCATCCCCACCTGCTGATTGCCCACTTTTAGAAGTCTAAAGACTAAGACAGGAGAGCCAGGGAATAGAGACAGACATACTGTCTAAGTTCAGGAACCTAACTTTAGTGAATAATTTATCCCAGGCAATTATCCTGGACTTTTACTAGTAGTCAGTGGAAAATGATACTTCCAAGCATATATTCAAATCACTTAAATTAGGTTCCAAAGGTGGCGCACCAGATGCAACCTTCTTATTTGCATTTGGGGTGGTAATTTGCTTTCAAAGGAAAATTCAGAGACCTTATGTACACAACCTTGTGCACTGTTTAGCATCTCTCTTTTTGCAGTGCCTTGATAGGTGTAAGTCTAAACACAGTTGATTAATCTATTAAAAACAGTGTATTGAAAATAAAAATATGGACTTGTATTTCTGAAAACATGTTACATCACACCCCTCAAAGAGAAAGGAATATTCCAGAGAGGGTAATATGACATGACTGTGTGGATTTCAGGACTAGCCATGTAGCTGGGACACTACCTTGAGTTTTTACATCTTCTCCTAGCACAGGTTTTAAAAAGAGTTTCTGTGAAAGTTCTGTCCACCTGGACAGAGGACTACAGTTGTCAGAAGGCTCCATTCTCCCCAGATATTTCTGCAGATCCCCTTTTATCTACATGGCAAAGACATTGTTGGTGTTAATTGTTCTGATTTATTATACACCTGTAGAACTTTTGCTGGTGAAATTCTCCTGGGGCTGTGAGGGGGACTTCACACTCTTCTGAATTGGCAGAAATGAGAGACAAACTGCTCATTAGGGGTTGAGTCTTAGACACTTGGAAATTCAGATGTGCTGAGAGAATGAACCCTGCAGGCTCTGACATAGACTGTGGGCTCAATATCTAACAAGGGTTCAAGAAACACCCTCCTTAGTAGCATGTTTTGTGTTACAAACCTCAACTTCAGTAGTAGAAAGAACACCAAGGGGCAAATTTCCAAAAATGCTGTTTACTGCCTGCTGCATGTTGCTGAGGGCCATGCTCTGAGCCCCAAAATCCAGAGGGTCCTGTGCTTTCTGCAGTGGGACTGGGATTTTTCTGTTGGTGTCCTCTCCTCTTACTCATCTTCTCAAAGTGCTGGAAACAAAGGAATAAATGCTTAGAGTAAGTGACTCAAAACACAGGAAGGTTCATTCAGCAGGGACTGTATGGAAAAATCTGAAGGAAACCTTGACATAAAACAAATCCAATACCTATTCCTACCAGAGTCTCATATTACATTTGTACTGACTGACATATTATTAGCTGGCAAGAACTAATGCTACTGTAAAAAAATCCATGATATCATTTTGACTGTTCAAATACTCATGAAAATAGTTTTTTAAAAACTTCCTGTTCAACTTTGACTACAAATGCAATATAGCTAGCTGGAAGTGAAGAAATTGCTGTTTCACTTTAATTGACACAATAGAAAAATACCATAAACTGGGCAATAAAAGCATGTTGCTCTAGACAAATATTTTTTAGTATCATTTTATATTCTTTTACTGTCAACATTTGAGACCTCATAATAAAAACTATTTTATTTGATTGATCCATTCTACTTGAGACTATGAATCTTGAGTTCATGTAGCAAGGTCAGAGAAGTTTAGGAATTCAGTGGTCTCAAATGAATGTCAGTTAGCTAAGATGTGCTCAAGGAGGGTCTATTAATAATGAAAGCTCCAGGCAAATGTATAATGCAAGCCCCTCAGATCACAACACAGAGCTCACATTCTCTTGAGAGTCATCTGAGGACAAGATGCTTTGTTATCATGAAGAGAATATAATGTACAGAGACAGAAACAAAAATCTATATTGTGCATTCCATATGTGTGCTTTTATATCATAGTATAGCTATTGCTACATAAATAATAGCAAGGGACACATACAAATAGATAGTGAAGACTTCAAAAGATCATTTTCTAACATGCATTTTTTAATATTTAAAAATAGTAAAATATGTAAAAAGTTCAAATACACACTATTATATATATATATATGTGGTCATAATCTATATACAGAAAACACAGTTTCACAAAAGCCTAATCCTACATCTGAGTTAGCAATAAAACTGACTTCCAAGAGAGGCATAAATGTAAGACCTTAATTACCAGTATATAATATGCTCAAATCTATCTAATAAAAAAAAAGAAGTTAGAAAGTTTAAAAAATTAGAAAAAAGCAATTGTCATTTTACTCATTAGGAAAATAAAAAAGGTTTATCTGTGTTTTATGAATGGAGTGCATGAGAGTGGCATAACAAATTAATGGGATGGTAGAACTGAAGGAGAGGTTTTGCTGGTTCCATGCTGCTGTTAGAATGTCAAGAGATGCAGATAGGCAGAAGTTATATTATTTTTTTCTTTGTTTAAAGACATGCATCTCCACACTGTTCTCAAGATGTGTATAGGTAACCCCTCTGTTCCAAGACCATGGATGGATTCTCTAACTGCTTGACAAGAGTGAACCAGCTCTCGCTGCAGGTACAGAACAAATTCAACAGAATCAAGGCTGTTTAGAGGCAGTTCTCATTGTCCAGGCATGCTGTTGACTGTACAGTCCCAGCTCCCCTCCCCAGGAACTGCTTCTTGTTTACATGCAGGGTTGATGGCACAGGTGGACAGTGTGGTCAGCACCACACCTTGTCTGCAGGGACAATCAGCACTGATGCATCAGGCTTGGGCTGCCCCTTGGGGTGGGCTCACTGAGGGATTTACATAGTGTGCACTAACGTGGCTGACACCTTAGCAGACATGGCAGTGCACATATTTTACACATCCAGCTCACACATTTGGCTCTTTTTTCTACCAATGGCATCTGGTGTGTGAGCTTCAGGAGCTGAAGGCTGGTTGTGCTCAGCTGTAGCCCAGAACCATACACGTGTTTTTGGCTGTGGCCCAATGCCTGTGTGGCCCAGCACAGCAGGGATAACTACACCTGTGTCCTGTGAGAAAACTGCAACCATCCTGCTGTATTGAACAACAGTCCTACTTCTGCCTTCACCCATTACCTCTCCAGGTCACTTCAGGCTCTGGGTGGTGTCAGGGTTACATCAGACTTGCTCGTGAAAAACTGAGCTAACATGAAACTTGTTCTGGAGTCCCACTGACCCCAGTCACAGCTGCATGTGAACACTTATAAGTCCATTTCCCAAAGACAACAAACAGTAAAAGCATTTCTTATTTAATGTACTGAGTAATAAAAATTTGTTATTATTATTCTCTACTACTCTTTTTAATAACAATCCACAAGAAGAAAGAGTGCAAGTTCTAAGGAGGGTGTTCATTGTAAGTCACTCAGAACTACTTAAGGCTCACTGCAAATCTTGTGGCTTCTGAACCCATACAGTAATTTTTCAGGCAACTTTTAATTTAATTTTTTTTGTTTGGGTTTTTTTGGTTTGGTTTTTTTTGTTTGGTTGTTTAGTTCTATCTTATCAGTCTAGCATTGCTAAGACAAAGAAAGTAACAGGTCTATCTTTTAAAATAGTTTACAATCCTAAAAGCTTTTAGCCCTAGACAGGAAAGGATGCTGGGAGGTTGTAGTTGCAAAAGCACAGGAGAGGTCACCTTCTCTAGTCCCATGTGGTTTGTCTGCTGGCTGGTGTTTAAAGAAAAGCTCCTCTCCTGATTTTGGGAAATGGAAAGAGTTTCTCTCCTGGGATCTAGTAACAGGCTCATGATACGTTTATGTCATAGAGATCAGAACAAATGAAAGAACAAATGTTTCTAGCCAGGATCAAATGCTTGGGGAATATCCAGACTGGTGTGATATCCAAGAACGACTGCTTAGAAAGCTCCACTTTACCCTTTACCAGCTTGTGGAGGAAGGCCAAGCATTTCTCACCTAGTTTTGTATGATATTTTGAGATTTTTATGCTGTTATTAGAACTGGTCCCAACATGAACTTATGAGATGGAACTTCACCTATACATGCCAGTTGGGGAATGTACTTGTCAGGTTACATCTGCTGTTACAGAAACATAGTTTATAAAATCAAATATATGATATAAACATAATCCTCCAGAGTCCATGTAAGTGCAAAAAATCTAATATAAACAAGGGGACATGTAAATCAGCAGAATTATGAGCTTTTCACAGCATATGGTAATATATTTACTTCAGTAAGAGCATGGATGGACCATATCAGTCAGACCCCTACACCTATTAACTCCTCACAATCAAGTGGGTTACAGATGCCAAAATACTGATAGTGCCTATAAAACAACTAATTTGGTTAGTAGCATTTCATGTTGTAATATTCTGAGGACACATTGAATTGGCACCTCAGAGCACTGGGAATTTAATTTACTTCTCCTTCAATTCAAAATTATTGAGTGGCCTGTTAATTCCTTGTGTACCCTTTGCATCTGATGGCACGCACACAAGAGAAAAGTATTAAAGGTTTAATCATTTGCCAGTTGGGTTGTGGAGAGACAGTTGTTTGTTTCAAATGCAGCATGTTATTTTGGAAGTATTTAACATTCCTACTTGCAGCTGTTAAAAGTTTTAAATGTTATGCTTCAATTCTGACTGCTGTAGGGGACCCCAGAAGCAGTTCCATGATGCAAATGTTTAGGTCTGTGTTTGCAAATCCATTTCAGAAGTCCCAAGCAGATATTTGCCTTCTTCCCATACCCTACTTTTCGCAGGTGCTGAGCCCAGAAGGGACCTGCATCAGTTCCCAAAAAGTGCTCTGCTTTGAACACAGCCGTCACTGGGGCCCAGATTAAGGAACATGCCACAGAGTGCCTAATCCTCGTAGACTAGATCAGCATTTAAAGCATCCTAAAACAAAGGATTATAAAGACAACTGTCTTTTCCCCCTCGAGGCAGAGATAAGACAATTCAGAGCTCATTGAAGCACCTTGACAGGATGTTTACAAAGGAAAATGCATTGTGGGGAGACAATTTTTAGCATACCACCATGGACATGTCATTTAAATTGTATAAGGAAGTTCTTCATCACTTTTAATGGGGAAAAAAGCAATTTGCCTACCTTTTTCTCCACTCATCTCTTGACCTCTAGTTGAGAGAGACACTGGATCTAGGAACCAAAAATTTCTGTTTATAAATAGCACTATAAAACCTACACAGCCACTAATAATAGATGCCTTTTTGTTGTCCCTATTCCTCTAGCAGGTCTAAAAAAATAAAGTCATTAATAACTAAGTAATTAGCATTAAGCTAAGGAAAATTCCAAATGTAAAAGTTTCTCTAAAAATGTTTACTGAAGCTCCCTTAATGCAATTGCCTTTGGCTATATTACAGCCATAGCTTGTTTTGAGGAGCTTGAATGTCTGCAGCCTGAAAAAAAAGTGTTGACAGGAAAATTTAAATGTAACAGATGTTGTATAAAAAAGGGCTAAATCTGTAATGGACATTGTTTTGTTTCCACTGTGACTTTAAATGAGAAATTAGAAGGAGACTTTGGTTGGGGTTTAATGAGAGATTTTTCACTCAAAAACATAATTAGATATTGAAAAGTCTAACAAAAGATGAAGATTCAAACAGCATGAAGTTGAGGAGTAGTGAGTAGAGAGCACTTTGGGGCACAGCTGATAAATAGCAGTCCAAAGAAAAAGGATGGATTAGAAAGACCAGTGTTTCTATTCATACTAATTTCCCAAATCTCACTGGAGTCTTTGGAATGGAGATTATTATTAATTAGGCTCTTGCAGCACCTTTTGAACACTTATTATCTTGGCTAAGAAATACCATAATTAAACATAATATGAAAAACATGGTGTTATTGAGATTGCTTTTCAATCTACAGCTGTGCATGAGTACCTATGCTGAAGTCCTTAAGAAATGTAAAAATGCTAATCAACTGAACATTTATTTTAACCTTTCCCCTAAATCATTATAACTCCATTCTTTTTCGACCTAAATCCCTGTCATCCAGGAGACACAGAGAGAGAAAGACGAGTTGCTGACACTGTGGATCAAATACACAAACTAATGTTGCCAGAGTCAGTGCAGACTTGAGATTTAGGAGGAGTAAGATCCACTCTGCAGCAGAATGGTGCCACTAGTCAATAGGTTACCAGATGTATTAATTTGCTGGTAACTCATGGAGTCAATCTGGACGTGCCTCTCAGCCTCTCAGTTCTGCTAAGTGCCCATTCTCCAATTCTCCCTCCCCCATTCTCAAAAAAAAAAAAAAAAAAAAAAAAAAAGCCCAAACACCACTGAAGAGAGAGCTAGCTATATCTATGTGAAAAAGAGCCAAATTCCCAAATATTTTTGAAGTCTGGTCACCTTTCTCTGCATCCTGGTTTGGACCAGTTTTCTTAGGCATTTATGCCCCTGTCATGACCAGGTTTGGATGGGTTCAGCAACTTAGGAGACCATGGTGGTCTCGCTCTGGAGTATTTCTTTGCTGAAGGCAATCTGGTTCAGACTGTCATGAAGGTTTCTTCAAACACTATCTGACCTTTAACAGAAGATACAGCCTCCTTTTAACTTCAAATATCACCACTGGAATTCCTTAAAAAACAATGAAATTATTTCAAGAATTCTTGATTACATTGACTTAAAGGAAAGACAGGTCAAACAAGAATACAGACCACTGAAAATGGATTCTTGCTCCTCTTTTCTCCTGTAACCCACTCAAGAGGTGGAACAAAAGCCTTCACAGGACTGCAATGCAGCACTTATAACTTTACTGCTATGAAGCATTCATTTCTAGACAAGATTACTAGTTCATTTACAGAAGATTTTAACCACCAAAATTTTTTAAATTTTGCAATCTGAAACATTTTATAAGTGAATATCTAAATGCAACACTTAACACTTCGACTGCAGATATTCAAAACCACTTTTATTTAGATGCCAAAAAACAGATGTAGGCATCAAAACTCAGCAATCAGATTTTCGTATCTGTATTTCAGACTACAATTCCTATCTCAGCTTTATTTAGAATAGAAAAAAAGAATTAAAAATAAAATAAAAATTAAAACAAATAAACAAACAAAAAACTAAGACCTGAGTGAAATCTGATTCATTTGGAATTTTGTTGCACCTAGTGTTGTTAAGCAAATAAAGGATAATGTTTAGAAAGGGAAACCAAAGTGAAGATTGAGAAAAGGACTCCGAGACAAGTATGAGAATTTAAGCATGAAGAAGGGAGTGAAAGGGTGAAGACAAAAGAAACAAGATTAAATGGGATAAGGTCTGGGAGAAAAATCCTTTCTGGCCAGACCTATGGAAACTGATGGCCTAGTGATTATAATTTTGTTTGTAGATTGTCTCTGAACCACTGCCAACATCAGATAATTTAGCCATGGCTGGAGTTTAGGAATGAGTTACCTTTTTCCTCTGTGGAAGGAAAATCACTTTGCAAGACATTTTGTAGGCATTTCATTGATTCAAACTGTACCTGAAGTTGGCACCTGATAATAGCAGAAAATAATTTTTGGGCCCTGGCCACAACACAGAAATCACAAGAATTAACAAAAATATATACACTTTCAGAAAGTCTGAATTTCAACACTCACTCATGCAAATATTAAGTTATTTATATGTAATCAGGATTCAGGAAAAAAGGGGGTCATGTATAAGAGTGTTAATGTAATTTTTGGTGCATACCATATGTAATGAGTGAAACAAGGAAATTAAAAGCTATGTTATGAAAAATTAATATGAATGCAGGAATATTTTGACAGCTCCTTTGGAAAGAAATGGCAGATTTCTGTAAACTGAAGAGTAAAACACGAGTAGTCTAAGTAGGTGTTTAGTGTAGAGGGGTTTAGGTTTGTTGTGTTAGCAGTCATTGTTTTCCATCATAACTGGAAAATCTGACTCTGAGAGGGGGAAAAAGCATCATACCTCAGGGTCTCAGGATGAGAGATAACTGGATAACTTCAGATTGTTTATGGGAACCTTCTGATGGGGTGCAGGTGAAAGGAATCACAAGCTCAGCCATAGTAACAGGGCTGGAAAAGCTCTCTTGGGTCACATGAAGTTTGGGATAGTGATCTTGGAGAACACAGATAGATGCACACTCAGTGAGATGAGAACTAAAGCTATGTATACTTCAGCCTGTTTGTCTGAGGACATCGCTTTTCTGCAACTGTAGGGGAGCTGCTGTCCTGCACTGTGAGAGCCATCTTTTTCTTTAGGCATCAAGTCCCGGAGGCCTTTATCTCATTTTCAGCTCTATAAATTATTTCCTTCTAAAATTATAGTGAATTTTAAATGGCAGGTAGCCCTTTTTTTAATGCTGATGCAATTTGTTCCATTCTGTAGTACTTGCTCCTGTGCCCTGTCTCTTACATTCAAATTTCAGAACAGGGAAGCTGAGGTAGTCAGTACAAGCACAAAAAATGTGAAACCATCATTCTTCTGAGCACATCACTAAAACCAACTTGGAAAACAGCCCAGGATCCTCTTCCAACTCTGCCTCTTCAGTCAGTAGAAATGGATATCAATATATATATATATATATATATATATAATGTATGTATGTATGTATGCATATGCACGTATAGGGTCTCTGCTCATGGGCTCTCCACCAGCACCCTGTGCCCTCTTCACTCACTTAACTCCAGCTTGAGGTCTCTCTGAGACCATCACCTGCTTTGACCCTTGCTTCCCTCTCCCTCTGAATGCAATAACACAGCAGCCTGGCACGAGGTGCTTTTTCTAGACACAGCAGTTTCACAGATGTATGCACTACCTCATTTTTCTAAAAATAACAAAGGACAGGAAATGCTGAGCTTGACTTCTTCCCCCCTGTATCATAGAGCATTCAGTCGCATAAGTGAAAATGAGAATCATAAAACAGTATTTTTGATACCGACACTCAGGGAAGTGGGTTAGTAAAATGTACCATATTTTTTTTATTTGGTAAGAAGTTCAGACTTCTTAATGTCCTGTTACATATCTGAAGCATTATGTGCACATGCCTGACCAATTAGGTTAAGTCTATACATCATGCTGTTTCATCACTTACTTAAATTCAGTGAATTATTTCCCAGCCAGATTTTATTTTCTGATGTATTCAATCATCCATGCGAGGAACAGAGCAAAGGAAATGTGTCTCTTCTTCTACTGTAGGAAAAAAAATTCATAACTATAAAACCAAAATACTTCTGTTCTGCTGTTGTCATGAAATATATTCCATGGAGTTTGTTTAACTAAAACAAAAGTTGAGATCTCAAGATGATTCCTGTCCTCTAAATATATGATCTAGAAGACTGAGAAAAGTGAAGATCTATTATAACCCACTGAAGAAATATCTTCAGGCTTGCAAAAATAATCCAGCAGGGATGCTAGACTTCCTGTGCAGAATGACTCTTTGTAATTCTATGGACATTTGTGGACAGTCTCAGTGTGCCTGGCATTCAGTAACAGCCAGCTGGACTAACAAGTGGACACGGAAAATCCTGGTCTGCAATACAGATGCTTTGCACTGCTGTAGCACCCACAAAGCTAATGCTGCCAGCTACCTCAGAGGTTCTAAGGGTTATACAACCAGATAAGAACTTTTCCAGTGTTTCTGAATCTGTGTGTAATCCATAAAGCATGGCTGAAAAGCAGACATGACACATGGTATCTGTAATACTTTTTTCAAAACTTTTACCACTTGACTGTTTTTTCCAGCAAAAGAAGGCTAAAACAATGCAGCACAAATATTCAGTACGTACAGGTAAGGAGACAAAAAACCCCAAAGGAAAACATGAAGTAGTGCAATGGTTTGAGCACAGGTTTGAACACTGTTCTATCAAAGCAGATTGCAGATTTGGGGGGGATCAGAGATTCTGATAGGATTTTTTTTAATTGAATATACAAGCAAATGCAAGAGCATAGAATATATGCAGAAGAGCAAATCTGAATCAAGAGGTAACTTGTTATATCTGTGTTTTGATAACAGCTGCAGAAATTACATCAGCAGATGATACAAATAACAAAGGCATTAAAAAAATCAGGTTTTCTCCTCGATATTTATGACACTGATCAGCTTTTTATGCCTTCATTTTACAACTACTGTGTTTTCAGTTTACCTTTTTGGCAATCAAAACTGAAAAGGCACTTTAAAACATCTGTGTGCAATTTTTACAGACACAAGTGATTCATAAACTTTGATTTCAAAGACATTTCCTACAACTCTTCTTGCTCCACAGGACCACATGAGTTTCCCCACAAAAATGCTTGATTTGTTTCCAGAGTTTATCTCACAATTTCTGTTGTCTTGGGGATGAAGTGGTTTTGTTATAGCTCAATCATTGGGAGCTATTAACTCAGCAAGTTCAAACAAATTCCTGAACCAGGAAAGAGTCCCTTAACCTTTTTTTTGGCTCTGAGCTTCTTTTGTTGCTTGTGCTAAATATTTCTGAATTGGAAAAAAATCCACAAAAACAAACAAAAACAAAAACAAAAAAAAAATCTAATAATAATTATAATAATATAATTTTAATTTTGTCCATATTGTTTCCATGATTTAAACAGACAAATAAAATATATATTAAGATAAGGTGGGAATAAATGAAGAAAGAAAGCTGTAGTTGGTTGGAATGAATTTAAACAAATGTTTTCCGAACAAAAATTGGAATAGGCAAATATGCAAATAATAAAATATTGATCTTGACATTGCTATTACAAAACCATACTCTAAAATTCAGTCAGGCTTGAGGTCACACACTGATAGTTTAAAGCTTAAATGCATTATGAAGCTCTCCTAAATATCTCACATGTAATTTTGTAAAATCTGCTGAAAAAACTATTATGGGAACCCCAAAAACTTGTGGTTTGTTTCGAACAACTGTTTGCTGAAATGGAATTGCAGAGAATAGCATGTCTGATCCATGATAAATGCAGTCATCCTTGCTACCACATCTTAGTGTTGTCTTGGAAGTGACAAATGAGGAGGGAACTTCTAGCAAGTAGCATTCTTATGGACTTTTAGTGAGATCTAGTTTGTCCTCAGTGACTAAATGCTTCTCTTAAAAAAGCAACACATAAAGAATGATTCCAAGATGTGTAATTCCTGCAATTGTTTGATTCAGGAAAATGTTACAGGATAAGGAGAGATTGTGGATTCTGAGTTTTTATTGGAGTAGTTTCAGGAATTGCTGTACATTTAAATGAAGTGCAATAAAAATATTTAAAAGTATAAGGAAAAGGAAACTGTTCTCTAAAGTCAACAGAGAGGTGGGTTTTATTTGGTGGGATAAGGCAAGGTCAGATACAATCATATAGATATTTTTGGGATTACTGTTTTGAAGATTTTATGGTATTTAAAAAGCATAAATATGCTTTCAACTAGTTGTGGGGTCTCACAGTTCCCAGTTATTCAAAGGAAAACACCAAAAAAAAAGGGTCAGAACTGTTTAGCTTTGAAGAATTCACTATATCTTACCTAGGTGAGTTAGGCTGAGAGCTAGAAAATGCATTTACATCTTTTTCAAACCTGTTTTTAAAGATGTTTTTCAGCAGGTGGAAGTGGATCCAAAAGATGTGGACAGGGGTGTCTTCAAGGTGAGAGTTCTGGGTTTGGCTTGTGTCATTCTTCTAGGACCTCTCTAACATTACTGGTGAAGGTATTTCCTGACGTGCCTCCTGCTTGATTATGAGGCTGGCTGAGAATTTGGCGCACACTGACCATTTCCAGCATGAACTGACAAATTCACAGCCAACAGTGATGAGTTGAAAACTGGACCAAAATAAATGTGAGCTCTTTCAAAAAGAGCTCATTTACTTCAGCTGCACACTCCACAGAGGGAATTTCCACTGACAAGACAAAATATCACCGGTGTAGATCTGGTTGATTTCCCAGTCGGACTTAATGTCTTACAGGGCTACACCAGTAGGACAAAAGGTCTATTTTCATGTAGCCAAAATCATTACATAGTTTGGGATGGAAGAGGAAAATTTACTTTATTCCCTAGCTGTGCTTTGAACCTGTTGAAGTAAAAATGGCTCCAAAATGGTCTTGCAGTCACTTGAGCTGCATTTTGAAACTCAGTTCATAGTTGAATGAACTATGAATTCATAGAGAATGAATGGGTGCTCGAAATACAAACACCAGAGAGAGACATGAGTCAGTCTCTGACAGAAAAAAGTATTAAACAGACGCCTTAAATTTTAGCTTCCATATTTTCCACATTCTCTACTGCAATAGTATATAACTCTGAACTTCATATAAAGTGGTGGCAAGTTCTCTTCACAGTTTAGATGAAACAATCCTTTTCCAGCCTGAGAACCAAGGACACTATTGCAGCTTCAGGCCCAAAAAGTATAAACAGTGAATCAAGGAGAGCAATGTGGGAA
>JAOTQP010001286.1:117797336-117815417 GCA_026413545.1 Cichladusa arquata | reverse complement strand
GCCTGAGAACCAAGGACACTATTGCAGCTTCAGGCCCAAAAAGTATAAACAGTGAATCAAGGAGAGCAATGTGGGAAAATGGGACTTCATAACCTGAAGCTGTAATTGGACAATTAACCCAAATATGTAAATGGACCAAAACTTATAAAAGTGTGAAAACTCGTGTCCAGGGGTCCATCTTGGGTGGAGCCATGGCCGGGCTCTTGTACTGCCCAAGATATATCCTTTGAAGGCCTTTTAATAAATACCTATTTTATTCCTTTGACACTGTCTAGCTTCTGTTCTAGGCAGGCTCTTTAGGCATCAAAACTACCTGAACAATACTCTTTTGCAACTACCTGTAGACTTTTTTACTTGCTTCTATCAGACAAAATTCTAGTAAAAACGAAACATATATTTTTTTAAATATAAAAATATATATTCATAATAAAAAAGAAATCTTTCTTGTGGCAGGGCTACACTTCATCAGACAGACCTGCAGACTTGGGAGATGTGTATTTTGTGTAACTGGCCTCATAGGAACATCTGCAAATGTTGTCTTGTCATAGAACAGGGAGCTGATGGCCCAGAGGGATTTGGTCCCCAAGGTTTTTGCATATTCACAGTTCCTGTTTCTGCTGCTAGGACAATGGAGAAGGGTGTTGCTGGAATATAGCCCACAGCAAAGAGATTGCTCAAACAGAGGATCTTGATGTTAAAATTATGTGTTACTGGAATTTTGGTTGGCAGCTGCCAACATCTTGGAACAGTTTAATCTTCTCTATACTGTTGAAATTATTTTCAGTGGGAACATCTGGAACACAAAGATACTAAGTAAAGAGTAATCCCATTGAATGATGGGAGAAGGTATCATTTTATTATGTGGTGTGACACGGTGGTCTCCTGAAGGAAGGTTATAGTGCAGATGGAGGTGAATGAACGGAATATGCATAAGATGGAATCTTATTGTTGCCTTGCTATTTCTTTTGAACTGTACCTATATGTGGCTGCTGTCTTTCTGTTGCCCAAATGCAACATAGTCTATATAAGAAAGAGCAAAATGTATTGTGGGGATTAAAAAAAAAAAAACAAAACTGATTGCTTAAATCTCCTTGGAAGCTGACCTGAGGAAGCCACAACTATTGCCCAGTTTCTGTGTTTGTCAAGAGACCTGCTGAGAAAAGGGACTGGTACTTCAGAACAGAGAAAAGTGTGTGTTGGTGGGGCGTCTTTTTCTTTCTTCTTCAGTATAAGGGTGTATACTAAGTTGTGGTGGAATGTTTTTTTTATGTAAGCCAGAACTGCTGCCTCGTTTAGCCTGATGACATACCACATATAGTTGGCACATACAAAGGATTAAGATCTTCTTACTATTTTCAACCTTGGACATCTCAGAGGTGTGATTTATGGGAAAACTTCTAGTATGCAGAAATGGTACAGGAAATTGTCCCAGGGAGCTTTACTTCTTTGGCCATTATTTACACTGAGGAAGAAGAGCTGTCTAACTGTTCAGTTATACTGCATAATTAGTTCAATTAAACTGCAGAATGGCTGGAGCAGACTGCTTACACCCATGGCTATCCAAAGACATATGGTAACTGAAAGACATAAGCTCTATGTGGTTTGCAGCAAAATATTTCTGCCGGTAAAGTGGAATATTTACCTGGGGGCAGACAAGAAACAGATAGAGGGGGTGTAGAGAGTTAAAATCTTTACTTGGAAGATCAGAGGAATAGGGAATGGCCTCCTGGAAAGGAAAAACAACAACAACAAAAAAGACGCAGCTAGAATTTCTGCAAGTAGAATGATGCAGTTTGTGAGTTGTGCCAAACCTTTCAGTACCGAATGGATCTATGTCCATTTGGCAAATGAATACATGAACCTAAAAAGAGAGTCACTTTCTCTGCTTTATAGCAAAATGCTCTGCAAACAGGTGCTCTCTCCTCAACAACAGTGGTAAATGATATGGAATGGCCAAACATGGGCTGGAAAACAAAATGACCCATTTCAGGACTTTTCCCATAGCAGTCTGGGAGAAGAAATGCCCAATTATGTCAGGCCCAGATGGTTCATGTAAAGAGTAGGTCAGTCATACTGTTTTACCATTTCTGTGCGTGATTTTATAATCATCTCCTTGATGCAAGCTAGTTTTTAAGTTCCCAAGAAGAGCTCAGAGAGAGTGTGATATTTAAGCCTAGACATCTTTTTTCATCTGGGTTTCCTGTCACAATGCCAGTGTCTGTGTGTGCAAAGTTCTGGCAGCCTGAAATACTTTGATATATTTTTTTCCCAGGCTTCAAAAGGAAAGGTAAACAATGGGCTTGCAACTCCAGGGCAAGCATCAGTAGCCAAGAGTTTACGAGGTAGATCATCTTCTTTATGATTTTGGCATCACTTTAAGTATTTTGCCATGTAGAAGGGATATATGAAAGAAAAATAAACTCATTTAGTGTTTTTTGAGGCTGCAGGTTTGATGCCTTAAGGTGATTTCTGGTCCACACAGGATTCATAGGTTTTTGATTCTTGCTAGAGGTAAAAGAGAGAGCAACTCTGCATCAAAGACTAAAAAAAATCTACTTGAAACCAAAAAGAAAAGTCTAATTTTTGAGTAGCTTCTTGAAAGATATTTGGACTTCCTTGACAGTTCAACCAATATCTAAATTTAAAAAGAGAAAAGGATCATGGAAGCTTAGTAGTGTTTTGGGTATTTATTTTAAATGTTTTAAATTCACTAACAGGGCAGCCATGAGCTCAATATGCATATAGTTTGCTTCTTCTTTGTTAAAATTCTGCTATATAATCTAATAAACATAATCTTGTAACTGGCAAGGTCTAAACATGAGAGCATACTTTAAAGGCTGATTTTGTATTGTTTTGCCTGGGCAGACAATTCTAAAATCCTTAATTGTTCAGTCTCACTTCTAATGAATAATCCAGTAATCTGAGGATGAGAGGGTGACATTTAACAATTGAGACTGAGAAGGGAATAAATATGAAGAGCAATAAGATATTCTTAATGATACTTTCCAACCTAAATGACTCTATGGAGTGAATTGCAATTTAGTGCAAAGTGAGAAAGAGAACCCTCAGAAAAATGTAAAGCAGCAAAACCAGGAGATAGTCTAACAAAATATCAGGGGAAACTTCTGAGGGGACAGGGTATAGATGACAGATTAATAATTATTTGGAGTGCATTATTTGATTTCTTGAACTTTGGCAGGAGCAGGCTGTTCTATTCAAATTGGTCCATCTCCAATAGAGCCAATTGTCACCATAGTGGCAATTATAATGGATAGCGAGACATTTTAATTGCTGTAACAGTGGTGCAGAATGTAAGGACTTTCTCTTCTTACTTTTTGTTACACTGCATGTGAAATCAAACTTATTTAAATATAAATATAATACAAATCCAATGCAATCTGGAAAAGTAGACTGGATGGCCGTATAGCAGTTTGAACTTTCTGCTTTACATCTGTCTCAGCTTAGGAGTGGAAATCTGGTTTGTAACACAACAGTGAAAAAGGCAGACCTTGTACTAAGGAGACTTTTTGAGATGGGACAAAAGTCGTAACAAATAGTCAATGCATTCACCACAGCAAGAGATTAAGATAGTAGAAAAACCTCTCTTAATAGAAAATCTTTTCCTCTTCCCTTTTTCTTTATCATTTTTTTGCCCTTTTTAAGTGTGCGGTTTCCTCAAAAATGTATTATCCCTAGAAAATGTTCTGCAGATTTGGAATTGCATTCAAAGAGAAACACTAGTAACTTTAGCATGTCATATCTGAATACCAGGAAAGTTTCCCTCTTCTTCTACCAGATGTTGTTATCATGTGCTGCAACGCTCAGTCCTCCCTTGGTTGTCCAAGCTACATTATAAATTTCGTATATCCTTTTGCCTCATGTTCTTAGAAGGGGGGATAAATGGTCTAAAAAGACAGACTTGATCTGAGTGCTTATAGTTATTGGAGAGATTGAAATTGTGTTCGTTTTCACAACATTCTCACATTCCATTTGCATAATTTCTTAAGGTGGAAGGTACTGCCCAGAAAAGCAGCTGTGGCATCAGGGGTCCAAAGCCTCTGGGTGGATTAAGCCCTCCTTTGTCCAGGCTACTAACTTCTTTCATTTATTTGACTTACATAGCCAGGGAGCTCTTATATTTCACTAGAAATGGCTGCATAATACATTCTGTTACAATTATATTTCCATACTCATTTAATTTAGTGCCAAGCCAAGAAAAATTCTGACATTCAGCCTACTGTGTTTTCATTTGTTTTCGTGAGTATTTATGTGGAACCTCCACCTCAGAACAGACATTCAGGTGAGGTGAACCTCAGCTAATTCCAAGGTCCCTAGTCCTGCCATCAACTCTGTATTTGCAGACATATTTGCACACATAAAAGTCCCAACTCTGTCAAAATGCATCAGACTGACTGCAACAGCTCTGAAAGTCTGTGAGAAAATTGACAGGGAGAAAAGAATATTTTACAGTTCCCAGAAAGGTGCTGCTGCATCTAATTTATTACACAAAGTTTGGGGATGCAGTAGTTAAGAGCCTTCCTAAATTAGATGATCTGGGGCCAACAGAATGAGCACGATGGATTTTCTTGGTATGAAGCTCACTGAAGAAAATGGATCACTTTTGCTCAAAATGTCATGCTCACAAAATTTCACGTGTCAGTTTTAAGTGCAAAATGAGTCTCCTGAGATTCTGAGTTTTGAAATATTTGTGGAGATGCATAGGCACTTTCACACAGCTTTATCTCAGCACTGTAAAATTCCCATGATTTTTCCTGAGTACTTTGTAACTGTATAAAACCCTAGAACAGTTGAGAAGGATCAGATCATCCTGCTGTTGTAATGGGGGAGTTCAGACTACATCTGTTCCAAGAAAAAAATATGTACAAATGTTGTGGATCTCTTAGCTATTTTCCTTGACTAAATATAGCATAGTGAGCCTGTCAGTCAATAACCTGAGGTTTCCTCAGCCTTTTGGGGAAATTCTTCCCTTCAAAGGACTTTTTAGAACCTCTTAAGCAACCATCTCTCAAGCTTTTATTTTACTGTCTGGTCCCACTATTGCTGAAAAAAAAGAGATTAATCAGCAGCCAAAGACTCTTACGCTTGTCTCTCCATAAGATTTATGCATCAAAGAGCACTCTGCTCCAGGGGTAAAGGTCACTTTCACAGATACATTTCCCCATATATTGCCAACTGTTTCTACTTTTCAAAGAGCAGTGGGTTCCCTCTCACCAGCTATGTTTCATGACTATGTTAAAAATAAAGCAGTTCAGAAGAGAAGCTCTCTCCACTTGTCACTTTTGAAAGGTTTTACAGATAGGTGATAGCATTGCTTTTCTTCAGTTTTTGCTACTTATTTGAAATGCATTCTGTGCCACTTTGAAATCTTCTGCCATGCTCAGAGCCCCAGTGCTGTAGACACCAAATGAACCTTGATGGTGTCTTGGCATTTGAGACTTCTCTGGAAGCCAAGCAAAGGAGAGAATGGAAGAGAGGGAGGTGGCCCAGGAGCATAAGGCTAATCTTCATATTCTCAGTCTGAACAGAAAGTCTGGGAGAGAAAATGAGAAAATTCTTAAAGAAACTGAGGTGGGAGCCAAAGAAGAGGAAAAAGCAGATCAAGGAGTTAGGAAAGTACCAGGTAAAGGTGAGTGAGCCTTGCAGAAGACACTAAGAATCTGAGAAAAATTACTACTTTTGCTGTCAAACCTAAAATTATCAAGCATTAAATTAGTTCAACCTGAAACATTAACTGTTTGTATTTAAAACTGCTACTATGTCCATTTTCATAGTTGAGACTTATGGACACAAGGATGTAGGTAAATCACATTTGTTAATTCTTCTGGTCTACAGAGATCCTTGATGCTTCTTCTGGAGTAATTCAAATCAGTGTGACAAGATCTGATCTCTATCTTTTAACATACACATACTACTGTTCTGTGAAAATGAGATTATAAAAGACACTTTTCACTTCTTAACCTGCCATTTACTTATATTTCTAAGAGGTATGTTCTTGGAAGTGTCCATCACATTGCAAAAGGTTTTTAACTTGCTAGAGTTCACTCACCATACCTTTCTATATCCTGTCTCCTAGAAGAACTTGACAAAAATTCCATACATTTAATTATTAAATAAGAAAGGGCAAAATTTTCTTAGTAACTTTATTACTTTCCAAATAGAGAAAAAAGTCAGTCAACAAAAGGAAAGAGCAATCTTCCAGCCTTTCAGTAACCAGCAAGGGCCTATTTTTGCCTAAAATGTTATTCATTGCAAAATTACAAGTTTGTCTTCAACAAAATATCAAATTTATTTATGGGGTGTTTGTTGTTGTTGTTGCTGTTGTTGTTGTTGTTGTGTTTTGCTTTGGGGGGTTTTTGCAACCAAAGTTTTTCAGACATGTTTAGTTCTTTGTTCAATGAGCAAAAAACACAAGCCAAAACAATTCTGGTGTGACTTTATGACTTTGTCCTGCCCATTTCAGTGACCTCTTTAGAGGACATTCTGGTTTCCATTTTCCGTGTGCATGTTAGCCTGACAGCCTGCAGATATACATATACAATTGTAGATACACATATATGATATATTTCCTCTCTATTTTAAAGACATGGTTTCATTTTCCCCTTCTTTTATTGACAGACTTGTCACTGATTCCAGTGTTCATAAAAGCAATGATGACAGATAAATGTCTGTAACTGAACAACCCACAGTGGAGTTCACTTGGTTTAGCAGGTATTTCTTTTTTGCTTTTTCCTGCTGACTTTGTTTCCTTTTCTCTGGTGTAAGTGTATTTAGGGATTTATGGATTATTTTCACCGAACAATGTAAAATATAGAATTTTGCTGGGCAGCAAAATTTCGTACTGGCTTTTTCTTCCCTACTACAGAGGTTCACATTGCTTTGACTTTTATGAAATTTTAAAAGTTTGATTCTAACTGATCTCACATTTTCCTTTATTTAGTATTCTTCTGTTTGGCAAGAGAGAATAAGACTTCTTGATATCTTGTAAGAGCTCATAACTAACTCTCTCATCAGCCCATGTAATATGCTAGCTGTTCCACAAAAAACCAGTTCTTTATTTTCTGTGGATCATTCCATGATACTCACAAAAATGTTTACTTTCAGCTCTTAAAATGAGTTCTATAAAAAAAACTTGCAAAAGCTACCAGTGAGAGAAAGCTGGTTGCAGGAAAAGGAAGAGCAATCACAGCATTAGAAGTGGGGAGATCCTTTATGGCAAAACTAGAGCTTTCTAAAACAAAATGCAAGTTGGCAGCTTGTGAGGCAGTTAGTAGAACTGAGGTTTTAAGCAGAACTTGGAGAGAAATTCAGGTGCTTTTCCAGGGATTTGAGTCAAATATGTCATCTGGAGCGCTCTCACCTGTCAGCACAGAGAGTTCAGGGAAATACTCTTTGTCCCTGTTTTTCAAAGTAGAGCAAACTGAAGTTAACACATAAAACTTGCAGTTCCCTCCATCCCCCTGCCCCTTTCCTTTCCCCTGTTTTATTTGTCTAGCACTTGCCAGCAGGGATCAGACACTAGGAACAGTTCAGTCAGCACCTTTTTCTGGGGCACAAGCACCAGACCAGAATTTATTGGCTTTATTCACTGCAGGGATGATCACTACATCCAAGAAAGAGCCTCTCCTGCCGGGTAGTGATGCTTTGCCACCAGCCCAGCCAGCCGGCTCTGACTGCAGGTTTTAAGCTTTGTTTCATGCCCCTCGGGCTGAGCAAAGCCTGTGCCTTCAGGAATGCTAACCATCCTTGTGGGATTGGATGCCTCTGTTTCATCAGACAATAAATTAGAGAGCTCACATTGGACTGGAAGTGGCCATTTCACCTAGCTTGGAGTGGGGATAAAGAGACGTGGCTGAGCTCTGGTTTAGAAGAGCGGCCAAGAGTCATATTTATCAAGTGGATCTCTATCCATCTTCTGGGTGGAAAACAGTAGCTGAGGCACTTCCCCTGCCTTGGGGGTGGGGAAGGGGGTTAGTGAGAACGGGAGGTGTGGGGGCTGCTTTGTGGGGCAGCCTGCAGTGACACGGCAACCCAGACATATGGTGTCATTACTCAGCCGACACAAATTTGACACTTGGTGAATTTATTATATTTTGGTTTGCTCCTGGTGCCTGAAAGGCTTTGCAACTGTCTCTTCATAGGGCCTGTCACAGATGTTGATGTATTTTCCTCCTCCACAGCCAGGTTTTACTGTGGAAACTGATACAACTTCACGATAGAATTTCTGGATGAATTATTCACGCATTGCATGCTTTCTGCACATAGGGGGTTGGAAGAAATCCATCCTATTCAATAAATCGCCTCTTTAATCCCCTTTTACAGAGAATTTTCCCTGACTTTAAACCATTTCTATTATCACCTTTGTGATCCTAATGTTTTGGATAACATATTTATAGTTAATAGCTTTGTTAAATTTTTCACTATATTTCACCTTAACATGCAATTAAATTCTCCAGACACAGTGATGAAACTGATACATCGAAGAGACAATAAACCATATGGCCCAGATTCTCATCATCTTAACTTTTGGTAGCCCTTCTTTTTCCTTTTTTTTTTTTTTAATCCTGCAGATCATTCCATGTCCAGTGATTTATAGGCTAATTCCTGAAATATCTCAATATTTGTTGTTGTAGACAGAATGGGCTGCTCATAATGCCGGTACCATCTGTGGAGATGATTTTTTAATTGAAAAGAATTTTCAGTCTTGAGAATAGAGAGTTGGATGAACTCATCACTGCCCCCTGAGAGAAGATTAATGAAATGAAAACATATCGTACTGCTTTAATACCTGGAGAAGTAATAAGGATGCATCAAGTGACAATACAGAGCATGGTGCGTAGGGGTAGATTGCTTTAACATAACAGTCAAAGTCCATCCAAGAATTAAAAACTGCATTTTCTGTTTTAAAAACTATTGAGGTATTAATGCTTTTTACCAAAACTCTTGATTACATTTTCTTCCTGATTTCTAACTCCAGAAGCTGAGCTCAGATTCACATTCTCTTGCTCTTGACCCCACATGCTATAATTCATTTTCCCAAAATAATCCTGTTTAATTTAGTACTAAATAGCTACTTGCCTCTAGCAAAGTCTTGAAATCAAATGGCTGCATGGATATTAATCTTATCCCAAACTGGTGATATAACTTTTGAAAGACAGAACCAAGTAAAACTATGTAAATTGACATTCACTATTTAAATATAAGAGTTCTAGTTTTGTCTTAGTATAAAACTTACACTGGCTTGACAAGAATTAGTAATTTAAAGCCTATTACATTTTTCCTCAGATTACTGTGCTTTGTATATTGTTAATATAGCCTGCATTGCTGAGTTGCCAGTTGTTAAATTGGAATTTATATTCATATTTTGGAAAACTGCCTTTCTCCACAAAGTTCCATAAATTAAGATCTCAGCCCTGAACTCTCATGGCAGTATTCAAATATGGAAAATATTGAAACTACCTGGCCTCCAACCCAGTGTTTTCTAGAAGGATGTCTAATAGACATTTAAAGTATTATAAATAAGAATTTCCCAGAGTGTTTCAATTTACACAATAACTTTAAATGAAATGCAGAAACTACATTATTTTTTATGGCTTTAGTAAAAAACGAGAGCATTTTCTTTCTTAACTTTTTCCCCAAACAATTGCATATTATTAATAAAAGTAGTGCACTTAAAATAAAAACTCAAATTGATTAAATCCTGTCATTGCTACATCATGGTTCCATGAAAGAAGAAACAGTGCAGCAAAATATATTTGATAATTTGGAAAAAAATTACTTTTTTTAATAGCTTGTAGCTTTCTTTAAAGTTTATGTAGAGCAGGAGATTTTCTTCTAAAAAAGGATTAATGTGAGCTGGACAGACACCACCATTGTTTCTGGCCCTAAGCTCTAATTTCTCCTGGTCTAACCAAGTTAGTAAAGGAAAACAAATTGCAACATTCTAGAAAATATAATCTGTTTTAAATGATAAATATCTCATTCGTAAATCAGACAATAGAGCAAATATGGGATTCAAGTACTTATTTTACTTTGCTTTTTTGACACTGATATACATACAACAATCCAGTGAACTGTCAATGATTCCGGTGTAATGTTTGGAGATCCATTTCTGGAGCTAGGAAATCAGAATGTGGGGCATTATGTTCACGCTCTCCCAAACAGGTAGTGACCTATTACACTGCTTCTGTAAATGGGACTATTATGCATTCTGAGTGATGCTTTTCTGCTCTTTCAGTCTTTGAACACGTTCATAAGCTACAGAAAACCACTCATAAGTTGAGGAGAGAAAGGAACCATCTAAAATTTTGATGAAAGAGACCGAAGTAGAAGACTTTATTCAGACTGGTTACAGCCATGAAGTTGTATGACACTGTTATACCTTGGACAAAAATAAATTTTAAAAGCCCTATGCTTAGAATATTTCATTTTGGTGTTGTGAAGAATTGCATAGGTACACCTTTCCTTTACTGCCTTTGGTTGATGTCTCTTACACATTACACTTGCCATGCAAACACTTCTCTGGTAGGAAAAAAAAACAAAAAACCCCAAAAAAATAGAATTAATAGTAACCAGCCAGTTGCTCCATTATGATTGCTCTTGGTCCAAAAAAACATTCGCAATTACTCAGCCAACAAAAGTTATATAAGTTTAGGAGTGTTCAATTTTTTTTTCCCCTTAAAGGAGCTGGCCAAATTGAGACTGGAATTGTAAAGCCAAGATGTGCCCCTGGATTTGCAACACCTTGCAACAATTGTAAGTCCCAAAGTTAGTAATTTCTAGAGTGGACAACTGTCCCTTTTCACTTGATGCCAATTCTTTTGCAGCTGTGCTGGCACAATCATGGTTGAAGGTGAGCTCTGCTGGGTTTCTGCTGCTCAGGAAATGCCATCGAGGTGCAAAGGCTGTGAGCACTTTCAGTACAGGGCTGGTGGAACAGTAGCCAGGAGCTGCTGCTAAAAAGACAACCACACTGATGCACTGACATACATCTTTGCTTTATCTGACAAAAAAGCTCTCCATCTCCTTTTTCCAGGCTTGTCCGCATTTGTGCTGGAGGTACAAAGAGCAATGAACCAGAGGGCCAGTGCCAGACCCCATGCCTTGAAAGTCTCTTCAAGCCTTGTAACCTTTCCCCTCCTTGAAATCCCTACTGAAAACTCATCTCTCACTCAGGCACGTATTAAATTACAGCCGGATAATAGCCGGGCAGGTTGGGAGCTATCTGGGAACAACATGCATCCAGGCTGTTCAGCTGGAAATCACAGCAGCAGCACTGAGCATCAGCTCCCTCTTCACTGCACACCCCAAACGTGTGAAGGCTTTTTTGGCTCTGAGCTGAGCCTCTGTCATGCAGTCCTGCCTCCAGATATGAGCAAGACCAGCCCTCAGGAGCTGCAACATTAGTGATATTAGTGCAAGACCCCATTTCCTCCCACAGGGGCTTTTTTAGCCCCAGCTTGCCCTACAACCCTGTTACTACAGGCTGAACCCAAGAATGACACTTAATGTAGCTTCTAGCACAGTGCTGCCAAATCTCTCAAAAAGCCCTGTACCAGCACAGAATAACAATCAGATGAGCATCTATTAAGGGAGAGCTAATTACAAGCTCTGAACAAGGGAATTTTTTCTTTATTTTCCCATTTGCTCTATTCTCAGCATCTCATCTCATTTTTTCTCAGCATTTTCAATACTTTGGTGAATTACCTGCAGTCCACAGTCTTTGGAAGTGAAAGTAGTTCAGCCTTCAGTGCCATCACTTTGATAATACATAAAGACTCAAACAAGGAAGAAAAGAATAGCAGGAGCAAACCATGGAAACAATACTTTTGTCCACCAAAAATGTTGATTGATATTTTGTATTATCAACAATAATACTTTGAAAGATATGAAGTTTTGCTAGTAATAAATATTTCAGCCTTCAGCCCTCTATGCAGACTACCTTTAAAAGCCTATGGGCTTAATGGTCTGCAATCTGATTCTACCACAATTTTTTGGGCTTCTAATGGCAACTGTTGCAACTACTGCAGTAAATATAATTTGGTGGACCTAAAAAAAGAAATGCAGGTGACAGGTCTTAAAAACCTGATATTCATTGCTAAGCATTCTGCTGGAAAGCATGGCTCTAAGTTTATTCCATTTCCCTGTTTTCTAAAGGAGTGCAGCAAGGGGAAAACAAAAGAGAAGAAACTGAAAATTATCCTGGGGAATCACTCTATTTTACTGAGTTGTTGTTATGTGCTTTACTTTAACAAGCCAGCTCGAAACTTACAGGTGGCCCAAAAATGGATGATGTGATACAATGGGAAACTGTTCAAATTCAACACAGCTGAAGAATAGCCTGTTACTTGGCAGGTATTTTGGCACTTACAAATACTTTTCCCCCTGCCTTTTTTCTTATGCAATTTTTAATCTCATTGTAACCTTTTTCCCACTTCATTCTGCTTGTCATTGCCACCTTGCCAGTTGTGTTTGTGCAGAATGTATTTTAAGTAGCATTTTTATATTTGGAACTTTGAAAATTTTTTTTTTAACGTGCATGAGAGTAAGCAGTTTTTAAAATCTTCCATTCACCTTGGAGAATTTACATTATTTTTATGGCTAGTATATATGTGCAAGAGCAGATGGACAGAATAACAAATATATCAGGTAATAAATATCACCATGTTTGCTATTCAGAGTAGTAGGGAATATAAATTTCTTAACATGTTGTGGGTTTTTTAAATGATAATATTATAGAATTTGGAAGGCAAACATTTAAAGTGCATTCATTTTAAAGAGAAAAGGAAGAAAGGATAAAACTTGCAAGAAGGGTAATCATTAACATTTCCTTTTGAGCAAGAGCAGTCTCAAATAATATTGAAGATAAACTGACCTGGCTCTGTTAGTATTCAGTGTATACTTTATGTTCCCCATTATCCAAAGACAGATGTGGGGTGTAACAAGCTTTAGCTATATGAGAAGAAAATTTGAACCTAAAATATTGTCAGGAACTTACCTCTCACACCTCATTTATTCCAGGAGCTTCTTTCAGCCTTCAGTGTTTGGGGTGGGGTTTTTGGTTGTGTTATTTGGGGGTTTTAGGGGTTTTTTGTTTTGTTTTTGCTTTGTTTTTTGCTTTGTTTTGTTTTTTCTTTTGGCACAATGGGGGCAATTAGAAGAAGTTAAGTCTTTCACCATCTATTTCGAAATTCATGCCTCTGTCATCTTCAGTCTATTGTTCCTGCATTGGTCTCTAACCGTTCCCATGTTCTGCTTTCATTTGGTTTCTTTCTGACTGAAAATAGAATGAAGTTGACCCAATTAAAGAAATTTGGGGAACCTTTAAACCTTTAAAGGCTCTCTAAAGTCAGCTCCTTGGATCTCTTACTAACTTCTGACCCCAGAGGAAACGAGCTGAAACAAACAGGATTATTAATATAGGTTTTGATGGTTTTTCCTAAATCCATACTACCAAAGACCTCTTTGTTGGCCTGCTACTCTACTGTTGTTCTACAGCTCTGTGAAATGGAAATGGCAGGAGCTGTGGAGAGAAGAGAAAGGGCTGTTCAATTTTGCTAGTTATAGTTTTTATGTGAAGCCAGTGAATTCTGCCTACTCACAGCATTTTTAAATGGCTTAACTCAGAGATTTCTATGCTTTTTAACTATATGAAAGTCAAAATCACTTTTCTGGTGTTTAAATATCAGCACACAGTATTAATGTCTGTTGGAGCAGTCTCTTATTTTTGATAGTCAGCCTTGTGATCAACAGGGATTAAGCCAAGAAGGGATGCTTTATACAAATCTGCTAGAGAGGCAGATATTGCCCTGGGTGCTAGCAGAGTCTGAGGTGGTTCAGGAAGCAGCTAGAGGTCTCTGAAAAGCTTTGGCAGAGTTTTTAATGAGTTTTCTTTGGGAATTCAGCAGTCTCCATGAAGGCCAGGTCTGTTTAAAAATAACAACTGTTTACCTTAAGGGTTCTCACAACATGACCCAGGTTTTTGGTCTCTGACTTTGAGCATGCTTACATGCAGCAACATTTTTCCTTTCAAATGGAAAAATGTACAAGCACAGAGTAAAGCACGTCTATTTTTGATTGCATAATGCACTTCAAAGTGATCCAGGATGTATTTTAGGAAGAGGAGGCTGCTCTCTAGCAACCACAGTGCCCAGTGAGACCTTTCCAGTAGCATTGGAGAGAAAACAGTGGGTATCACAGAACACAAAGCAAGAAAGAGGGAAATTTTACTTATGTGGGAAATTACAACTTTTGACTCTCAGAGCAGCAACAGTTCCTTCTCTGAAGAACGTAGTTTTCTCTGTTATATAGCTTGTGTGACGCTTCTTTTTCAGCCAATCTTTTACATCTTGCAGATGGAAAAAACGTGTAAAATGCTGCCTCTAAAACGCAGAAGCTTTGCTTTATGGATAAAGTACTGTAAAAGAAGTTTGGCAAAAATCTTTTGTGGATAAATACTACTGTATGCCCTGGAAGTGGGCAGAAAATCAAATCTCTAGATCTAAGCACTCTCAAATTTAGAAAGCTTGGCTCTGAGCAGAGATTTTTCCTTGTGCTCAGAACATGTTTACCTAAACATGAAAATTATTTTACCCCAATGAAAGTTAGTAAAAGGAGATCCATGGAAAGCAAATAACCATGGTGTGAAGTTGGAAATAATTTAAATACAACTTTTTGAGTTCTGAGGAGGTATCTTCTCCATCCCAGCACCTGTAACAGTTAAAATTTAGATCTTCCATACATGAGAAAAATCACACCAGTTGAGCTTAAGTTATTATTGTTAAAAGATATTTTTAACTTTAGCTCTCAACGTGCAACACTTGTAAATTATTATCCAACTGTGCTCCAGTCTGTGCTTGTCCCACCACACTTGGGATAAATACATTAAGAGTTTGGGTATGTCAATGATGGATAATATCTGCATTACTAGAAGGGAAGCCTGGTAAAAATTGCCACCCTTATCTTCACTGTTGTCATCTCCAGCTGCACTATAGACAGCTTCTGGAGAAGGGTATTTGGTCGTTCCATCACTTCTTTTGGTCAAACTTGTGGTGTTGGTTTAGCAGTTAAAGTTCTTTTCTAACCAAAATGATTCAGTGATCCTATAAGTGGAAGAAGCTACACAGACACCCTTATTTTTGCTCAATAGACTGACTTTTTTATCTTGGTCACACAAAAGAACAAAGTCAGTGACAATGCAGCCTTTTGTAGATTATTTTAAAAGTAGCTCAATGATTAGGTTGCCTGTGCACTCTGAATTTTTGCTGGCCATTCAATTAGGGATGATCTGCTCTGGTTATGTGTTCCTCAGGTAGAGTTGTAGCTGTATACTTGTATTTACCTCAGTCTAACTGTGCCTGCACTCAAATGTGATACCAGTATTAGCAAGACAATCCTAGCAGGGCCAAAACCTGAGATGCTGAAACCAGCATCTTAAGCTACCATTCTCTCTTTTGCCCCAGCCCTGGTCCCACATGCACTGGTGCAGAGGGAAGGTGGCTGGGGAAGGTGTGCACCTGTGTCCTCTGCTTGCTGTTCAGTGAAATCATTGCATTGCTGAAGAAGTGTGTGCATGTGCTCAGCCAACTGCCCAGCAGTGTCTCTGGCTGGGCCTGACAAACCATGATGAACTGACAGAATCTGCTGAGAAGCATGTATCCATGTGAATCTGTATTTCCCTATTTATTTGCCCACTGTCCTAATCCTACTGGCAGATCAAATTTGCTGCAAACTGTCTTTTTGCTACATTCAAACTATGCAAACTGGTGTTTAGACTGACAAGAAAAAGGCAGACTGATGGACACACCATGATAGACTTGGGAGTGTCAAGAAGAAATCACTTTCCTGTTTTGTGGCAAGAAGACAAATCTCAGGCTTTGTGTACTAGAAAAAACACTTTACCACAGTTTTCAACTAAATGAATAATTCTCATTATTTAAATTACTGTTACTTAAAGTAAGGATACTCTAAATATAAATATAAATATAAATATAAATAATATAAATAATCAATTATTAATGAGTGAAAACTAATAATCAGATTAATCAACTTCTTCCTCATCCGAAATCAGTTCAGCTAGTGTTTTAATTTGCTATTCAGTTATCTTTTTTTTTTTCTACTTGACAGCCTGTGTCTCTTTTTACAGTGCCCTGTGTAAACACACAACTTTTTTTTAAAAGAAACAGTGTCTTTTAGACCTTTCTGGATTTGAAGACTCTCTCAGAGATTTACTCAAAGCATATCTCTAAGAAAACAAGAATTACCAGATGAAAGAATATTCAGTTATTTATTTATAAAACCCTTGGGATTTTGCATCATAAATTTTGAACTTTTTCCACATAATCAATTTGAGTTTGGAAGCCAGGATTTTCCAACACTTTGGAGTTGATAACTTTCTTATAAATACTTCTGAAACAGAAATAGCCAGTATAAAATAGCAACCACTAATCTTGTTTGGGTAATTGTAACATTGTGCAGTGGATCTTGAAGAAACTTGTGCTGGGTTCAGAGAACTTCACGTTACCTGAGAAATGTACTGTCCAAAGACCTTATATGCTCCTAGGATTTAAAGCTGGAGACAGAAGGTGGATTCTGGTTCAGATATATGGAGAGTCAAGCCAGGAGGGCGAGACCAGGCAGAGTGCTAATTACACTCTGCTTTTTGGATTTAGTATGATAGATACATAGCTGGAGGGGAGCTCTGTTTCCAAATGACATTTCTGTGTTGTTAACATATTACACGTGCTGAAAGAAGGCTGCCCAAGTCTCTTGAGATAGGGAGGAAGCAAAAGACAAAGATGACATGCATGTGATGCTCTACAAGAGCAAGGCAGCAGACACGATACTAATGAGATATATTTGAGATGTAGAGCAAACAGCAAATCAGACTTGTGACAATATAATTTTTGATATCAAGGCAGTGGGTGAATGCAAAAGCCTCTTCAACTTAAGTGTAGCATTACGTGTTCTCCAATGGGAACATGGAAAGAAATTCGTGAATTTTCTTTTCACCTTCTGTGAATAAGAAAACAATTACAATAATGTACCTTCTACTGAGCTGACAGGAATGTAGGCATCATTGGACATGGCAGCTAAGACTAAAGAAACTGTGTGTAGTTGGGTCTTTGCTCCTGCAAAGTGGTGAGGAAGCCACTGCTTGGAAGAGCCAGGCAGATGCTCTCAGCTGGATTGATTTTCAGCAATGGTTTTCATCAGCTGACACGAGCTCTAACCCCATGCTCTGTGTTTGCTTACGGCTGCTCCAGCTGCTGGATGCAAGGGTAACTGCAGAATAGGCAACAACAAAATTCAAGGCAGAAGTCAGCATCTGCAGCTGAAAACTTCACTTTAAGAGAGCTTTGGTAATACCTTTTGTATTAATTAGACATATTAGCTTGGGCTCAGTGCTGTGACTTGTCTCTAACAACATTATGATTCTCAAGTAAAACACACCTCAATACTTGGGATTTGGTGGTTTAAAGCATGGAGAAGATGTGAGATGACTCTGAAATATACCATAACATGCTACAAATCACTGAATTGTGTATAGATCCATTGATGGGAGGATCTTTCAAAAGTCATAGTGGAAATACACGTCTTCTAGTAAACAAATCACACTGAATGTTCATATTGTCCCTTGAATACAGCATACAATATTAAACAGGGATATAGTACTAGATAGACCTGTTCCTCCATGGAGCAGCTTTTATATATTCTTAAATGTTAGGAGGACATGAATTAAAATGAATTAAAATGGCTGCTGTATTCAAGAATTTTAATTCCCTTTAATAATCCATGTCACATGTGAATTGTTCAAAGAACCACCTAAGACACAGTCCTGTTCCCTCTGAGGACTGAAGTGATTAATGCTCTAGTGACATCAAAGAGGTTTTGTCCATTTCCTTCAACAGAGCATTTGGCCTTAAATCCACACTCAACATACTGTCATCAGTTAGCCCAAAATTATCCCTTGCAAATAATGGTACGTAACTCTCCTCTCCTCTCCTCTCCTCTCCTCTCCTCTCCTCTCCTCTCCTCTCCTCTCCTCTCCTCTCCTCTCCTCTC